>JAMKYM010000062.1:1800000-2248240 GCA_026541065.1 Canavalia ensiformis
TAATGTTTTTTTAATTTTTCTTTAACAATTTTTTAAAATTATTTAAATTATATTATCTTTTGGAATTTTTCTACTTTTTCTTTTTAATATTTTTATTAAAATAAACAACAAACTAAGTTGATAAAATAGGTCTCAGATAGAATTTGATGTTCAAAACTTTTATTATAGATTTTTTTACAAATGGACAGTTTGTATGAGAGACCACAAAAAACAAAAAGGCAACTAAAAGGAATAAGGTAAGTATAGAAAATGTTAATTTTAAAGGGAGATGAGTAATAACTATGAGTAAAGAAATCAGTTATAAATATATAAAGAATTAATGGTGTTTTAACTCTAATAGAGTAACGTAAATATAGATATAGAACTTGAAAAGATGATCAATCAGCATCACAAATTGTTAGGCTTTTACATATGGCACTTGGCGAAAAGGCAAAGAGAATTTTTCTTATGCTGGGTAATACTTGTGTATTAATGTCTTTTATTGTTACTCTTTTTAGCAATTCCCAATCAAAGAAACAGCGAAGGTTAGCAAGTCCAAGTTCCAATACCGCGATTTCCAACAACTTCTCAGACCACCACCAAATGGAATAGACTCAATCTAATCCACGGAAATCTATATCATTGCCTAAAAACCTGATATAAACTCTTTTGGATTTTTCCAAACCTCAAGGTTTTTATGTATAGCCCAAATATTCTACTTCTTCAACTTGCTTATTTAGAGATAAAATAAACTATATATTTTTTTTATTTTACCAAAATGTTTTTAAATAAAATTATATTTAAATTTAATTTTTAACTCAATATTCAAATTATTCTAAATTTATTATTAAGATATTACCGATGTCTATATGATACATTCATCCACAATTATCCATATTTTACATATCTAATAATAAATATAAGAAAACGTGTTAAAATTTCACATTATTAAAAATAAAATTGACTAAATATATATAAAATAAAAATAATTTTATCTTATAAATTAATTTTTAAAGTTAAATTAAATTCAAAAATTTAATTTCTAATACATTAACGTTACATGAAATTTCATAACCATGTATAATGTATTTTTCATTTGTTTCTGTGTACTAGTAATGATGCGGGTGGATGTAATCCCAATGTCTCTTTTATCGATGTCTTAAAATAAGAAAAACTTTTGAACATCATCTATATCTACAAGTTCCTTTTTACCTCCCAAATTTCTAATTTCTTTTTAAACTTTCTTCATTACTCTTGAATTTTTTTTAGTGTAGTCATAGCACAAACTATTGTAGATGCAATTGCATCCATTGCTGCTACAAACATGTTCTATAGAAGAAAATTAGTAGTTAATAATTGATTGAAAATAGATCGTGAATGAATGAAATTAAATACCTTCTTCTTTTTTAAAAAAAAAATAGATTAATTAACACTAGTAAATATATTAAATAAATTGTTAAAAAAAATAAATAAACTAAAAGAGAAAGAAAAAAAAAAGAACTCCAAACCATAGACACAGCTTTGATGTGATCATTGGTAAGGTTCACGAAAACGAATGGTGCTTCTTTAGTTGAAGTAAGACATCAATTTTATCATATGCTTCGCTTCATAGTCTCTTATTGAGGAAAAGGTTGAGACACGCACAGCGTTAAGGACATGGACAATGCAATTTTTTTATTTCTCTCCAATAATTAATGTATGGGGAATATGTTATGTCTAACCCATTATGGGACAGTTTGTGTTGGCCATGTAATTTGGGTCGCCCTCAAAAGCTAATGTCTTGGTTTTTCAGCAACTCTTGGGCCAGTTTAGGCGAGGAAACAAAAGTAGCACGCCTTAAACCAAGTTGAAGGGAGAAAAGAGGACCAAATGTCTTTGAGAGTTTCCGTAGTTGCATATGAAGAATAGAACTATCTAGCTTACGAAGATTCCCTATTATGGGAAGGCCTCTAGGACAAGGTGGCCATGCAGAGGGTGGATTTTTAAAGATTTTGTGGTTTCGGAAAAAGAATGATAGAAAGACAGGAATCAGGCATAGAATTACTAGAAGTAGTAACACCATTGAGATCAATTATGATGGGGGAGGACAACACTTGTAATGGATCTTATGTTGGATTAATAACATACACTTATAAGGTTGGCTTCCCCTTTTGGATATTTATAGCTAGGTATGCCACTTATTTCTTATCAAAAAACATAAACAGGTAAGCCATTTATTGATATTGAGACGAATCATATAATTTATATGCATAAGTATGTATATGCATGAATATATCAAATAAATTCTAATTAATTATATAATTTTTATTAATAAATAAAAAATTTATTTATTTTAAGAAGTATAAGGAGTATTCCAAATCCTTCACATTATTTATTTGAATAGACAAGATTGACACAAGGTTACAAACCACTTTTAATTATATCCTGAAACGTCATGAAGATATGTTTATTTTGTCCATTAATCCTATCAAGTCCTAACATTTTTCAAGATGATGATCAAATTTAGTGACCGTTCATCATCCTATCCTTTTAATTTTTTTATTTATTATTATAGTAAATGTATTCTTTTAATTTGTGATTTATTAATATTATAATAGTAGATGATGTAGATTGAATTGAAACAGGTTATGAGGTTAAGTACAAGAATGAATGGTTAAAGATTAAATAGAAAGAAATTATGAACGGTCAGATTTATTTTTATGGATGATGTAATCTGTAAAGGTATAGACATTTATAAAAATAATCCTTATTTTTTAAAATACTCTTTTCTAAAAGTAAGTTCTTTTTATGTTTTGTAAATAATTAAAAATATTATATTTAAAATAATTATTTTAAAAATAGGTAGAACAATTAATTTTTTTTATATACTTTTAAAAATAGATCTTTTAACTATTTCTTTTAATCACAGATATGAAATATTATTTTAAATATAAAAATATTTATTTTATTTTTAAATATTTATTTCATAAAAGTTATTAATATTATAGTTTAAATATAAAAATATAATAATACTTTTTTAGTCTATTAGTTCCATATCAGGCAAATCCGAGTTCTGTTAAGTTGGATATATATAGATATTTTCATTTTATTTTTTAAGTAAATTTTCATTTAATTCACTAAAATACTAATCTATATCCAAATTTTATTAATTTAATTAACGTAAATTGGTATGATAAAAATGTATAAAATAATTTCTAACAACAAATATTTATATTTTAATATATAAATAATATTATTTATCTATCTATATTTATCATTTAATTTCTGATACTTTTAAAAAATAAATAAAAAATAAATTTAACTATCTATACTTAAAATATAAATAAATACTCGTCATTACAAATATTTTTCAGATCTTTTCCTTCTAACGATCACTTTTTGCTGTAATCATTTTCAAAAAGTTACTTTTCTGCTTTAGGCACATATTTCAAAAACATTTTGGGTAGATTGTCAAATTTTTTACATGATTATTGAAGATATAATTATCAAAACCTGTAAATATGTTATCATCATAAGTTATTTTTCAGTGAACGTCCATGCTCGTTAAATTTGGTGAACATGGAGAAACCATTGTCTTATTATCTGCCGTTGTAAAAGACTATTTCCTTCTTCGTTAGCCAAGAGGTTGTCACATGAGTTGCAAGCCTGATATTTAGACCCCTGTTTTTAGCTGATTTTTATAATTTTTGTTAGGATGATATAAAAAATAGAAAATAAAAGATAATTTTTTATTTGATGTTAATTTAGTTTATTTGAATAATGTATAAAATATAAAATATAAAATAATAAAAAATAAATTATTTCAATAGATAAAAATAAAAAAAAATTATTTTTATAAATAAAAAACAATAAAAAAGAAATTAAATTTAAGATATTTTTAATTTTTATTATATTATTATTTTATTAATATAATAATTTTTTATATATATATTTTTTAATAATTAAAAAAATAGATTAATTTATTTTCTTATTTTTTCTAATTTGTAGAGGATTATTTTGGTGTTTTATTGAAAAATAATTTTTTTCTCCTATTTTAAAATAAAAAAAACATAAAAAAAAATATATTTGTATGATTCTATTTATTTTTATTTTTATTTTTTTCTTGTCAAATATTTTGTCCTAATTTATGAATATCATTTTGCTAGTTGTGTTATTTTTATATTTATATAGTAATTATATTTTGTTACATATTAATTATTGGTTAATTAATTATTTATTATTATTAATTAATTATATTTTTCTACATTATTAACTATACATATAATTAAATAACTATATAAATAACCGATTAATTATATTTTATTATTGATTATCAATTATATTTTTATTCATCATTTATATTAAATTATTTATTTTTTTTATTATTAATTACTAATAACTAATTGATTATGTAATATTTTTAGATGGAAGGATGTGACTAGAAAAAAAAAATCATATTTTTTATTTTACAATGAGTAAATAAATTATCAACATTTTCCTTTTAATAATGATTTTTCTACCTGTAAATAGTACCATCCAGCAACAAATAATATTTTAAAATAAAAATTAAAAAAATAAAACATTTAATAATTTATACTTAAATGTATATTATTATTTATATGTAATGAATTTTTTTTTTCTTTTCTTCTATCCACAAAATAGGCATGAGTTATTTTTCATAGATAATCTCTTTAATATAAGTATTTATTATAAGACTTTAACTTTTTAAGAACATAGTACTTTTAAATATGGATAATTTTTTTTTTTAAATTTTTTTTTTTTTCTATTTTCTATCTTTATATTTTTTTCTCTTTTACATGTACATTCAATTTTAATTATTTATATATATATATATATATATTTATTTATTTATTTCACTCTCTCCAAAATGATGGGAGAGGATCTTGTTCAGATCCTATTTCAAATATATATAAAAATAGATTATCAAAATTTATTTTAATTAATGTTAATTTTGATCATTTGTTATATATAATTGTACGGTAAAAATTTTCTTTTTTATCTAATATATTTTCTATTTAAAATAAAAAAGTAATAAAATCGTGTCTTAAACCAATATTAATATTCTTTTAATTTAAAAAAATTATTTTTATATAAAAATGTATATAATTTTTTATATAAAAAATAGAATAGAAAATAAGTGTAGATAATATATGATATATCGGACAGAAATGGAAAAAAAAATATAATATTATAAAATATATTGTAAAAAATATTATATGAATAATGTTATTTAATTCAAAAAATTTAGGTGGCGAGAAAATAAAATATTTAAATTGATACAAGATTTTGCTAATTTAAGTAATATGAATTTTGTTTTTTTATCAAATAAAATTCAATTTAAATTTTATAAATAGAAAAAATAAGAATTGAAAGAATTTTTTAATTATCCCTTTAAGAATAAAAAGCTTAAATTAACTATAATTATTATGACATTTAAACTGCAAAAGTTTCTGTGTAAAAATATTTAAAAATGTTGATGGAATAAAGAAAAAATAGCGGATATATGATGAGTGTGGCTTTTGTACAGCGTTAAGAATCTGAAGATGTTGGAATGGGTTGAGTCAACAGTGCTTGATATGCATAAATATTAATGAGAACAAAACATTATTAATGAGAACAAAACATTTAATCTCATTTTTTATTCAAAACTTACACTAAATACAAAATAAATAAAAACACACCGTTTGTTTTGTATAGGCATTAAAATAGAAGGGGGACATAAAAATAAATAAATGATGAATAATATGATAAAAAATATTTAAAAAGTAAGTTAGATAGATATAGCTTCTATTTAATCTTTAAAAATCAATTTGGTATAAAAAACTGACTTTTCACTTATATTTTTAAAGTTAGTTAAAAGTAAATTTTTATAAATATTTTTTAAATTTAAAGGTTTTTTCTTTTCCAAAAAATATTATTCTCTTTACTTTTTAAAATATAATCATCAATATATTTCAATTAATTAAAAATTAAAATTATAAATAAAAATTTTATTAAAAGTTTTTAATTCTATATAATAAATTATTTTTTACTATTTATTAATTTTTTAATGGTTAAAAATATTTTTATAAATTTAACATGATCTATTTTTATAACAATATTAATTTTGAATATGTTTAGTTTTTATGTAATAAAATATTATATTTAAAATTTTTATTTTAATATACACTATTTATGTTCTTTTTAAAAGAAAATATTAAACTTTTTATTAAAAATAAAATTATAAAAATAATTACTTTTCTCTTGTTCTCAAACTAAAAGAAGGCACTTTTGTTTGCTTTCCCAACACTACCTATATTTTGCTCCTAAATTGAGTTACTTTATCATTTGTTTTAGGAAGAATTATACTGATACTATAATTACATTAGATTAAAAGTACACTTATATCTTTTATTATATGTATTATTTTTGTTTATTGATACACATTACTTTTTAAAATTAGATGTACCTGTCCTTTTTTATGTATGGACCAGACACTCAATACTATTTTTGAATCAAGTTGGCTTGATTAGTTTAAGTATAATTACAAACTAATCTCAAAAGAGGTTAGAATAATTATTTGTGTTATTAACACCTATTTTATTTTGAAAAATTCTACTCATGTTTCTGCGACTTTTTCTACCATTAGGAAAAAGATATGTAGGGAGAGGCAAAATTGAGAGATAAAATAATTTGATAAAATAAATATAAGAAATGAGTTATATGAAAATTTCTGTAAATAATTATTATAAAGATAGAATAACTCTTGTTTTCTTTAAGAAGCAAAGTGGTTGGCTTTCTCAAAAGCTTTTTCTTTCTTAAACTTTCCTTTAAACATATAATAATATCTATAACAACATAGCATATTAATTTGTTTCTATACCATAACGAAATTAGTACTAATTCTTATTAATTTTTAAATTAATCTTAAATATTTAATTACATTTTAATAAATAAAGGTAAGTGATGGTATACTAGAAAAACGTCATCAAAGCAAATAACTGAAAAACATGCACCATTGGATTGGCAGAGGTTCGCACGAGTCATGATTTTGTTCAACCTGTTAAAGAACAATCAAATGCCATTTATTTAACACAATATGTAACCGAGTTCCCGCATCTTTTTTTAGTTTTTGTTTTTTTTTATACATTAAAATTGACATAAAAATTAGCATAAAATTTATAACGAACCATTATATTGCAAAAATTTTTCTCTATATTTATTTATTCATATATTTAATTAATCATATTAAATAAAAAATATATAAATTGTTAAATAAAAAACCTGCTGAAAACACTTATATTTTAAATAGTGTTATAAATGCTATACCGTTGATCAATTCGACGATTTATACCTGAGGAGTAATCTGGATCAAATATAGTTAATTATGAGTTTGAGTTTGCAAATCCTTTGAAAAAGAAAAGAAGAAGAAGAAATTAAGTAGTGACAATGATAGAAGCATAAGTGGCAACCATGTGAATCTAAAAATATCTAATGTATGTACAAATGTTGTGGGTTTCATGGGTAGTTGTAGCAAAAGCAAAAAGTTCTGATTGTTTGTGACCACAAATTGATTGGTAGATTGAAGATGTAATGTTGACGTGTACGACACTAGGAGTCAGTGGAGCCGGCCAGAATTAATGAAAAGGTAATTGTCTTCTTCTGCTGCTTTTGTTCGGTTTGTGCAATTCTTTTTTAAAAAGTTTACAGCTATTTTGATTTTTAATTTATTTAATTTTTATAAATAAATTTTTTATTTAATTTTCTTAGTATCTAACATTTAACAAGGTCTTTTTAATTTTTTAATATTATTTGTGAATAAATTAATTTATATTATTTTAAGTAAATAAAAATTATTTAAATTTATTTTTAATTTACATTATTTTAAATAAACAAAAAGTTATTTTGCAAATATTTTAAAAACAAAAGGTAAATTTATATTATTTTAAAAATTAGAAATAAATTTATAAATATTAAATAAATTAAAATTAAATTTTTAATAAATTAATTAAAGATGAAACTAGCTTCACAATTTTAGTCACGAGAAACCTTGTACTATCCGATGTTAGGTACTTCTTGTTATTTAAATTCTGAAATAAATTTCATTTATTAGAAAAAATGTATAGATGATGATATTATTTTATATTATATTTAACTTATTTATATAAGATTTTACATTTTAATATTATTATTTTTACTGTATAAAAAAATTCTAAAATCATGCTAATAAAAAGGAATATTTTAAATAAAATAATTAAGTCTCAAATTATAGGTGAGGCTTCAAAAGCGAAGTTTCATTTTTAAAATGAGAGACATTAAAGTGTATATAATGTCCTTCACAAGTTTCATGATTTCTACACTCATTTAATTACAGTTATAATGTATTATGTTATTGCAGACTTCTTTTTAAGTGGAGTAAACTGCAAGGAAGAAAGATTTTGCAATTAAATTTAGGGTTCTGGTAACTTATAATTGCTATTTTGTATCGATTTGACAATCAGTTAATAAATGGTGACCAAATTCTTTTTATATTTTAGCAACCAAAATAGCAATGGTAAATACTTAATATTTGACAGATATCAATCGTAATGGTTACTATTTATTTATTAGTGACTGATATTTGAAATTTTAAATTAACTGCAAAGGATAAGGTTAGACTCAGAGACACCTACTAAAGACACATCTACCCATTGGTGGGCATGATAAACGTTTCAGGCAACACAATAGGAGGCAGGGACAAAATGTGAAAGTTATGAACTTTTAGAAATATGTAGGTATTATTAATTTTATTTTAAATTAAAAAAGTAGAACTCTTTTTATTATTTTCAAAAAATATCTACACAAGTCAGAATTAATTTTAGAATAATTTATGCATATAATGAGATTTAATTTTAAAACAATTTTATTATATTTATTTTAAGATGATTATTCTAAATTAATTAATAAAAATTAATGATCATTTTAATTAAATTTATTCTATTTAAATAAAAATAAAATAAAATAAATAAATAAATTAAAATATATACATAAATATAAGATATACAAAACAAATAAATAGATAAGAAAATAAATTAATAAATAACTAAATTATTAATATAAATGGATAGAATTAAAATAAGAAAATATTATAATAAAAATTAACTAAAATATTTATCTTTATATATTATATATTTATATTAATATATTATATTTATATAATATTAATATATTTTATATAATTTATTAAAAATTAAAATTTTTAATTTTTAATTTTAAATAAAAAATTATATTTATAAAATTTTTAATATTTATTATAAAAATTATATACATTATTTCAATTTTAAATACAATAACTTATATTTTATTTTAATTTTTATGTATATCTAAATTTATATATATATATATATTATGTACATATATTATATTTTTTATATTATTATATTTGTATATAATTAATATTTAATATATATATATTATAAAATTATATAATAAATTTATAAATTTTATATTTTATTAATTTTTAAAGTTTAAATTTTTAATTAATTATTTATATAAATTTTAAATTCATTTATTAATTTTTATTATAAATTTTTTAAAATTATAAATTTTATAAATTTTAAAATAAAATAATTTAAAAAATTATAAGAAATAATAGATACACATTTTTAAATTTTTAAATTTAAATATTTAAATCTAATTCAATGCGTATTTTATCCCAATAAAAAAATAGTATATGTTATATTTATAACATATACAATTAATATGAGTAAATCAGTTTCAGGTTTGAAAAGAACTCATGCTCAAAGACTTGTTTCAGGTTTAAAAAAAACTCATGCTCAAAGACTTGTCTCAGGTTTGACAGACTGACACCTTTCCTCTATTCAGCATGCCAGTCAATATCAGTGAGTTCGATTCCCGTGCAATATGAAAAATAGAGAAAGTTTGAGTTGACATCCTTTACTTGCTTTCTTATCATTAGGTAAGTAATTTGAAATTAATAAATTAAAAATCAATATATAAAACATTTATTAATATTTTAAGATTAGTGAATATGAATTTTATTTTATAAAAATTAATATAAATTAAACTTAAAATTAATTTAATAGTATATTAGAAATATTTATTAGTTGAATTATATTATATTTTATTTTCATAGTTATTTAATCTTAATATTGTTACATTATATATAATTTGTTTTTAATTATATATAATTTTTTAAGTTTTTTATGTTCGATGTTAATTTAATTAAATATTTATGTAATAGTAATTATTTTAAAAACTAAATTTAAAATATAAAGGAAGTTTATATTATGTTAAGTAGTATTATAATTTTTTTAAACTTTTTATAAGTAAAGATTTAAATTAATAAATTTTGATATATGCTAGTTCAACTGTATACTTAGTTAGTTATTACTGTTAAATTGATAATTCATTAATTCAATACCTTAATCAAGTTAATATTCAAACTATTTTTATAGCTTTGAAGCAAATTGAATATTAATAATAATTAAATAATAATTCGTGAAAATAGCTAATAACATCAAATTTAAAAGAAATAACTAAATAATATATAGCTAATAATAATAAATATATAATATTATAAAGGAAACCTAGCAATTTTCAAATTGAAAAAAAAATAAAAAAAAATATTATAACTCATCATTTTTATCAACCATAATTAAAATAGATTCATTAAAAATACGATTATTTTTTTTCTACAATTAGAAAAAATACAAATAAAGAGAAGATTGACATAAAAAAATAATAAAGTAAAAAAATAGATTAAATTACTTATTTAATCCTAAAATATAATTATTTTTAATTTCATCCTTATATTTAAAACATTTATAAATAAATTTTTATATAAAAAATATTTGTGATTCAATCATTGATGTTATATTTTATTATAATGTTATTTATTTTTTTTTAAGAGTTAGGTTTTTTTTAATTTGACTGATTTACTTTAAAAGTTTATAATTAAATTTTTATATATAAAAAAATTATGATTTGATTTATATATATATATATATATATATATATATATATATATATATATATATATATATATATATATCATGCATTTTTAGTTAAATTTTTATATATAAATTTTTTAATTTAACCATTGTATGTTAAAAAATATAATTTAAATTAAGTAAAAGTATTTAAAATTTAACAAGTTAATTTTTTAATAAAAATTATATTTAATACAAATTATTAGTTATGACAATAAAATTTAAACATATAAATATTTATCTCAACTTTTAATAAAAAATTAGTTATAACTAAATTAATGTTTTTTACGTGTAGAGAATAAATTAAAAAATTACATATAAGGATAAAATTGAGATTATATGACACATACGAGGATCGAATTAAAATTCTATAACACATAATAACTAAATCATTAACTATTATTCATTTCATCCAAATTATAAACAAATTTATAATATATCGTAATGTAAGAATTAAATTATAAATTATAAATTTTTTCATATAAAAATTTAATTACAAACTTTCTAAATATATAATCAAATTAAAAATAAATGTCATATATTAAAATTATATATATAGTTTAACCTAAAATAATATAAAATTTATTAATAAAATTTATGTAAAAAATAATATAGAAATAAAAGATTTCTTGTTTTCTTTAAAAGAAAAAGAATTAAAAGTTATAAATAAATTTATGAAAAAAAGCATTATTGAGATAGAAAAATTCTTGCTTTCTTTAGAAAGCAAAATGGTTGCCTTTTCCAAAAGCTTTTTCTTTTTATAACTTTTATTTAAACATATAATGATATTTGTAACAACATCATATAATTTTAAACCATTAAAAAAATAATATTAATTCTTATTAATTTTAAATATTTAATTACATTTTGAAAAACATAAAGATAATAATAATAGAGTATAAATTAGACGCAAATTCTTATGTAAACTTTGATGTATAAAAAAGATCAATAGAAACATATGTAGCAAGTAGGTTGTATATTATGCTAAATATCTGTAGATATTTCGTATAGAATTTTGAACAAATTTAAGTTTTAATTTATTCTATTTTTAGGTTCAACAACCTCTACCAATCCTATGATGTTATTATACTATCATATACTTATTATATATTTTTGTTATTAATTTTTAAGATATTTTGTTATCATATACTATGATGTTATTAAAACTTAAATTTGTTCAAAATTCTATACGAAATATCTACAGATTTATTGACGTGTAGATTTTTTATGAATTTCGAATACCACGTATTTAGCATAATATATGCAACCTACTTGCTACAAATGTTTCTATTGATCTTTTATACATCAAAGTTTACATAAGAATTTGTACCTAATTTATACTCTATTATTATATAGCAAAAAGTTTTTTTTTAATTTTATATATATAATAATTATAAATAAATAAATAATCATAAATAACATCAATCAATTAAATAATTTATATATATCATATATTTTGATAAAAAAATAGAATTTATTATAATTTTTACAAATACTTTAATAAAAATAAAAAAATTATGACAATGATCAATATCTAAGTGGAAGCCCTACAAATTTTAAATATTTGTTGTTGTAATGTATTACGATAAAATAATAAATGTAAAATAAAATAAAAATATAAACAAATTTTATGTAAATTTTTAATAATTAATATATAAAAATAATGATATAAAGATCAATAATATTTATAAATATTATAAATAAAATAAATTTTTATCTTTTCATTTATTTTCTTCTCTTCATTTTTATTGTTATATGGAACATATAAGGAAGTTTGTAATTATATTTCCTATCTATTAGTTTGTATAACGTACATATATAACCCACGTATCATGTAGAGATGTGATATCTAATATATTTTTTTTTTCTATTTACTTACATTAATTACCGTGCGAATTGTCTAATGTGTGCAATCGACATGCATATCACATGATCAAATTTACTTCTTTGATTTTGCTTTGAAAGATCGAGATTATTTGAAACTATATTGCCCACACACCAAAAATTTGAAAAAACACGTTTTAATAGAAGATATGATGCAGAACCCTTTAAATTTGTTCTATTTTCATGCAAATAAGATTTTTCAATGTTTATGATCAATCCTCTATTGGCAGGTAATAATTATTATAGCTAGTTGAGATTAATGATCTTAAAAATAAATTTTTATGGATGGAAGTTTATTTATGTTTGATAAATTCAATCTTATGTTTGAGTTATAGAAACAATATAATAATATGTTTGTATCATGACTCTGTTAGCATATAGTTTAAAGCATTATCTTTATAAAGTTTTAACAGATTATTATTAATTATATTGATTTATTTATAAAATTTAGTTATAATTATAAGATAATTATGTTATATTTATTGATAATTTTATATAATTAATTTTTTTATAAATAATAATATAAATAAAAAATTTAAATTAGGATATATATTTGGCTAAAAGAGATAGATGAAAAATAAATTTTACTCTAAAGGAAGCCAACAAACCTGTGTTAGAATATAATATATCTTTGTATCATTATCAAGTTTTTTGACACAGCCGTGTGGACTTGAGCACAATCATGTCAAATGTAAGTATGATTGTGATGAATCCTAATATGGTTATGTAGCATCTCTAAAGTATATAGCACGACTGTGTATTCTTGAACATGACTATGTTGAAGTTACAATGTAGGTGATAAACTAGAGAAAAAATGCGGTTTGTGGAAAGCCCAGATAAAGATTATGAAAGGGAGGCAAGGATTTGGAGAATGAGACACTTTACCACCATGCTCATATCCTACGAACAACCTGCCATTATCACATTTTTCCACATATTCATCCTTCTTTTATAATCCTCTTGTAGGATCTTTAAAGGAAGAAGACTCTTTACAATACAAGTTCCAACATTCTTCCACTAGTTCTACCAACATATGATTTATTATTCTAGTATTCTATATGAGGATTACAAATGCTTTTGGTTGATTAGATTTTTATTGTTTATCTTTTACTACTATGTTTAACTAATATACTTATCATGGAGCTTTGGTAAACCATATTATATAATCAATTGAATTCATTTTCTCTTTTATGAATGCATATGTTTCATTATTCCATTGTATTTACCTTATTATGCTTGGTTAATTGATGAGAACTAGTCATTCTTTTCTAAGTTAATTAGAAAATATGTGATTGTACTATTAGACCTAGGATTTTGAAGGATCAATCGAAATATTTTATTTCTAATCAGTTATTAAATTAACAAACTTGAATATTCTTTATTCTTTTCTTGATTATTTACCTTGCATGATGATCAATTAGGATGATAATTTAACAGAAAGAATATTATTATTAATGCATGACCATTAAATAGTAATAGAATTAGAATATATGATTAGCATTTATCATTCATAAAAGGTTTTAGGCTGGTTTTTGGTAAAGACATTTATCAATCGAATTTGTATTTATGATTACTCTTTTGTTTTGATATTTCTTTTTCTTTTTTATATTTTATTTTTATTTTAAAATAGCACTTAAAACAAACTGTTCTTAGTGAGTTGAAAAGTCAAGATTCATTTAATCTTTTTATTATTGGATTAATCCTTATAAAAATGATACTAAAGATCTTAAATATTCTCTTTTTGAACTCTGATGGATGCACTTGTCCTTAAGTAAAATTTTGCACCTACAGTTTTTGCAACATAAATATAGAAAGATTTAAAAGAAAGATTCTCTTAAGGTGACTTGGTTATAATGTTTAAATTGCAACAAAAATTATACACCTTCAAACAAGGTTCCTTTTCTCTCTCTCTCACTACATACTTCACTAAATTAAAATTCTTTTGAAAAGAGATGAAGAATTATAGATCGATTATCAATTTACCTAGAGCTAGATTATATAATTATATTTTTAATTGAATTAAATAAATATTTTTCTATTGTAAAGTCACAAGCTTTTTTACTTGAGCCATTTCCAGCCCACCAACAAAGTCTTTTCAATAGTGCTCTAACATGGATGTCAGAACGAAGAGATTCTGTTAGAAGAGCCATAACTCTTCGTTAACATTGTGGATATAAATTTATTTGCAAAAAAGGTGAGGAAACTTTAATGGTCTAGGAAAAGGCTCCAAGATTTGCATGTATTGTGGCAAGGCAAGGCATTCGATTTAATTATACTATAAGAAACATAAGTTTCCTCCTGGATATAAATTCACATAAGTGCTAATATGACAATTAACGAGAATTAAGACACGAAGGAAGTAAAGACCGACAAAGAGATAACTCCTAGTTTTACTCCACCTAGGTATAAGATCCTTATGAATTTGATCTGATTGCACCAATGCAATAACCATAACATCCTCATTTAACCAACTAGGTATATATAAAGATTGAGAAAGGAAATGAAGTTAATTATACTATAAAAAAAAACTTTTTTTAATGAATATTTTGTGATGGTTGTATAAACCTCCAAAAAATATATTAAATCGACATAAATTATATTAAATACTAACAGTTATATCATTTAAATCGTCGCTAAAGTATCTTCCGATAAAATTTTTTTGACAAATAAAGATTCGTTAGAAAAAGGCCCGGTGAAACTTAAAACCGTCACTATCTATCATTTAAAAGTGTCACTAAAATATGTTTTTTTGTAGTGATATTTCCTACATAATTATTCCATAACTAAATGGGCGTGTCGTAACCGTAATTACCACAAAATGATGAGCTCGCTCTAAATTTTAAAATAAATTTCATAGATTATGGAGTCACCACCAAATTTTTATTTTAATGGAAAAATGTTTGGAAAAACCCTAACTTGAGGAAGAAATCTAGGTTCGGGAATCGGTTACGAGTAGGGAAGGTATTAGGCACCCTACTCGCCCATTTTGAAGAACGATACCATTAAACTGAGTGTGTGATTTTGATATTTTTCAAAATTGTTTGATCCCTTTAAATAATAAATAGGTTTGTGGAAAATAGTTTGACAGGACTTGATCATGTTCCTACGTATTCCCTAGTGTAATAGGAAATTTAAGGCTATGTAGTTCTGGTTTGAAGACTTAATCTTCATAGGTAATTGAAAAAGGGTAAGGTTTATGTTGAATTAAGAGATGATTTGAAAGTGTTTTAAATATTTTTGAAAAACTCTTAGTCCACATATGCATAGGTCCGAGACAAACGAGGACTGTACTGGGACCTGTATGATTTCTAACTATCAAACAATAGGGTATACTATTAGTTTGTATCTAGAGCTCATTGCGTGAGACTAAATTTTATTTTAAATATATTTTTAAAATTTATTCTTAAGATTGATAGGAAAGAAGATTTTAAATGATTTCCCGGATTCACTTATGCACAGAACCTGAGGCAAGCATGGGTTGCACTTAGACTACATGATTTCTAAATGTCGAACAGTAAGGTATGCAACCAGTTCGCACTTAGAGCTCATTGCATGAAATCAAGGATTATTTTAAAATTACAGAATTATTTTGAAATTCTTGATTTTTAAATATTTTCCCTGATCCACCTATGCACAAAATCCGAGGCAAAAAAGG
Organism: Canavalia ensiformis; assembly: GCA_026541065.1. Classification (NCBI taxonomy): domain Eukaryota; kingdom Viridiplantae; phylum Streptophyta; class Magnoliopsida; order Fabales; family Fabaceae; genus Canavalia; species Canavalia ensiformis. Next base: position 1,816,489 of record JAMKYM010000062.1, read on the forward strand.
GTTGCACTAACACACATATGATTTCTAAATATCAAACAGTACGGTATGCTACCAGTTCGCACTTAGAGTTCATTGCATGAAATCGAAGAATATTAGAGGTTCATTTTAAAAAAAACAATAATGAGTTTAAACCACTAAGCAAACGAGAAAGAATCAAAAGAAATAATAAGGGTTTGACCTAAATTAAATTGACCTTAAAAAAAATCAATTTGCTTTTAAGAGGTATATTGGGCTTGACCCAAATTAAGAATAGAAAGAAACTCAAAATCAAAGGCAATGAGTTTGACCCAAAAATTAAAGGCAATGAGTTTGACCCAAATTAATTGTAAAATATTAATATTTCTTATTTTAAAATTTGGTTTATTTTTTGGTATATTAACTTTAAATAAAATTTACTTTAAGAAAGACTAATTTCAATTTATGAGACATATTGAGCTTGACTCAAATCAAAGATAAAATAAAATCAAAAATTGAAGGCAATGGACTTGACCCAAATTAATTGTTAAATGAATGAATAGTTTACATTTGGAAACCTATTTTTTCTAAATTTAAAAATATTTTACTTCGATTTATTCTATTTTACACTAGAGAAAGCACGTCTTGCTTATTTATTTATTTATTATTTTGATTTTTGTTGTTGTTTTTTGTTTTTATTTTTATTTTATATATATATTGTCATAACCGTAATTACAACGAGACGACGAACTCGCTACATATTTAAAAATAGAATTTAATTGTATGTGGAGCCGCCACCAAATTTTATTTTAAGGGAAAACATTTGGAAAAACCCTAACTTGAGGAAGAAAATCTAGGTTCGGGAGTCTGTTACGAGTAAGGAAGGTATTAGGCACCCTACTCGCCCGTTCCAAGGAACGGTACCCTTAAACTGAGCGTGTGATATTTTGAAAACTATTTGATCCCTTAAAATAGAATAGAAAATAAATAGGTTCATGGAAAATAGCCTGACAGGACTTGATCCTGCTCCTACGTATTCCCGGGTGCAATGGGAAACTCAAGGCTACGTAGTTCTGGTTTTTTGAAAATTATCTTACTAGAATTGGAGCATTTTGAGGGGAAATTAAATGGAAGATCCTTAATCCATATGCACAGAGTCGAAGACAAGCGAAGGTTGCACGACGACTCATATGATTCTCCAAACATTGAAAGACAGGGTATGCTGCACTTTCAACTTTGGAGCTCATTGCGTGAGATCTTAGATCCTTTAGAAACTTTTACAAAACATTTTTGGAGGAAAGGGGATAGTTTTGAAAGAGTATTAAAAGGAAGATCCTTAACCCACATGCACGTAGTCGAAGGCAAGTTGAGGTTGCACGACAACTCATGATTCTCCAAACATCGAAAGACGTGGTATCGCACTTTCAACTTTGGAGCTCATTGCGTGAGATCTCAGATCTTTTAAAGCTTTGAAAGTTATTGTTTAGAAAAATGGAGTTTTTGAAGATTTGATTTAGAAATGAGGACATATAAACGTAAACAAATCATAAATAAATACATATAGAAGGATTCACACATGAAAACTAATATCTAAACAAGTTTAAAAGGACAAGATCTACATAGGAACTTCAAGAACACAAGAGATTTTAACACCAAAATTTGAATTCAATTGTCAGAATTTTTGGTAGATCTTGAAAAATTAAAAGCAAAACATTGAGAGATATAGATCATAGGAATCAAACAAAACAAATTTTACAAAAAAAAAGACAAGACATGAGCAAGTTATGCCCAAACCAAACAACATAGGTTCATTTTCGCACCAGGACAAACATACCTCAGTAATTCGGCCATACAAACTTCATTTAAGACCCAAATTCGACAAATAATACCATTCCAGAAACTAGAGAGAAATACGAAGAGAAAGCAACAAAAAGCACCAAAAATCGGAGATCGTTTGACCGATCAAAAATGAGAACGAAAAACAGACACGAAAATGAACCTCAAGAAGAACACAAGAACACACAAGTTTTTTGCCAAAATTTGAATTCAAATCTCAGAATTTTTAGAAAATATTTTTGGTAGATCTGGAAAATAAAAACCAATCAATTGAAATATATGGATCATAGGAATCAAACAAAACAAGTTTGACGAAAAAAGGACAAGAAATGAGCAAGTTATGCCCAAACCAAACAACATAGGTTCATTTTCACACCAGGACAAACATACCTCAGTAATTCGGCCATAAAAACTTCATTTAAGATCCAAATTAGACAAATAATACCATTCCAGAAACTAGAGAGAAAGACGAAGAGAACGCAACAAAAGCACCAAAATCGGAGATCTTTTGACCGATCATAAATGAGAACGAAAAACAGACACGGAAATGAACCTCAAGAACACACAAGTTTTTGGCGCCAAAATTTGAATTCAAATCTCAGAATTTTTAGAAAATATTTTTGGTAGATCTGAAAAATAAAAACCGATCAATTGAAATATATGGATCATAGGAATCAAACAAAACAAGTTTGACGAAAAAATGACAAGAAATGAGCAAGTTATGCCCAAACCAAACAACATAGGTTCATTTTCACCAGGACAAACATACCTCAGTAATTCGGCCATAAAAACTTCATTTAAGATCCAAATTAGACCAATAATACCATTCCAGAAACTAGAGAGAAAGACGAAGAGAACGCAACAAAAAGCACCAAAATCGGAGATCGTTTGACTGATCAAAAATGAAAACGAAAAACAGACACGAAAATGAACTCGGAAATCCGAGAAGAAGCAAGAAACTTAAGATGGATAAAATTCGGACCTAACCTCCATTGGAAGGTGATGAAGAGCTAATTCTATGGAGGCCAAGGGCTGAATTGAATATCAAAGAGTCTCTTAGGTCCTCCTTCAAAGGTTCTGAAAATCCCTCTTCTAAGACTCCAAGTTCTCCTCCTCCCAAGAATTTCCATAAAATGAGAAAAAGCCCCTTTTCCTTTCTTGTTTGTAGGTATATATAGACACATCCCTTCTTGGCAAGGGTGAAGCTCTTTCAAAGAGCCAAAAGCCAGCTTCCTCTCTCTTAGCAAGGGTCAAGTCCTTTCCCATGGCCAAAAGCCACCCCCTCCGAGAGCCAAAAGCCAACCCCTTTTATTTCAAAATTTTTGTTCCCTCTTTTGATTTTTTCAGCTTTTTCTTTTTTCAATTTTCATTTTTTACCTTTTTTGTTTTTTTTAGTTTTATTTTTCTATTTACCATTTTTACTTATTTTTTAATTTTCTTTTTATTATTATTTATTTATTTGTTTTTATTTTATATTTTTTTGCTTTCTGTTTTCTGTATTTTCTGCTCTCTGTTCTTTCTGTTTTTCAGTTTTACATCTTTTCAAATTTTCAATTAAATTAACTTTTGGTTAATTTTAATGATTGGGGGCCTCGGACATAATTGAGTGTTTACAGTTTGCCCCTCTTTACTCATTTTCCTACCAGATAATGTGAGAAATGATTCTCTGAATTATCGTAATAGGAAATGAGTAAAGATGTGAACACATTATGTCCGAGGCAGGCCTTGAAGGAGTCCGGCAAACAGAAGGAGCCTTGAGCTTGAAATTGAACCTCATGGATGCCTGGAGAATGATGATTGAATGACCTTATTGACTTCATGTATCGATAGGGTTTAAATATGCGAGGCTTAGCTGTATAGCTTGACTAAGCTAAGTGGAATGAATAAATGCCTGTTAGGACTGGTAGGCCCAAAAGCAGAAAAGTAAACCTGAGGAGGCCTGACAACATAGGCCAAGGATGTAGAAAAGTAAACTTGATGAGGCCTGACAACATAGGCCAAGGTGCAGAAAAGCAAACTTAAGGAGGGCCCAAATAGGCCAGGATCGAAAGTAATATGAGGCATCCGTTGTTGACGGAAGGGAATAGAAAGAGGGGTCATCCATTGTAGGGAAAATGCGGGAAAATTAAACATGCTTGATAATCCGTTGTGGACTGGGAAATTGCAAGAAATTAAACATGCTTTGATATCCCGCCATTAGGGATAAATGCAAATGAGGTCCTAACATTTAGCTAAGAAATTAAACATGCTTGATGTCTTGTTGTTGGCGAGGAGAATGCAAATGAAGTCCAGCTTGCCGGAAGATGCAAATGATGACATCCTACATGTTGCCAGATAAATGCAAACCTCGCTGACAGTGTGGAAAAATAGACATGCTTGAAGTCCAGCGGGGAGTGAGAATGCAAATGAAGTCATTGTTGCGGGGAAGATGCAAATGATGGCATCTGTTGTTGCAGATCAATGCAAAACCTGGCTGAAGAGCAAAAATAGACATGCTTGAAGTCCATTGTTGAGGAGGAGAATGCAAATGAAGTCCCGTTGCCTGGAAGATGCAATGATGACATCCTCACATTGTTGCGGGATAGATGCAAACCAGCTTGAATTGTGATTTAAAATCGACATGCTTGAAGTCCTCTTTTTGGAGCGAGGAGAATGCAAATGAAGTCCCATTTGCCGGGAAGATGCAAAATGATGACATCCTGGCATTGCGGGATAAATGCAAAACCGATTGACAGATGTGAAAAATAGACATGCTTGAAGTCCTGTTGTTGATGGAGAATCAAATGAAGTCCCCGTGATGCGGAAGATGCAAATGATGACATCCTCATTGCGGGATAGATGCAAACCTGGTGGTGGCTGGCATCGACATGCTTGAAGTCCTGTTGTTGAAAAGAGAATGCAAAAATGAAGTCCGCTGCAGGGGAAGATGCAAATGATGACATCTGCCGTTGCAGGATAAATGCAACCTGATTGACGGTGTGACGGAAAAAAGACATGTTTGAAGTCCGCTGTTGACAGAGAATACAAATGAAGTCGGCTTGCCGGAAGATGCAAATGATGACATCCTCATTTGCAGGATAAATGCAAACCTGATTGGTGGAGAAAAATAGACATGTTTGAAGTCCTGTTGTGAGGAGAATGCAAATGAAGTCCCGCTTGTTGCGGGATGTATGCAAATGAAAACGCCGCCGTTGCGGGATAAATGCAAACCTGGCTTGGGACGGATGATTAAAAATTAAACATGAAGTCACCTTGACAGATGAGTCAGAAGTTAAAACTTGACATCCTCGCTTGACAGTACAGGTGCAGATGAAATCGGCGAGAGGATGTATGCATAATTAAACACATCCTACTTGAGCGGAATCGTATGCTCACGGGAAAAAGACTAGGTCCGACAACCATAGGCCGTGGATGCAGAAATTAAAAGTTGATGATGACTATTTGGATGGAAAAAAGGACTTATAAAGACAAGTGAATTTGAGGTGGGAGGGTCCTACTACTTGAGTGCAGACGGAAAATGGAAAAATGACAAGAATCAATTAGGATGGGTATCGAAGAAAAGCCCTATTGTTGTTGACGGGAAAGAAGTGATCCTGTTAAGGAGGGAAGGAATCATGTAGAGATCCTGTTGTTGACAAGGTGGAACACAAACTAGATGTGCCTTGAGGTAGCGTGAAGAGGATTATGATTTCTTTAAGTGTTCATTGCCGTCGGACAACTTTATTTTTGAAATTTCTTTTCCTTGAATTAAAAATAAACTTTGCTTATTCTACCTCTTGAACTTGAAGGTTTTTTTTTTTTTTTTTTTTGCACTTGATAATTACTTTTCAAGAAACTTGGGCGATCCACGTTTGCGTTTAGAAAATTAAGGAATGCCTTAGTTTAGTGAAGTTTGGGCAAACATTTTGCCCGAAGTTTGGGCCTCGATGAGATTGATGATGAGCTTGACTTGAACTTTCTGCGGGCCATTTTGCCCTATTGAACTTGATAGGAGTTGAGGAATTGAGGATTGTCTCAACTTGGGTTTTCTTGGGCAACTGTTTGCCCAGTTTTGTTCTTGGATTTAAATCTTTCTTAGGCAAATGTTTGCCCCGGTTTTGGACTCAATCCGTAATCGAGGATGCCGCCAATTTGAACTTTCGGCAAGCCGTTTCCCTGCTTGAACTTGATTTTGAGAGTGACCTCAAATTGAATTGTGTAGGCAAACATTTTCCCCGCTTTGATTTTTTTCTAATATTGAGTGAACCGAGGATTGCCTCAACTTGGAATTTCTTCTGGCGTTGGTCGCTTCAATTTTGTTCTTGGTTTAGAATTTGAGGATGACCTCAAATTAAATTTTAATGGGCAATAAAGCGCTGCCCCACTTTTTGAGTTTGATCAATTGAGGATGACCTCAAATTGAAATTATGTGTGGGCAAATATTTGCCTTTGATTTTGGAAGTCTTTTAATTATGATCAACTTGGGCAATTTTACCCTAGGTCTTAATTAGTTTTTGAAAGATAAGTAATGAAATTCTTGAATGACAAAAATGCTTATTGCGATGTTTAAATGAATGAAAAAGAATATGGTGTTTGTGATGCTTGGATGCGTGTTAAATGATGGGGGTTCTTATTTTTGATGCTTTGAAATGGTTATTTGATGAAAATGGTCTTGCGGGCATAAGCAATGCCATGATGTGGTTCTTTTTGATGTTTCAAATATTCACTTGATGAAACAAGATGCTATGGGATAAATGCTAAAGAACTATGCGATGCAGTGTAAAATTTTGTTTCTCTTGATTTTTGGATTTTCTTTTCTTTTTTTGTTTTTGTTTTTTTTTTTTTTCGACATCCTTCCTCAACAACCCTATAGTTGTGCACAAAGAATCAAGAATTTGACAAAACATTGACTTAAAAGTTCACGTTGTTTTGAGACAATCTCTTGGCTTCTTGATCGACTTTGAAACCTTTTTTCAGGATCTTTGAGACCCAACAACGGTGATAGATGAATGAGACACACTCCTTTTGTCCAGGTGGCGTTACGCAAGTAGCAGGAGAATGAACTTTGGGAAACAATCATGTAAATTGTTGCGATGATCGAGGATTCGCATTACAACTTGTCATGACTTTCAAAATTAATCCTTTTAATTCTTTTACATTTTTCATGTTTCCTTGTGGGCACGCATTTTCGAGGTGCAAAATGATCTTCGCCGGACGGATCGAAGAAGGAGATGGGGAGAATTTTGAGGTCGATGTTTTAAGGTGGTGTACTTGAGGAAAGGATGATGAAAAGCGGGTGGGTTTGGTTCATGAATGGAACCTTTTGTTGAAAAATGCCAATGCTGCTTTTCATAATCTGGATTGTGAAATTAGCCAAACTTTTGAGAAATGGCAAAATTTTGCCAGTTTGAAGAAGATATATAAAAGTGAAATATCATGTTGTCTTGGAATTCCTAGTTTGACCTTAATTTTTGCCTGGGTTATTCTTTTGAGTTTTCAACCCAGCAGGTCTTTTGTATTGCCTAACTTTTGCTCAGGTTACCTTACGGGTTTTCGACCCTAGCGGGCTCTTGATTGTGCCTAACTTTTTCCTAGGTTACACTTTAGGTTTTTGCCACCTAGCAGCTCTTGATTGTACCTAACTTTTGCCTAGGTCGTTCTTGAGATTGTCGACCTAGCGGGCTTTTATTCAATTGTGTTCTAACTTTTGCCTAGGCGTTTTTGAGGGTTATTTCTGGACTTGATTGATTAGGCTCCTAACTTTTGCCTAGGTCTTCTTTGATGGTTGACCTAGCGGGCTTCTGATTATGTTCAACTCTTGCCTAGGTAAATCTTTATTGTTGACCTAGCGTAGCTTTATATGATCCTGATTTTTTGCCCAATTGCTTTCGAACCTAGCAAGACCTTTTCTGATCATGAATTTGTCGATCATTATTTTGGACTTCAACCCCATTTTTTGGATTATTTTTGGCTTTTAACCCGGGCTTCTGGCTTCTTCTTCTTGAATTTTATGTTTTGACATTGATTTTGCTCGGATTATTTAAGGTTTCCAATTCAGAGAATCTTTTCTTGGATCCCTAATTTTCCTGGATTTAAACTTGGTTCAGTAGGGATATTTTTACTTTGAGTGGCGATGTAGAATCCCTGGTTGTTTATTCTCGCTTCCTTATTGGGTTTTTTCTCTTTTAGCTTGATTAATTTGACATTCAAGATTACTTATTATATAATCGGGCATTATCATCAATAGGTATTTCTTGTTTGGGCATGGGAATAAGAAGTAGGTTGAGTGATGAAAAGGCATGAGAATTTTAAATAAAGTCAAAATGTAAAGCACGTGCTCAAGTAATATAATGTAACTTTTGTATTATTTATTGGAGATTTATTTACAAAAAGATTAACTTTGAAAAGTACAACAATTTTGGATGAGTATCCTCGATAGCTTGATTTGTACAATGTAACTTGTCGTGTTTCTCCCATTTTTTCAGCTGGTCGATGGGCTCTCGGATTAGCGACGGATTGTTTTATTAGGAGCAAGCCTCCCAAAATCCAGCCACTTTGCATCGATTAAGCTTGTACTTTTCGTTCAAAGCTAGGCGATCCTCGGTAGAATGACCAATAAATCCCTGCATGTAATCGATCTCAGCGTTAGGATTGCTCAATTAGGATATGGTGGCTCTTGAGGCTTTAGAGGATAAGGCGCAACCCGGGGAGCTTTGAATCGGCCGAGGTAGCAAATCAAGATAGGAGATTGGAATAGGGTCAATGGACCCGCTTCTTCTCCTTTTTTTTGGTTAGGATTCGCTTATGGCTTGTGTTTGGGCCGTGTATGGTGTTGGTGGCGGACTTGTGTCGGGTAATTGTAAGTAGGAGGGTATGGTGTTTGGTAGGTGGTAGCGATGTATGGATATGGTATGTAAGGTGTGTATGTGTATATGTGTGTATGGTGGTGGTGGGAAGCCAATCGACCATAAGGCGCCATCTCTGGATATATTGGCCTTGACTGAAGCCATGTTGCACCACAGTCTGCTTCGTTTCTTCTTCCAGATCCACTCGGAAATGCCTTGTTCACGCTGGCAGCTTTTTGCATGATCTTTCACGGCGCATGCCACCTTCAATCTTTCTCCAATGATGACAACATCGAAGCTAGAAGTCACACTTCCAATCATCTTGTCATAGAAAGGATTTGGAGTGTGTCCAGAACATCCGACCATCTCTTTTTCGGATAAAGGAGGTTGTACCGAAAGCAGCTAACTCCCTCCATTTTTCAGGCGTATTGCTTGAAGGTTTCTTCTTCTTTCTTGGCCATATTCGGAGCCGAGTCCGATCGGGGGCCATCTCCGTAGCATCGATACATCTGCTTTCAGGAAAGCCTGGCAAGGTCTCTCCATGAACAAATGCGTGTCGCTCCGATTGAGTGTATTCTGGTTGCGGCGCCCTGTTAAGTTGTCTTGAAAGAAATGGATGAGTAGCTTCTCATTGTAGGTACATGCGAGACATCTTCCCAGTGCATAAATCGGTGTTTCTTTGGACAGCTGGTTCCTTGATATTTCTCGGTTGAGAACCTTAAATTTTTGGAGGGATGACCACGTCTGGAACTAGGCAATGATCACTCGCATTTTTGGCTTTATGTGCTTCCTCGATCGCCCGGATTCTATCTTCTAGGATTCTCCACTTTCAAGTATCCTCATTTTGAAGGATGGATTGGATGTTCCTCTAGCATATGGTGAGTTTGAGAAAATGGTATGCATATGGTGAGGCCCTTGGGTGAACATAGGATTTGTTCCCAACAACCGTTTGGTATGCTTGTGGGAATGGTGTTTGGCGGTAGGTTATGTGTTTGGGTTTGTGTTTGAGCTTGTGTTTGGGGTGTTGTATGTGTATGATGATTGAGAAAACCATAATAAACCCTTCGGTTGAGTGGAGGCATAGTTAATCTTTGAAAGGTTTAATGAGTGAACCAGAAGAATGTGGACGGGTCGTTGGTTCTCTCGTGAGAGATTCCCTTGCCTCTTTTTGTTTGGATGATTGGATGGCCTCCATCAGCTTAGTCATCTGTTCCTTTAGAGATTTGACTCATTTTTCAGTTCCTCGTTTGTCTCTCCAACTCATCCATGATTCTTGATTTGAAAGCTTAGGTGCTATAAGGATGAGAAAGTTGTCTTGTCTTCAATTTTTAATCTTTCTGTTAAATTAAAATTAATTTTTGAGAAACCATGTGAATGCCAAAATCAATGAATGATAAAAATGTTAATGCTTCAATGAATATTAAAATGAGGAGTGGGGATAATTTTCAAAGGTGATGATAAACTTATTTAGCAAATAGATGAATGCAATGTTGGATGCACAAATAATTAGAGGTTTGAAAGTTGATGATCTATTGCTTTTATTTATTTTGGCTTCTTTTTTGGATTTTTAATAGTTTTTTGGTATTATTTTTTTGTTTTGCTAAAAATCACATTTTGGTTTTGCTAAAATTTCCCTAAGTTTCCTTTCAAACATAAAAGCATTTTTTGATTGATTTTTTTCAAATTTCCTTCCCCTTTTTTTTTCCATAATCTGTTTATTTTAGTAATTTAATTTTCTATTTTTTTTTCGAATTTTCTAACTCTCCTCTGCTTTTGGGTTTGTATATGTTTATTTTCCAAAATCTTAATTTGAATTGGTCTAGGCAAAAATTTGCCCCAGTTTCACTTATTAGTATAAGCAATTATTTTTTTGAATTTTCTTTAATTTTTGATTTCATTTGTCAAATCTGCTTTTATTTTTCTTCCTTTTTAGTTTTCAATTTTCTTTGGCTTTTTTTTTTTTTTTTTCTAACCTAAATCAATTTCAAATCTTAATATTTTGTGTTTTTTCTCAAAATAAATATGTTTTTTTTTCAAAATCTTTTATTGCTTTCTCCCGCTTTTCTTTTCACTATGCTCCTTTATTCGGAATAATTGTATATAAGCAATATATGCATGAATTAGTATATGCCAACATTACAATAGGAGTGTGTACCCTTTACGTGTCCTAATCCAAGGTTACCTGTCCTATGGATCTAGGATGTCTAATTTATGTATCTTGCAAAAGGTAGGCCATAATCCTGCGGTATAAAGGTCACTAGAGCCAAGTTCCAGTTTACGATGCTTATTACAACAGTAGGGAATGCTACCAGTTGTAGGGCATTGCAAATAGGACGCACTCTAGCTGGGGTTTTCGTGATTGTCAAACAGGACGTGCATCCAAAGTGACACCACTAGACCCCTCTATCCTAGGCTTCACTCAGACCCGGGTACAGGGCCCCACTCATGAGATGAATGCATTAATGTAATGTATGGAGGTCACGCGAATAATTGGGATACCTCGCAATTGGGGAATCAGAGGATATATAGCAATTTATTGTTCTTCTACCCTAAGGTTTACACAATGAATAAACAAACAACAAGAGATAGATAAGCAAATGAATACACAGCGCAATAAATAAATCATGCAAATAAACAAGGAAGGGATCAATACAATGCACACTCAATTGTACGGGCTTGACTCTCTAATGTCCCCAGTGGAGTCGCCATCTGTCATAACCGTAATTACAACGAGACGACGAACTCGCTACATATTTAAAAATAGAATTTAATTGTATGTGGAGCCGCCACCAAATTTTATTTTAAGGGGAAAACATTTGGAAAAACCCTAACTTGAGGGAAGAAAATCTGGGTTGGGAGTCTCACATTCAGGTAAGGAAGGTATTAGGCACCCTACCTTCGTTCCAAGGAACGGTACCCTTAAACTGAGCGTGTGATATTTTGAAAAACTATTTGATCCCTTAAATAGAATAGAAAATAAATAGGTTCATGGAAAATAACGACGAAGACTTGATCCTGCTCCTACGTATTCGGGTGCAATGGAAACTCTGGACTCGTAGTTCTTCGGTTTTTTGAAAATTATCTTACTAGAATTGGAGCATTTTGAGGGAAATTAAATGGAAGATCCTTAATCCATATGCACAGAGTCGAAGACAAGCGAAGGTTGCCACGACGACTCATATGATTCTCCAAACATTGAAAGACAAGTGTCTTTACTTTCAACTTCGAGCTCATTGTGATGAGATCTTAGATCCTTTAGGAAACTTTTACAAAACATTTTTGGAGGAAAGGGGATAGTTTTGAAAGAGTATTAAAGGAAGATCCTTAACCCACATGCACAGAGTCGAAGGCAAGCGGAGGTTGCACGACACTGAACTCATATGATTCTCAAAACATCGAAAGACAGACTGACTCTTTCAACTTTGGAGCTCATTAAGTGAGATCTCAGATCTTTTAAAGCTTTGAAAGTTATTGTTTAGAAAAATGGAGTTTTTGAAGATTTGATTTAGAAATGAGGACATATAAACGTAAACAAATCATAAATAAATACATATAGAAGGATTCACACATGAAAACTAATATCTAAACAAGTTTAAAAGGACAAGATCTACATAGGAACTTCAAGAACACAAGAGATTTTAACACCAAAATTTGAATTCAATTGTCAGAATTTTTTGGTAGATCTTGAAAAAATTAAAAAAGCAAAAACATTGAGAGATATAGATCATAGAATCAAACAAAACAAATTTTACAAAAAAAAAAGACAAGACATGAGCAAGTTATGCCCAAACCAAACAACATAGGTTCATTTTCGCACCAGGACAAACATACCTCAGTAATTCGGCCATACAAACTTCATTTAAGACCCAAATTCGACAAATAATACCATTCCAGAAACTAGAGAGAAATACTGAAGAGAAAGCAACAAAAGCACAAAATCGGAGATCGTTTGACCGATCAAAAATGAGAACGAAAACAGACACGAAAATGAACCTCAAGAACACACAAGAACACACAAGTTTTTTTTTTTTGCGCCAAAATTTGAATTCAAATCTCAGAATTTTTAGAAAATATTTTTGGTAGATCTGGAAAATAAAACCAATCAATTGAAATATATGGATCATAGGAATCAAACAAAACAAGTTTGACGAAAAAAGGACAAGAAATGAGCAAGTTATGCCCAAACCAAACAACATAGGTTCATTTTCACACCAGGACAAACATACCTCAGTAATTCAAGCCATAAAAACTTCATTTAAGATCCAAATTAGACAAATAATACCATTCCAGAAACTAGAGAGAAAGACGAAGAGAACGCAACAAAAAGCACCAAAATCGGAGATCTTTTTGACCGATCATAAATGAGAACGAAAAACAGACACGGAAATGAACCTCAAGAACACACAAGTTTTTGCGCCAAAATTTTGAATTCAAATCTCAGAATTTTTAGAAAATATTTTTTGTAGAATCTGAAAAATAAAAACCGATCAATTGAAATATATGGATCATAGGAATCAAACAAAACAAGTTTGACGAAAAATGACAAGAAATGAGCAAGTTATGCCCCAAACCAAACAACATAGGTTCATTTTCACACCAGGACAAACATACCTCAGTAATTCGGCCATAAAAACTTCATTTAAGATCCAAATTAGACCAATAATACCATTCCAGAAACTAGAGAGAAAGACGAAGAGAACGCAACAAAAAGCACCCAAAATCGGAGATCGTTTGACTGATCAAAAATGAAAACGAAAAAACAGACAACGAAAATGAACTCTGAAATCCGAGAAGAAGCAGAAACTTAAGATGGATAAAATTCGGACCTAACCTCCATTGGAAGGTGATGAAGAGCTAATTCTATGGAGGCTGGAGGCTGAATTGAATATCAAAGAGTCTCTTAGGTCCTCCTTCAAAGGTTCTGAAAATCCTCTTCTAAGACTCCAAGTTCTCTCCTCCCAAGAATTTCCATAAAATGAGAAAAGCCCCTTTTCCTTTCTTGTTTGTAGGTATATATAGACACATCCCTTCTTGGCAAGGGTGAAGCTCTTTCAAAGAGCCAAAAGCCAGCTTCTCTCTCTCTTAGCAAAGGGTCAAGTCCTTTCCCATGGCCAAAAGCCACCCCCTCCGAGAGCCAAAAGCCAACCCCTTTTATTTCAAAATTTTTGTTCCCTCTTTTGATTTTTTCAGCTTTTTCTTTTTTCAATTTTCATTTTTTACCTTTTTTGTTTTTTTTAGTTTTATTTTTCTATTTACCATTTTTACTTATTTTTTAATTTTCTTTTTATTATTATTTATTTATTTGTTTTTATTTTATATTTTTTTTGCTTTCTGTTTTCTGTATTTTCTGCTCTCTGTTCTTTCTGTTTTTCAGTTTTACATCTTTTCAAATTTTCAATTAAATTAACTTTTGGTTAATTTTAATGATTGGGGGCCTCGGACATAATTGAGTGTTTACATATATATATATTTTAAAACATTTGAATTTCAACCAAAGAGATAAAAAGTAATAAAATGATGATGAGCTCGACCCGCATTAACCATTAAAGAGAAAGAATATGATCCAAACATTAAATGTGTTTTATTGTCTTGGTCAAGAAATGAAGATTGGGCCTTTTCTATTGGATTTTGTTAGGCCTAATCATAAGAAAAGCAACTGTTACAAAAAAGAAAAAATACGCTAGGGGGATTCAAACTCACGTCTCACCCGTCCCCCTCTCAATGAGCTGACCACTTGACCTGGGCTTTTTAACTTAGGCTTAGTATGCACGGTAATTAACTTAACTAAAAACTGGAGGATCCACAGAATCACTCCTTGACTTGGTGCTTTTATTTTTGTCAAAGTACATGCTGCCAAATGACACTAACACAGGTTTCTTGCATATTGAACATTGCCATGTTAAATCCAAGAGCAACACTTAAACATTTTCCTAGCCTTTATGTGCTTCAAAGCTTATGTCATTGGTGCACTTGAACCAGAGAAAATATTAACCCTTTGGCCTGAGTTTTATTCATGTTTCAGGTTCATCTGGTTCCAGTTCCTATCAGGCTAATATGTATAGCCTAAGGTCGAGCTTTTTAAGAAATATAGTTCAAACACTCCAAACTTCCAAATTTTGAGGCCCTAGAGATCATGTGCTAGTCACTCGCTATTAGTACCTTCTCGTCTATATCCTCTATGTATTGAAGCTTCATTTTAATAAACATTACTGCTAGTTCGGTGGGACCTGATCGATCTATATATCGAGACAATTTCTACTTAGTAATACCCTTCCTATTCTTGACTTTATATTCAATCGAAGTGAATCCTATTGTCATAAATGATAACATGATAAAGGAGCTGTTGGAGATTGAAATTTGATTAGAGGCAAGGGTAAGAGTCTCTAGAATTATGCAAATTATGGGATAGTGCTAGTTTTGTATTGAGACTTGGTCACTGCTCAAATTGAATAAGGACTTCGAATTACAGGGATACAACATACCAAATGCCACCTACTGTTTGATATATCAGGTTTCAGGTTTCAGGTTTCAGGTTTCCTCACAGCAAATCTTATATGACCTAGTTCAGGTTTGGGAACAATCAGGCTACATGGATGAATCGGTTGAAATTATTTCTTCTAAGATTCATTCCATAGATTATAGGCTCTTAATTGTTATTCAATGTTACTTGTCCTTATGATTACTCTAGTCATGACTGTTGTTTCTGCAGGATTAGCTCCAGAATCCTAAGTTAAGCCTGAGGACGTGATAAGTAACAGAGCTTGATAGTATGAGAGAACTTCAAATGCTTTCAATGCTCCAACTAGGTACCGGTTGGTGATTCCAGCGAGGCCTACTGATGGCTTCCTAAGGTATTGACATTAAAGATCTACTATAGTAAATCTGAGATTCTGCTTAGGAATAGGATTGTCATTATGTCAAAATCTATCACACTTGACCACTGATTATGGACCTAAAGCATCTCATGTACAGATTCAATGGACTGAACAACCAAGATTATAGAGGTAATTTGCGATGACAGGTGAAGAAATTGCTGTAGTGATGTATAGAATGACTCCAAATATTGGAGTTTGCCTAGTTCTCTAATTTCATCATCCAAGTTTTTTATTAGAGAATGTCATATCTTATCACCAATCTAATGTGATAAATCAATTACACTCAATCAGTGACAAGAGCTGAATCTAAACCTGTACCACATTGAATATCAATTGACTTGGAATTTTAGTAGTTAACCTTTCCTTGTCTACCAAAAGTGACATAAGCATGACTAGATGCAGCAATCCTTTGGTTTGAGATGACACTAGAAGGAGGAATGAAGAAAGAACCTGTATAAAGCCAACGTAGGATGCAGTGTTTGTACGAGGCTTGATACCAAGATTGATGGATGCTGCTGCTCCTTGGAACTGTGATGGCTGTTGATTCATTCTTATGGAGAGTGATGGCCTCTCCTTCTTCCACGACATTGAAAGGATTTTCGGAAGAAAAATTGAAGCAGAGAATGGCGGAGAGAAGCCTCTAAATGCTTGAGAGAGATGGAGAAGTTAGGAGAGGCAGAGGAAAACTGTGAGAAACCCAGTGCAACTAGAAAAAACCAAGCTAGAAACCCAGCGCAGTCCCCAAGCCTTTTATGAATTTTGCACCCCAAAATTCCAAAAAAAAAAATCCCTCTAATATCTCAGCTGCAAGCTTTTATAGTCTTCCCCCCAGAAGGTCCCCAAACTAAGTTCTAACATTCTCCTCTTTTAAATTTTTTTTGCGGGTACAGGAGTTTCTTTTTCTTTTTTTCTTGTTTTTTTTTATTTTCTTCTATTTTTCTTTTCTTGTTCCTAACTACTTCTTAACCACCTTAACTAAATTTTAACTACCCTAACAATTTTTTAGCTGGAAATTTTTCTTTCTTCCTTTTTTTTTTAAATATTATTTATATTATTTTACTCTCTTTTCTTTTTTTTTCTTCCTTTTTTATTTTTATTGTTTATTATTATTATTATTATTCCTTTTTTATTTTTATTTTCTTCTTCTTCTATTTCTTTTTATTTATTCTTCTTCTCTTTTTCCTTCTTTTTTATTTTTATATTTTAAATTTTAACTTAAGCCTTAATTTGAGGAATACCATCTCGGATACAATTGAATGTTTACAGGATGGATTTTAAACTAGAGGCTATTATCACCTAATTATGTATGAGATCACTTTACCAATTTTTTTTCATAAGATAGAAATTTTAAATTTTAAAAAAACAAAATATAAAATTAAAATGATCATTATTTACTCTTCAAATTTGATTTATGTCATGACCAGGATCGCGACGTGAAGAGGAAGAAAGGAAATATAGTTCAAAAATAAATATTTATAAAAATAGAATTGTCACAAATTTTATTTAAATTAAAAAAATTGGGAATCTATTTCAAAATAGAAAATGGTCTAAAAAAATAAAGGGGGTTTGAGAATCAATTTATATCTAGAGAATGATGAAAACTTAATCCCACAGCATCCATAACACATCCATTCTAATATGATTTACCTTTAATTGAATTCTGAAAACTAATAATAATTTTAAAATATTTATTTTATCAATTTTAATATATAATAAAAAATTAAATCAAAATAATATTTTTAAGTAAATAAATAAGTAAATAAAGAGAATAAATATTATAGAAATTAATTTAAACTTGATGGTTCAATTCTCGCTTATACGTATCCTTCGATATAATAAAAAACTTAAAATCATGTAGTTCTTTAAAAATAATTGTGCATTAATTAATTGAATGAAAAAATATAATTTAATATTATTTTAAAAAAATATGTTTGAAAAATTTAAAATAGTATAAAACTACTTAATAAATCTCAAATATCAAATGAAAGTATCATCTACTACTTAATCATTCTTATTAAATATTACATGAGTTAAAATATATTTTATTTATTAAATTTTTAAAACAAAAAAAAAATAAAGATTAAACATAAAATATTTTTATTAAAATAAAATCATATTGTATTAGATTTAAGTTAGCATGAAGTCACTTAATAAGTTCATATGATTAAAACAATAATAAAAATAGTATAGACTACTCAATTTATGTCATTAATTATTATAAAAGATAAATTATATTTTACTTATTCAAATTTTTTAAGAAAAAAGAATTAATAATTTTATAGAATTAATTAAATATAAAATATTTTTTTGTAAATAGAATCATTTTATATTAAATTTAAATTAATATGAAACTAATCAATAAATCTGTATATTTAAAATAATAATAATAATAATAGTATTCAATTATTATTACTTATAGTATCAATCACATGTAGATTAATATGTATATTTAGATAATAAATTAAAAAAATAATATTTTGAAATAAATTTTAAGAAATTAAAATAATAAATATCAATGATGAAATTACAACAATAAATATGATAAAAATATCAATGCTTATAATGGTAAATTATAAAATCAAAACATTGAAGAGAAAAATAAAAATAATCATTGAATACCAACAAAATAATAAATAATGATAAAAGATACACTAAAAAAATATAATTTACATCAACTTTTAAATTTAACTTTACAATATAATAAATAATAATATTAAATTTACTGAAGCAACCTAAGTTAACACACCACTTCAATTTAATTATTACTTCTTTTAAGCGTCAAAATAAAATTAAGAATAATAAAATCATATAAATAGACAAATCCTTCTAAAAATTAATATATATATATATATATATATATATTATATTGTAGAAAATCAAAATGAAATTAGTTAATTTGAGTAAAAGATAACAATAATGCATCTAATTATAAAGATAAAAAAAAGAAAAATATATTTATAATTCTCCTATAAATATATATAAACGAGAAAGGTATATGATTCAAAAAGATAAATAGAAATTTAAATTCAACAATTATCACTTATATATATTTTAAAAATATATAATTACTATTATCTATATAATTTTATAAGAAAGTAGAAAAGAATAATAATGTTAATCTAATTCATGAAAATTTCCACTTAACTAATTGCTTCTATAATTTTAAACATTTAAAATAAAATAAATTAAAATTATTATCTACATGATTTTATAAGAAAGTGAAAAGAATAATAATGCTAATCTAATTAATTTATATAAGTTCTTTCCTCAACTAATTATTTTTATTTTTTAAATATTTAAAATAAAATAAATTAAGATTTAAAGTTCAAAGCTCCATACATAAACCAAATTTTTTATGTATTATATGACACACAACCTTTATTTTTTGCACATAATATAATAATAGAATAAAAGCTAGTCTAATAAAAACAAAAGGAACCAATTTTTTGAATTGAAGAATAGGAATAGAATGCATCACTTTATGCTCTCAATATCGCTTAGAAAAAAAAAAAAGATAAAATGATGAAGGAGAGAGAAAAAAAACGTTGGTAAGAAGAAATAGAAAAAGGAAACAGGTGAAAAAAATAGAGGTTGAAAGAAGAAGAATAAAACTATAAGCTTAGAGAAAGAATCATGGTCAATATTGTCATCATTATGGTCTTAGGTAGGAATGGAAGTGAATAAGATTATTCGATATGGGTTTATGGCTTGACTTGGTTAATAAATAGATTGACTCAAGCTTGTTAAAAATTCATTTTAGATAAATAAGCCAGACTTAGGCTTATAAAAAAACCTATTTAACCTTTTTATCTTGTAGGTTTTAAGCTTGTAAGCATTTTTATTCAATTGTTTATATAGACTTTAAGCCTATTTATTGATCTTTTTTAGAGTATAGGCTTTTAAATAGGCTCGCAGGCCTTGTAGGCTTTAAATCAGGTCAGACCTTGATAGAAAAAAAACAGCCTTTCACAGATAACAGATCCATGGTTAGGTCTTAAAATTTTTAAACAAGTTAGACTTGAACACTCAAAACTTAACTCGGCTCGAGCTACTTCCATCCCTGACCATAGATGAGGTAGCCGATGGAGGATTTGATGGTGGTCAGATGATGTGGGGTGCTGGTGATGCTCTAATCATGCTTCAACGGTGCTTCAACAGTGGTAGCTCATTTAATTCTTTTTTGCTTTGAAAATGTTTTGATTTATCTATTTACTTATTTATATTTTTTTATTATTTCTCTCTTTTCTTCTTTGACTTGTTGTTCTTGTTTAGATATATTTTGCTTTGGCTATGATATAGACTATGTGGGTTTTATATCTTTGACTTCTCTATTTATTTATTTAAAATCAAACAATTGAAGAAAAAAACAAACCAAAACGAAAAGTATATAAGTTAATAAGAGTTAAAAATATTTATTTGAGTGAGAATGAAATTTGAAATTTGGATTGAAAATTTTCTCCACCTTCTCTGATCACTGTCTCTGTTTAATTTTAGCAATCTCTTCCTTAAATTTTGTTTTCAAATTTTTTTAGTTTTTTATATTTTAGAGAATTTTGAACTAAGGAAGCCCCTACTCTCCCTCTAATGCAATTATTTATCACTTGTAAAGGAAATTTATTTCCAGAATTCTTGGCCCCCAAAAAATGGTTTTCTTCTTAAGAGTCCTATTCTAGTGTTTCTATATAGTTGTGCTATCAAATAAAATTCTATTTTTTTATTTTAAATTAATTAATTCAAAATTAAGATTAATAAAAATAATTAAAAAGAATAAAATAATAAACAAAATTGATGGAAAATTGGTATTTACCGTTACTCCTTTTTACTTGTTTTTTATTGGATAACATGAATAATGAGATATTTTACATAATTGTAGTAAGAAATAACTAAAGAAGTGAATCAATTTTATTCAGGTCATTACAATATTACAAAACTGCATGATACACTTAGTAAATAAACTTGGAACAAAACAATAGGAATATAGTAAAACAAAGTATAAGTTTAACTGGGTATGAGAGTTTGAAATATGTTAAAACAAATGGGTACAAATATTTGGAAAATAAATCATGCAAATATGAAAAATAAAGACAATTTTGCAGACCAACTTAATGTGAGTCATGCATAAATGAAAAATAAATATAACTTTACATACTAACTAGATATGAGTCATGCAAGTACAAAAAATAAAGATAATTTTGCATATTGACTAGACATGAGTCATGCAATATGTAGAAAATAAAGATCATTTTGCAAATTAAATTGAATATGAGTCATGCAGATCTAAAAAATAAATATAATTATGTAGACTAACCAAATATGAGTTATGTGGATGTGCAAAATAAATAAAACTTTGCAAATAACTGAATATGAGTCATACAAATATAAAAAGTAAATATAATTTTGCTGACTAACTGGATATGAGTCATGCAAATAAAAAAAATAAATATAACTTTTTAGACTAACTAGATATGAGTTATGCAAATGATAAAAATAAAGATAATTTTACAGACTGGTTGGATATAAGTTATGCAATATGCTGGTAGACTATTTTAAATATTAAAAAGGTCAACGATTGCAATATTTAAAAATTTTAGAAAAGCTTTCTAATTGAATATATCGTTTTTTCTTCATTTAGAACAAATTTTTTAACCAAACAGCCTAAATGATGAACTTTTCTGTTTTGGCCAATTGAACTCTTTATTCACAATACTATTCTTCAATAAAACACTCAACTTTCTCCATCCTTATAAACTACTTTCATCTTCAATTTTTTTTTATTAGAATAAGAAAAGTACGATTTTATTAAGAACATTGTCAGGCACATTATAGCACCTTTTCTTGTTTAACAACTAAATCCTTAAACCAAACTAAATCATTAAAGGATTGTTGAGAGTTTTGTTTATAGACTTAAACATCAATTAATTTTCTTGAGACACAATTAAAAAGGTTTGCATTAATGCATGAACGAATTGATGTTGACTAAAGAATGAGTAACGACAAAGATCAAGATGAACAATTTGAATTTCATTAACGTAAGAATTTGTTAGTACATAGAACATTTGGACTAGAGGAATCTGAAATATCAAAGTATGAAATAGGGATAAAATAAGGATAAAGATACAGAGATATTAAGAAACTTTATAATGATCTAAATTCTTTTTTCTCGAGTGTAAGTTCTTTGATCCTTAATCAATTGATGCCATTTGACCTTTTCAAAGAAGTCTCTATTGTTTCTTCTTCCACTTTTATCAAACCCATGCACCAAACTTCAAATTCCAAAATCTAATTTTTGTCAAAAGATACACAAATTTTTCCCAGTTTAAATCTCAACCACTTCATTCTCTTTTACGTTTCGATCATCCTAACTTTTGCGTAAGTCACCTTATTAGGTTTTAGTTTAACAAATTTTCAATTTATCTTAAGTTTTGCTTAGACTGCTTATTTAGGTTTTTTCAGCCTAACAGGATTTTAATTTTACTACGTTTTTATTTTAAATCTTAACTTTTACTTAAACCATTCTTTCGAATTTTTTAACATAACAGGTTAATTTTCTTTCTTTTTCTCTTTTTAAATATATAATTTATTTATAGCATCAGCTTTGATAGGTTTAACAAATCCTTTCCATCTATAGTTTATAAGATTAAGGCTCCATCAAATAATAATTACTTGACAATGTAAAGACTGAATAGTTAGAAGTTTACTTTTCATGTGCACCTTCTTGATTTGATAACTAAATTTTTTGGATGAACTTTTTTATTAAAAATTCTAACTATTCTAATTTGATACAATTATCCATGACAAAGTACTTCTAATCTTATTTCTTTAATTATATTTAATTAGTTGTATTTAGCCTATAATCATTTAAACTCTTTCAATTTCACTTCTATCAACACTTTTCAAGAAAAAATTTCAACCTCTATAAAAAAACATCTTCCATTTCATATACCAAAAAGAAAGATTTCAATACATATATTATTATAATAAACATATAGAACATAGAGCAATATTTCATGCTAATTTTTAGAATTCATCAGCATCTTAGCAACAATTTTTTTTAATATTCTTATAAACTACTTTAACTAAACTATTAATTTAAATTTATAAGAAGGCGAGTTATAATATTTAATTTTAAAATAATCATAAAATTTTTTAATTCTTACCATCTTAAATGCTTAATAATTACTGTAATCCAATCTATTAATATAATAATAATTAAATAAATCTTAAAAAAATTTAATAATCAATACGGTTAACTTCATATAATTATGATAAAATAGATCTTTTAATACTAAATTTTTAAATTATTTAATTATGCAAAAATTTCGTACTTACTTTTTTTTTTCAGAATCTTCATAGTATTTTTTTTAAAAAAAAAAAATACAATTTTTATTCGACACTGTGACTTATATTTTTGGTGTTTAAAAATCGTCTGTTTTATAGTACCTATTTAATATTTAGGATACCTATCTATTAGAAAATGTATTTTCTAATCAATTTTAATTAATTTATGAAGCATTACCTTTTAATATATTGACATTTTTTATTAATGGATATTAGAAATCATATGACAACTGCGTATGCATAATATAATCCTAAACTTATTATTGAATTATTAATTTTTAATGAATAGAAAATATTACAATTATTTATAAAAATAAGGAGTTTGTTGTAACTCTTGAATAGAAACCATTGTAATCCTTCATGAAAGGATGGCTTTCTTTTTCATTTTCTGTCTTGCGCCATATATCTATAGAGTAATCTAGTCTAAAGACAAATAAATATAGAAAATTTGAGATAGCATATATTAATGATCATTCTTATTATTAAAGGTCCATCTAGAATTTACATATGATTCTTTCTCTTGGCACAAAGGCAAAGATGATTCTTCTTGTGTTGGGTAATTCCCGACAACACTTCCATATCAATGTCTTCCTTAACCATCCCTTGCGGCACTTCCCAATCAAAGGAATGAAGGAATGAAGAAGATTAATAAGGACTAGTTCTAATGTGGCAACTCATAGCCAAACTGGGCAACATTCTGCATCTGTTCCAAATGGAATTAGTTCAAAATCTTGTCCGAAAAATCTCACAATTTCTAAGAATCTTTGAGGATAAACTCTTGATTTTTCCAAACTTTGTCTCTCAGATAGAAGCCCAACATTCACATAAATATTGTCTTGGATGAATTTAAAGCCATCTATAATGAATTTTTTTATTTGATTCTCTGGTACAAATACTTGGGCCTAGTAGGTGCAATCTCAATATCTCTTTAATCATTGCCTTGAAATATGAACAATTTTGAATATCATTTTCTATCCAAAGAAATCTTTTTCACCTCCCACACTCCTAATTTCTTCTTGAACTCTCTTTCATTACTCTTGGGTTTTCTATGAGGGAGTCATTTCAAAGCGATGTGTGCGGTGGTATACATTGCTGCTATAAGCATGTTCTAAAAAAGAAAATAAAAAATTAGATAATAATAAAAAAATAAATTAAAAGAATGAAAAAATGTGAAGAAAAATTGTTTGTTGCAATAGATAGAATAAGATAAAACAAATGTGATGTAAAATGATATGATAAAAGGAATATAATATATATATATATATATATATATATATATATATATATTATATTGAGATAAAATACTTTATTAGTAACCTTACCATGATTATCGCTTTAGTGTGAACATAAGAGATTAATAGAAAGGGAATCTCATTCTTCAATTGAAGCGCATCAATTATATCCTGTTCTTCAGTGTGTTGTCTATTTGGATCCATGTGTTCCTCAATGACCCTTTGATAGAAGTCATCCAACTCCTTGAAATTTCTTTCAAGGCGTGCATGGAGTCCTCTGAGTTTATCAATCCAACCTGTGAATGGAATATAATCTGAAATAAAGAAGGTAGCCAACAAGGCCTGAAACTCATTGAGCAACCCATGGAATCTACTCGCTTCACTTCCTTCATCCTCATACCTCTTCCCAAAAGCAATTCTACATATTATGGTGCTCAAGAGAGACATCAATAACTTACTCAGGTTAGTAACAACTGAAGAAGAAGCATGGTTAGATATCTTCTCAATCATTCGCTTCACCTCAACATTTCTTATAGAGGAAAAGGTAGAGACACGCTTGGAGCTAAGGATATGGACAACACAATTTTTTTTTATTTCTCTCCAATAATCACTATATGGGGAAAATACAATGTCTAACCCATTATAGGACAATTTCTGTTGGCCAAGTAATTTTGGTCGGTCACTAACTTCATGGTCATGTTTTTTAAGTACCTCTTTGGCCACTTTAGGTGAGGAAACAACAATAGCAAGTCTTAGACCAAGTTGAAGGGAAAATAGAGGACCATATTTTTTTGAGAGTTGCGATAGTTGAAGGTAAAGAATAGAGTTATTCAATTGATGTAGATTTCCTATTACTGGAAGGCCTCTAGGACCAGGTGGACAGGGTGGTTTCTTGAAGGTTCTGTGGTTTTGGATGATGAAGAAGAAGACGAACACAGCTGGTAGAATAAGACAGAAAAAGTTGTAGTAAAAGCATTGTGGCATGATAGAACCTACCCTGATCGATGTATGGGCTTGTCACTATATATATATATATATATATACAGAAGCTTGAAAATATATGAAGGTGCTTGACAGAATGGGAATGCTACGTCACAATCTAAAGAAACAATAACATCACATCTTCCGTGTTCAAATTTTACGCTAATTACATGCAGAGGTATTTTCTGTTTAGATTCATCTGAAAAATGTTAATGTATTATTTTATTTCGATACTTTTTGGTAATATCCGTTTTCGAAAAAAAAAAAAAAACAAGAAACCTGCCATGCCACCTAATGCGTAGACTCCATTAAGCCTTTTCCAGATTCCACGTGTTGTGATGCATGGCTTCTTTCACAATTCAGACTTCAAGTTTTAAAATTACGTGGACTTTCAATATCCTCATAATTTTATTTTAAAGTTGAGTCTCTTCAAAAGTAAAATAATTAATGTTGTTAAAATTTTTTAAAAATAAAATCTGGAACATTTTCTTATTATATATGTAAGAGTGAAGATTAGATCTGTCGAGATAAATTAATTTTCAAAATATTTTCTATTTTAGAATAAAAATATCAAAATTTCCTTATAAATATTTTCTTTCAAAACTTTAATATTAAAATACCAAAAATATTATATTTGTAATAAAATAAATATTTATAAAATTAATTAAATTCATATAATTCATATAATTGATTTAAAATAATAATCTTTTAATAGACACCTTATTTATGTATAATTGCCTCCTAAATTTAAACTAATTTCAAAAATATTATTTTTGAATTTTTTAATAAACAGTGGTAACGGTTCTTCTGTCTTCCCTGGTTGCAAAATGAAAAAAAAAATATTTGATTCAATTATAAAAAGTTATAGTTTTAATTTAAAAATGATATTAAAATCAAACCAATCCGGTTGAAAATGAGTTGATTGTTTTAATTTATTATTATTTTTAAAAAGAGAATATTTTAATTTTTTAATTATATATTTTGTTAATATTATTTTTATATTTAATAAAAAATTATTAATATAAATATTAAAACTTTACTAATAAATAATATATTATACAAGCATTTGAGTATGATAATATAAATTGTTATTTTGTACTAACAAAATTATTTGCTAAAATAATATATTTACCGTTAATATAAACCTATGATATTTATACTGATAGTATAATTATTGTTAAAAAAAGGTCTATATTAACAAAATGCTAAGAAAATATAAAATTTTTGTTAAATAATAATTTTAATAGTAAATATATTACCACTAATATAAACTCATAATATTTATAATGATAGTTTAATTTATGTTAGATAAATCTATACCATTAAAAGTAATTTAATATTAAATTTTTAGTAAAAGATAATTTTTATAGTAAATTGAAAAATTGATATATATTATTACACAACGTTATATTACATTTTTTTAATATTTAAAAAATATTATAAAAATATTAAAAGATTTATTTATTAATTTTAATAATATTTTAAAAAGTATTATATTTGATTCATGTTGTAAAATATTATTAATAATATTTTAAAATATTATAAAAATATAAAAAAATATTACCTATTAATTTTAGTAATATTTTTAAAAGGTATTTCATTTTATATATTAAAAAAATATAATATATAATAGTGTTAATAAAAATTAATAAAAAAATATAAATAAATATTTATTATTAAATCTTATTATGAATGGTTAAAATTAAATCATAAAAATTATATGAATTTAAAAGACATAATTTTTTAAAATAATTATATAATTTAAAACATGTAATCTTATCATTTATATTAGTTATATGATTCAGATTTATTTTTCTATTTATTATTAATATATTAAAGGTTAGTGTAATATATTACACCATTTTATAAACTCGTTACTTATACAAATAATTGAATTTTAATTAGGACAAGAATCATACGAAAAAATATTTTTATTTAATATATATAGTATAATGGCTTTTAGTAAATAAATTGGTAAATATCAATCTAATTGAATCGGAAAATAATTAATAATTTTAATCAAATACAAATGAAAGCAATATATAGTATGAGAAGATTGTGAACTGACTTTTCATTTGAAGGGTGCTGATTCATTTTTGTTGAATTTCTCCATACTAAAATGAGAATAGAAGTAATAAATGAGAATATTTTGAAGTAATATACAAATTAATATAAATTAAAATTTAATTGGAAGAAGTATAACTTGTGCTTTTAAATGTTCGTAAAATACTCTTTGGATACAACATTCATTGGTCAACATGTACTTCCTTCTCTATCAAGTATGATAAATTTCAGTCCTTTTTTTCTTCGAACTCTAGATATAATTATATAGAGTTGTGCATGAAATAAATTTAGTTTTAATAAATAAAGCCCAACCATATGGTAAAAAAATATTTTTTTTTATTTATAGTTTTATTTGTTCGGATAGAAAGTAAAACAGTATAATTTTATTCATTATTTATTTAAATATTTAATAGTTATTAATTAATGTTTTATATATGTCGCAACCGTAATTCCGACAAGACGACGAACTCGTTAAAAATTTTAAAAAGAGAATTTAATTGTATGTGGAGCCGCCACCAAATTTTATTTTAAGGGAAAACCTTTGGAAAAACCCTAACTTGAGGAAGAAATCTGGGTTGGGAGTATTCTGAGTAAGGAAGGTATTAAGCTGCTTCACTGTTCAAGGAACGGTACCCTTAAACCGAGTGTGATATTTTGAAAACTATTTGATCCCTTAAAATAGAATAGAAAATAAATAGGTTCATGGAAAATAGCCGGAAGGACTTGATCTGGCTCCTACGTATTCCGGTGCAATGGGAAACTCAAGGCTACGTAGTTCTGGTTTTGAAAATTATTTTGGTAAGGAGAATAATTTTGGAAGGAGGTTAAAAGGAAGATCATCAGTCCACGTGCACGAGTCGAAGGCAAGCGAAGGTTGCGACAACTCCTATGATTTTACAAACATCGAAGACGGGGTATCTTTGCGCTTTCAACTTCGGAACTCATTGCGTGAGATCTTGGGTCTTTTTAGGAATTTTGGAAATTATTTTGGAAGAAAAAGAATAATTTTTGAAAGGATATTAGAAGGAGATCCTCAATCCACGTGCACGAGTCGAGTCGAAGGCAAGCGAAGGTTGCGACGCGATTCATATGATTCTCAAACGTCGAAAGACGGGTATCGCTGCACTTTCAACTTTGGAGCTTTCATTCGCGTGAGATCTTGGGTCTTTTAGGAATTTTGGAAATTATTTTGGAAGAAAAGAAATAATTTTGAAAGGAGATTAAGAAGAAGATCCTCAATCCACATGCACAGAATCGAAAGGCAGCCGAAGGTTGCACGACGATTCATATGATTCTCCAAACGTCGAAGTAAGCGGGGTATCTTTTTCAATTTTTGGAGCTCATTCGTGAGATCTTGGATTTTTTAGGAATTTTGGAAATTATTTTGGAAGAAAATGAGTAATTTTGAAAGGAGATTAAGAAGAAGATCCTCAATCCCGTACCTGGAGAATCGAAGGTGTCGAAGGTTGCCCGGCGATTCATATGATTCTCCAAAGCGTCAAAGACAAAAGGTATCTTACTTTCAACTTTGGAACTCATTGCGTGAGATCTTGGGTCTTTTAGGAATTTTGGAAATTATTTTGGAAGAAAAGGAATAGTTTTGAAAGGAGATTAAGAAGAAGATCCTCAATCCACATGCACAGAATCGAAGGCAAACGAAGGTTGCACGACGATTCATATGATTCTCCAAACGTCGAAAGAAACGGTATCTTTCAACTTTCGGAGTTCATTCGTGAGATCTCAGTCTTTTTAAAGCTTTGAAAGTTTTCGTTTAGAAAAATGGAATTTTTTAAGATTTGATTTATATAGGAGGACATATAAACATAAAAAAATAGAAATAAATACATATAGAAGGATCCACACATGGAAACTAATACCTAAACAAGTTTAAAAGGACAAGATCTAAACAATAACTTCAAAAACACAAGAGATTTTAGCACCAAAATTTGAATTCAAATATCAGAATTTTTAGAAAATATTTTTTGGTATATCTAAAAATTCAAACCAACCAATTGAAATATATGGATCATAGTAATCAAACAAAACAAGTTTGACACAAATCTAACAAGAAATGAGCAAGGTATGCACAAATCAAATGAGCTAGGTTCATTTACACATCAAGATGAACATACTTCAGTAATCAGGTGATAGAAATTTCATTTTAGATCCAAATTAGACAAATAATATCATTCCTGAAACTAGAGAGAAAGAGGAAGATAAAGAAATAAAAATCACTGAAATAGGAGATCTTTTAACTGATCAAAAGTAAAAACGAAAAACAGAGACGAAAATGAACTTCAAGAACATCGAGTTTTTGGCGCCAAAATTTGAATTCAAATCTCAGAATTTTTAGAAAATATTTTTTGGTAGATCTTGAAAAATTAAAAGCAAAAAATTGAAATATATAGATCATAGGAATCAAACAAAACAAATTTGACAAAAATCAGGCCAGAAATGAGCAAAGTATGCACAAATCAAATAAGCTTGGTTCATTTGCACATTAGGACGAACATCCTTCAGTAATCAGGTCCTAGAGACTTCATTTCAGATCCAAATTAGACCAATAATATCATTTCAGAAACTAGAAAGAAAGACGAAGAGAACGCAATAAAAAGCACTAAAATCTGAGATCATTTGATTGATCAAAAACAAAAACGAAAAACAGAGACGAAAATGAACTTCAAGAACATCAAGTTTTTGGCGCCAAAATTTGAATTCAAATCTCAGAATTTTTAGAAAATATTTTTTGGTAGATCTTGAAAAATTAAAAGCAAAAAATTGAAATATATAGATCATAGGAATCAAACAAAAAAAATTTGACAAAAATCAGGCCAGAAATGAGCAAAGTATGCACAAATCAAATAAGCTAGGTTCATTTGCACATCAGGACAAACATCCTTCAGTAATCAGATCATAGAGACTTTATTTCAGATCCAAATTAGACAAATAATATCATTTCAGAAACTAGAAAGAAAGACGAAGAGAACGCAATAAAAATCACTGAAATCGGAGATCATTTGACCGATCAAAAATGAAAATGAAAATAGAGACGAAGATGAACTCGGAAATCCGAGAAGAAGCAAGAAAATTAAACGAAATAGAAGCAAGATCTAACCTCCATTGATGTTCTTGAATGCCACTTGATAGCATCTTGGAAGATGATGAATAAATGGTTCCATGGAGGTCAAGGAGGTGCTCAATTGGATGTAGAATTCAATAGTCTCTTTGGTGCTCCCCTTAGAAAAAATCTAAAAGCCCCCTTTCAATGACCCAAAGTGCTCCTCTCTCTTCCTCCTTAGAAATTCTGAAATTTTTCTTAGAAATGAAGAATCCTCCTTAAACTAAATGAAAGTCCTTATTTATAGATAAAATTGCAAAAAGGAAGGAAAAAAAGGGAAAAAATTTTCACAGAAGTAAAAAGCTTCCCCTTTTTGTTTTCTAATTTTTCTCTTTTTTGTTTTCTTTTCATTATTTTCTTTATTTTTATTTTTTTTCTTTTTCTATTCTTATTTTGTTATTTTTTCCTTTTTCTCTAACTAATTCTTAACCATCATTAACTAATCCAACTAACTTTCTAACTAAATTCTTAATTAAAAAATTATTTTTCTTTCTTTTTTTTTTCTTTTCTTTCTTTTTTCTCTAACTAATTTTTAACCATCATTAACTAATCCAACTAACTTTCTAACTAAATTCTTAACTAAAAAATTATTTTTCTTTCTTTTTCTTTTTTCTCTTTTTTTTTCTTTTTTCTTTAACTAATTTTTAACCATCATTAACTAATCCAACTAACTTTCTAACTAAATTCTTAACTAAAAAAATATTTTTCTTTCTTTTTCAATTCTTTTTTTTCTTATTTTTTGATTTGAGACTAAAAAACAAAATGATTTATTTTGGGTTTTAAATTTATCCTCGGACATAATTCAGTGTTCACAGTTTGCCCCTCTTTACTCATTTTCTTACCAGATAATATAAGAAACAAGTTTCTAGATTATCACGATAGGAAATGAGTAAAGAAGTGAACAAATTATGTCAGGAGTAAAGATAAAAATTGGCATGGGTGCGAGCCTTATTGGCAAGTCTTGAACATGTCGGGAATTGAATGATGCTTAAAAGGTACGAGAAAAGTTTCGGCAAGAAAACTTAGGAATGCCTGCCCTAACAAATTGGAGGATGGTAGTTCAAATGTGGAAATTTTGCATAAGTTTTGCAAACCTTGTGTAATGGGGCGGGCTTAAATATCACGGGGCCTGATACGGTAGGCAAAAAAACGAGAAAATTAAATGTCATCTGTGCACGATGTGATAGGCTGGACAGAAATTAAAACATGCGGAACCCCTTACATTGATATCGGAATGTAGGAAATTAAAATGCGGTGCATGATGTGATAGGTGCCAAGAATTTAAACATGTAGGGCACGATGTGATAGGCCCGAAATACGGGAAACTAAAATCAGCGCGATGTGATAGGCTTTGAGCAGAAATTTAAACATGAGGGGCCTGATGTGATAGGCAAAATACGAGAAACTAAAATCTTTGATGTGATAGGCTTTGAACAGGAATTTAAACATGAGGGGCTGATGTGATAGGCCAAAATGCGGGGAAACTAAAATGCAACGCCCTGATGTGATAGGCTTTGGGAAATTTAAACATGAGGGCCTGATGTGATAGGCGAGAATCGAAAAGTAAAATTCTTTGGGGTCTTATGTGATAGGCTTTTGAACAGAAATTTAAACATCTTGGGGCCTGATGTTATAGGCCAAAAGCGAGAAACTAAAATGCAGGGGCCGATGTGATAGGCTTTGAACATAAATTTAAACATGAGAAAAATCGATGTGATAGGCGAATGCGAAAAAGAAAATACGGCGCTGATGTGATAAATTTGAACATAAATTTAAACATGAGGGGCCTGATGTGATGACCCAAAATACGAGAAAGTCAAATGCGGGGGCCTTGATGTGATAGGGCCAAAATGAGAAATTAAAATGCGAGCGCCTGATGTGATAGGCTTTGAAAGAATTTTAAACATGGGAGGCCTCGATGTGATAGGCCAAAATGCAGAAATTAAAATCACGGCCTCGATGTCATAGGCTTTGAAGCAAAATTTAAACATAGAGGGCACGATCGTGTGATAGATGCAATGTAGAAAATTAAAATGCAGCGCCTGATGTGATAAGGCTTTGAAAGCGAGAAATTTAAACATGAGGGGCCTCGATGTGATAGGCTAGAATCTTGAAAAGTAAAATGCGCGCCTCGATGTGATAGGCTTTGCGAAATTTAAACATGAGGGGCCAGATGTGATAGGTGATACGAGAAAGTAAAATGCAGCCGCACTCGATGTGATAGAACTTTGAGCGGAGGAATTTAAACATGGGAGCCTGGTGTGATGAAAAGCCAAAATACCTTTGAGGAAATTAAAATCAGCTCGATGTGATAAGGCTTTGAGCAAAAATTTAAACATGAGGGGCCTGATGTGATAGGCGAAGTGCGAAATGTAAATCATACGAGGCCTGATGTGATAGGCTTTGAGCAAAAATTTAAACACGAGGGGCGATGTGATAGGCAAAATGCGGAAGAAATTAAAATGCGGTGCTTGATGTGATAGGCTTTGAAAGCAAAAAATTTAAACATGAGGGGCTTAATGTGATAGGCCAGAATCTGAAAGTAAAAAAATCCTGGATGTGATAGGTTGAACCCAAATTTAAACATGCTAGGACCTGATGTGATAGGCTAGAATGAGAAAGTAAAATCGAGCCTCTGATGTGATAAATTTGAACATAAATTTAAACATCGAGGGGTCGATGTGATAGCAGAAATGAGGAAACGCTAAAATCGTGCCTGATGTGATAGGCTTTGAAGCGAAATTTAAACATGAGGGGCTTTGGTGATAGGGAATCACGAAATAAAATACGGCGCTGATGTGATAGGCTTTAGCGAAATTTAAACATGAGGGGCACGATGTGATAGGCAAAATCTGAGGAAATTAAAATGCAACGGCGCTTTGATGTGATAGGCTTTGAGCAAAAATTTAAACATGAGGGCACGATTGATGATTAGGCGAGAATCTGAGAAAGTAAAATGCGAGCGCCTGATGTGATAGGCTTTGAGCAAAAATTTAAACATGAGGGCACGATGTGATAGACGAGAATGTAGAAAGTAAAAAATCTGGTTGCCCCCGATGTGATAAGTGAAACGAGAAATTTAAACATGCGGTACTGTTGAGATGGCTGAGCAATTTAAACATGGAGGGCACGATGTGATAGGCTGAATGAGAACACAAACAACACTTGATGTCCTGTTTTTGATAGGGAAAATGTCAATGAGGTCCCATTTGTTCTTTGGGAAGAATGCAAATGATATCTGGCAATGAGGATGTGTACAATTTAAACATGAAATCCTCGTGTGATGGAAAATGGAGAAAATTAAACATGAAATCTGGATTGCAAAATGAAATCTGTGGGATGTATGCGAAATTTAAACATGAAATCTGTGCCAGGGATAAATGCAAATGAAATCTGTGACGGGATGTATGCGAAATTTAATCATGAAATCCTGGGGATAAATGCAAATGAAATCTGTGACGGGATGTATGCACGAAATTTAAACATGAAATCCTTGGTGGGATAAATGCAAATGAAATCTGCTTTGACATGATGTATGCCAAAATTTAAACATGAAATCCTCGTGACTTAAGCGTGGATAAATGCAAATGAAATCTTGTGACAGGATGTATGCGAAACTTAAACATGAAATCCCGAACCTCGGGATAAATGCAAATGCAATCCTATTAATACGGGTGAAATGTAGAAAAAGTGTTGTTGATGACGGGGAAAGATGCAAGTTAAACTGCTGCCAAGAAAAGGAAAATGAAAATGACTTTGTTAAGAAAGGTAAAAACATAAAAAGTCTTGTTGTTGATAGGATGGAGGAAAAAGCACTTTGTTAAGATAGGCACATGCGAAATGGTGAAAACGTTTGTTAAGAGGGAAAAGCGAAATGAAAAGGACTGTGGAAGGCAGGGAAAGAAGCAAACCTTGTTAAGGCGGAAAAGTAAATGACGAAAACTATCTGTTAAGATAGAATAAATGTAGATGGACTCGACTGTTGACGGGAGAAATGTAAACCTATTAAGACAAGAAAAGTAAAGTGAAGGGAACTCATTAAGACGGAGTAAGATACGAGAAAAAGTCATTAAACATGGGAAGATACAAAGCTTTGTGAAAAGGCAAAGTAAATGAAAATGACACATGAAAGTAAATATAGATGGAATCTTTGTAAGACGAGCATTGAAATGAGGAGAAAACCTGACATTATGACAGTAATGAAGAAAAATCATGTTGCTAATAGGAATGAAACAAGATAACCAGTGTAAAATAGGAAGAAGAACGATGAACGAACATTTAAACAAGAGGAAAGTGCAAAATGACCTGTTTAGGACGGGTAAAATGTAAAGGTCTCTTGATGTGGATGAAAGCAGATGCTTGTTAAAAAGCACAATAGAATAGTGATAACTGTTAAGGCAGGATGAAAATGTAAAAGTCTTGTTGTTCACGGGATGAAAGGAAGACATGCTTAAGATAGACATGATAGAGTGGTATAAAAAAAAATGTTAAAACGGGAAAAGCGGGATGACGGAAACTTGTTTTAGACGGGTAGAAAAAGGTCCTGTTGTTGTGAAAAAAAAGCAAGCATATTAGGACGGGCGAGAATGTAGAAATGGCACTGTTAAGCGTTAAGACAAATGAGAGATGGCTTTGTTAAGACAGGCAAGGCAAGAATAATCATAGTTATTAAGATAAGTCATGTGAAAACAAAAAGAAGATTGACTGTGAAGAATGAAAGGAAAAAACGACTTTGTTAAGACGAGGCAAAAGCCAAGCTAACTGTTAAGACAAGCAAAAATTAGAAGTGACAACATTTAGGGAAGGCACTTGAATGAAATCTGTTGGTGCGAAATACAAGGTGGAATGATGGTTGACTGTTAAGACAGGTAAAGGAAAAATGACTGTTAAGACAAGCGACGACAAAGCTGGTTTGTCATGCCAAACAAAAAGCGCGGAATGATTTGTTAGGACATGTATGGAAAAGAGAGCTTGTCAAGGCGGATAGACAAGTCTGAGAAAAATAGATGTCTTGCAGACGAGAATAACTGTAGAGACAGTGTGGCAACATGAAAGTAAGAACTTTGTTAGTGAAGTAAAAGAATGACCCATTGAGACAAGTGTGGAAAGTAATATGATGTGCCTTAGGAATGCACGGGAGGGTGGAATATGGACTTCTTCAAGTCATTTCGCCTCAGACAACTTATTTTGAAGTTTGTTTTTCTTGGATTAAAACGAATGGCTTATTCTACCTTAAACTGAAGGTTTTTAAGCATTTGATAATTATTCTCTTGAAGAAACTTGGGCAACTATTTTGCTTTGATTTGGAAAATTTTGATAATTGAGATGTCTTGATTGTGAACTTTGGGCAAACATTTTGCCCGGTTTGGTGATTTTTAGCAAGTCGAGGAATGCCTTAACTTGAGGGGATATTGGAGCAGCGTTTGCTCTAGTTTTGAACTTGATTGGAGTTGAGGAATTGAGGATTGCGTCATCTTGAATTTTCCTGGGCACATGTTAGCCTTATCTTGAATTTTGGGATTGAAGAATTGAAGATTGCCTCAACTTGAATGTTGGGCGACGTTTGCCCATTTAGGCTTAACTCAAAATTTAAGGTTGACCTCAAATTATACTTTTGTGTGGGTAAGCGTTGCCCGGTTTAAACTTGATTCCAAATTTGAGGATGGACTCAAATTGGATTTTTGGTGGCAGAATTTGCCTAGTTGGAAGCTTGACTCAAAATTTGAGAATATGGCCTCAACTTGGATTTTCTTTGCGAGCTAGCGTTTGCCCCAGTTTGAGCTTGACTCAAAATTTAACCATGACTTCAAATTGGATTTTGTGGGCAAATATCTGCAGCCAGCTTAGGCTTGACTCGGAATTTGGGATGATCTCAACTTGAATTTTTGTGGCAAACGTTGTCTAGTTTAAACTTGATTGAATTTTGAGGATGACCTCAAGTGGATTTTTCTCAAGTACATGTTTTCCCTAGTTTGAGCCTTGACTTGAAATTGTTAATTGTCTCAATTTGAATTTGTTTGGGAAAATGTTCGCTGGGTTCGACTTGATTTTGCATTGAGGATGCCTCAAATTGGATTTTTGTGGGCAGCGTTTGCCTTAATTTGAATTTGATTCAAAATTTGAGGATGACCTCAAATTGAATTTTTGCGGGCAAGTGTTTGCCCCATTTTGAATTTGATTGAGAATTTGAGAATGACCTCAAATTGAATTTTGGTGTAAGCGTTTGCGCCATTTTGAACTTGATTGAGAATTTGAGGATGACCTCAAATTTAATTGTCGGTAGGCAAGCGTTTGCCCGGTTTTGAAACTTGAGTCTTTTTTTTAATTATGATTGGTTCGGGTAATTTTACCCAGGTTTTAATTAGTTTGGAAAAATGAATTATGGGATGCTTGAATGACAAGATACTTATTAAGATGTTTGAATGAATGAAAAGGATGCAATGTTTGTGATGCTTGAATAGAGAGGATGCGACGTTTTAATCTTATTGACTACTTTTTTATGCTTGAAATAAATATTTGATGAAATGGATGCTATGGGGTGAATGCATGCCATGCGATGGTGTAAAACTTTTTGTTTCTCTTGATTTTTGATTTTCTTGACATTTTACTTTCGACAACATTATAGTTGGTACAGGGGGAATCAAAGATTCGGGATTTAACTGACTCTGTCTCTTGGCTTCTTAGTCAATTTTGGAATTTTCCTTTTTTCAGATCTTTGAGACCTAAATAAAGTGGTCAGCCTCATTGAATAAGCCACACTCCTTTTCTTTTGGTGGCATCATTGCGATAAGAGGATGGCTCTTTGGGAATAATCATGCCATATTGTGATGGTTGAGGATTCATCCGATTTTCATGACTTTTCAAAATTAATCTTTTTATCATTTTTTACATTTTCCATTTTCTTTTGAGCATACGCCTTATTGGGTGTGTGCGAAGTGATAGGATGGTTTAGAGGGAAGGAGATAGGGAATTTTGAGGTTGCATGTTTTAAGGTAGTATTTTGAAAGGAAGAGCGAAGAATGCTGGTTTGATTGCCCAAATGGCACCTTTTGGTGAAAAATGCCTATCTTGCTTTTCATAATCTTGATTGTCAAATTAACCAAACTTAAGAAATGGCAGAATTTTGCCCCAATTTTGGAAAGTATGAGATGCGAAATGTCGGATTATCTAGGATTCTTGGTTGACCTTAACTTTTTCCTAGGTT
This sequence comes from Canavalia ensiformis, assembly GCA_026541065.1. NCBI lineage: Eukaryota > Viridiplantae > Streptophyta > Magnoliopsida > Fabales > Fabaceae > Canavalia > Canavalia ensiformis. The sequence continues at coordinate 1,853,916 of JAMKYM010000062.1, forward strand.
GTTCTTTTGATTTTTTTCAACCGTAGCGAGTCTTTTGTTTGTCCAACTTTTGCTGGTCACGCACGGGTTTTCGACCCTAGCGGGCTCTTGATTGTATGCCTAACTTTTTCTAAGCCGCCCTTTGAGGGTTTCGACCTAGCGGGCCTTTGTTTGTGTGCCTAACTTTGCCAGGCGGGTCTTTGAGGGTTCTCGACCTAGCGGGCTTTTTGTGCCCTAACTTTTTGCCTAGGCCGCCTTTGCAGGTTTTCGACTAGCGGGCTGTGATTGTATGCCTTTAACTTTTTGCCTAAGCCGCCCTTTGAGGTTTCGACCTAGCGGGCCTTTGTTTGTGTGCCTAACTTTTGCCTAGGTCATCTTCAAGGGTTTTCGACCTAGCGGGCCTTTTGTGCCCTAATTTTCCTAGGCCGCCTTTGCAAGATTCCGACTAGCGGGCTGCTTGGGTGTATGCCCTAACTTTTTTGCCTAAGCGCCCTTTGAGGGTTTTCGACCTAGCGGGCCTTTGTTTGTGTGCCCTAACTTTTACTAAGGCCGTCTTTGAGGGTTCTCGACCTAGCGGGCCCTCATTTGATCCTAATTTTTTCTGAATTGTTTTGGAATTTTAATCCAGCAAGACACTCTTGATCATGACTTCATCGATTTATTTTTGAATTTTAACCTTACTTTTGCCTGGATTATTTGGCTTTTAATCAAGTTTTTTCTTTTACTTGAATTTTGCATGGTCGGATATTGATTTTTCTGGAATATTTTGGCTTCCAATTTAGTGGATCTTTTTTGCATCTAATTTTGCCTGGTTGAATTGATCCAGCGGGATATTCATTGTTAGACGGGGTATTGAATGCATGTGATTTGGGAATCCCTGGTTAGACTTTTTTGATCGCTCCCTCATTGGGCTTTTCTTTGAGCTTGTTTAATCGGACATTCAAGATTATTTATTACTGACCGGCATTGTCTGTAGGTATTTTATTTGTTTAGATAAGAAGCGGGTGGAATGATTAAAAAGAATGATAAATTTTTAAAAGTAAAGCCAAAATTTGAGGCACATGCTTAAAGAAACGTGAAAAATGTAATTTTGCATTTATTCATTCTTGTTTATTTACAGAAGAAGATTAACTTTTGAAAAGTACAACAAATCTGGATGATCCCCTCGGTATCTCAACTTGTACAAGGAGACTCATTATGTTGCTCCCATCTGCATCAGTAATTCTGACGGGCTCTCATGATTGACAATGGATTGTTTTCTGTGTTAGGAGCAAGCCTCCCAAAATCTAGCCATTTTGCATCAATCAAGTTTTGTACTTTGCGGCTTTAGTGCTAGGCGATCCTCTGTGGAATGGCCAATGAATCCTGCATGGTAATCGCATACGGCATTCGCATCATACCATTTAGGATATGGTGGCTCTTGAGGTTTAAAGGATAAGGTGCAACCAACGCGTTTTGAATTAGGCAAGATAGCAACTCGGTGTAGGAGATTGGAATTGGGTCGGAGTGGATGGGCTTCTTCTCCTTTTTCTGGCCTTGATTGGTATTTAGGCTTATGGCTTGTGTTTGGGCAGTATAAGGTGTTGGTGGTCGGACTTGCGGTGAGTAGTTGTAAGTTGGAGGATATGGTGTTTGATATGCATTGGTTATGTAAGGATATGGTATGCGGGATGTGTAAGATGGAGGTAGGGAAACCAATTGGGCCATAAGGTGCCACTTGTGGAGTATATTGGCCTTGACCGGAAGCCACGTTGTAGGTTTCGTCTGTCTTCTTCTTAGATCCAGATCGGCAACGTTGGCCCCTACCAAGCTTATGCGCAATCTTTCCACAGCATGCCACCTTCGATCCTTTCTCCAATGATGACGACATCGGAGAAAGCTAACGGTCATACTACCAATCATCTTGTCATAGAAAAGGATCTTGGAGTGTGTCGATGAACATCTTGACCAGCTCTTTCTCGGATAAGGAGGTTGTACTTGAGCGACCAACTCCCTCCATCGTTGGGCGTATTGCTTGAAGGTCTCCTCTCACTTCTTGGTCGTATTGCGGAGTTGAGTTACGTGAGGAGCCATCTCCGGGTTATACTTATCTTTGCTTGAAAGGCGTCAGCTAGGTCCCTCCATGAACGGATATGTGTCCGTTCAGTGAAATGTGTACCAATTTGCGGCTGCCCGAGTCGGGCTTGTCTTGGAAGAAATGGATGAGCGAGGTTGTCATCACGAGCACGGACGACCATTCTTCTACAATACATGATCAAATGGTTCCTCGGACAACCAGTTCCTTGATATTTCTCGATTCGAGGGAACCTTGAACTGGAGGAATAACCATGTGCAGGGACTAGACATAGATCGGATGCGTCTTTGATATCATATGCACTTCCCTCAATTGCCGATTCTTCCTTCCAAGATTCTCCATTTTTCAGCATTATCGTTGGAAGGACAACTTGGATACTCTTCGGCATGTTGTGAAATTTGAGAGGATGGTATGTATATAGGGTGAGGCCCTTGAGTGAACATAGGGTTTGTCCCCCAATTTAGTGTTTGGTAGGCTTGGATAGGTTGTTGTGTGGTAGTGTTTGGGATGATTTGGTGAGTTTACGTAGGATTTAAAGGTTGGTTTTGTGTTTGTGTTTGTGTTTGGTTGAATAAAGGTGTATGTCCATGAGGGGAATCCATGGTGAACCCACTCATTTAGTGAAGGCATGGTTGATGGTAGAGAGTTTGGCGGACCATAGCCGTGAGGATGTAATGGGCCAGCAGTTCTTACGGAAGGGACCTTGTCTGTCTTCATGTTTAATGATTTGGATGGCCTCAATTAATTTGGCCATTTGATCTTTCAAATTTTTGACCTCATTTCTTAGTTCCTCATTTTTGTCTCTCAACTCATCCATGATTCTTGATTAGGAACGAGTTCTATAAAGTGTAGAAAGGTTGTCTTCAATTTTTTCTGTTAAATTTTAAAAATTAATTTTTGAGAAGCAATGCGAACGAATGAAAAAAATACTAATGCTTAACATGAGTATGAAAATTTATGGGATGATTTTCAAAATCTCCTTTTCATTGATAAATTAAATTTATTTTATGAATGAATGAATGATTGTTTGAAATGCACAAATAATTTTTAGAGATTGAAAGATTTTGAAAATAATTGGGTGTTTCTTTCTTATTTTTAGCAATTGTATATTTGGTATTTTTTTTTTTTGCTAGAAAAAACCTTTGGTTTTGTTTGAAATCTTTTAGTTTTGCTAAGATTTTCTAAAAACTAAAAAAGCGTTCTTTTAGGTTTCGAATTTTCATTTTCTCTTTTTTGAATCTTTTATATTTTCGGTGTTTTCAAAAATTATTTTTTCTAATTTTCCTAGAAGTTTTATTTTTCTTGATTTTTTTCCTAATTTTTATATTTTTCTTTCTTTTCCTTTGATTTCCTTTTTGATTTTGCCACCTTGGGTGACTACATTCAAGTGAGCGGTATGAGTCTTTGTATCTTGAAAAGTGCGTGCCCTCCTTGCCTCCTATGTGGGTTGTCCTAAGGGTCTATGACTTTTAATGGATGAACCTCTCATAAGGGTGGTTTGTATTCTTAAGGTATCAAGGTCACTAGAGCCAAGTTCCGGTTTACCGATGCTTGCTACAACAATAGGGAATGCTATCGGTTGTAGGGCATTGTAAATAGGACGCCTCTACTCAGGGTTTTTCGTGATTGTCAAACAGGACGTGCATCCAAGTGACACCACTAGACCCCACCTACATCCTAGGCTTGCTCAGACCGGGTATAGGGCCCCAGCTCATGAGATGAAATGCATTAATGTAATGTGGAGGGCACCTGAAATATTTGGGATACGCAATTGGAAATCGCGACGGATATATATGGCAATTTATTGTTCGTCTGCCCCTAAGGTTTACACAATGAATAAACAAACAACAATAGATAGATAAGCAAATGAATAAACCGTTCAATAAATAAATCATGCAAATAAATAAGGAAGGGATCAATACAATGCACGCTCAATTGTACGGGCTTGACTCTCTAATATCCCGGTGGGTCGTAAATACGCCATGATAGTAATTCCGACAGACGACGAACTCGTTAAAAATTTTAAAAGAGAATTTAATTGTATGTGGAGGCGCACAAATTTTATTTTAAGGAAAACCTTTGGAAAAACCCTAACTTGAGGAAGAAAATCTAGGTTGGGATGCAGTGAGTAAGGAAGGTATTAGGCACCCTACTCGCTAGTTCAAGGCAGTACCCTTAAAGCCGAGCGTGTGATATTTTGAAAACTATTTGATCCCTTAAAATAGAATAGAAAATAAATAGGTTCATGGAAAATAACTGACGAGGACTTGATCTGCTCTACGTATTCCGGGTGCGATGGGAAACTCAAGGCTACGTAGTTTGGTTTTGAAAATTATTTTGGTAGAGGAGAATAATTTTGGAAGGAGGTTAAAAGGAAGATCATCGGTCCACGTGCCTGAGTCGAAGGCAAGCGAAGGTTGCACGACAACTCTATGATTTTACAAACATCGAAAGACGGTATCTTTTTCAACCGAACTCATTGCGTGAGATCTTGGGTCTTTTTAGGAATTTTGGAAATTATTTTGGAAGAAAAAGAATAATTTTTGAAAGGATATTAGAAGGAATCCTCAATCCCACGTGCTACAGTCGAGCAAGCGAAGGTTGCACGACGATTCATATGATTCTCCCGACGTCGAAAGACGGGGGTATCTTTGCACTTTCAACTTTGGAGCTCATTGCGTGAGATCTTGGGTCTTTTAGGAATTTTGGAAATTATTTTGGAAGAAGAAATAATTTTGAAAAGGAGATTAAGAAAGAAGATCCTCAATCCACATGCACGAGAATCGAAGGCAAGCGAAGGTTGCGACGATTCATATGATTCTCCAAACGTCGAAAGACGGGGTATCTTCCTTTCAATTTTGGAGCTCATTAGCAACGTGAGATCTTGGATTTTTAGGAATTTTGGAAATTATTTTGGAAGAAAATGAGTAATTTTGAAAGGAGATTAAGAAGAAGATCCTCAATCCACATGCACAGAATCGAGAAGGCAAGCGAAGGTTGCACGCATTCATATGATTCTCCAAACGTCGAAAGACGGGGGTATCTTTGCACTTTCAACTTTGGAACTCATTGCGTGAGATCTTGGGTCTTTTAGGAATTTTGGAAATTATTTTGGAAGAGAAAGGAATAGTTTTGAAGGAGATTAAGAAGAAGATCCTCAATCCACATGCACAGAATCGAAGGCAAACGAAGGTTGCACGACGATTCATATGATTCTCGAACGTCGAAAGACGGGGTATCTTTGCACTTTCAGCCGGAGTTCATTGCGTGAGATCTGGGTCTTTAAAGCTTTGAAAGTTTTCGTTTTAGAAAAATGGAATTTTAAGATTTGATTTATATAGGAGGACATATAAACATAAAAAAATAGAAATAAATACATATAGAAGGATCCACACATGAAACTAATACCTAATGTCAAGTTTAAAAAGAACAAGATCTAAACAATAACTTCAAAAACACAAGAATTTTAGCACCAAAATTTGAATTCAAATATCAAATTTTTTAGAAAATATTTTTGGTATATCTAAAAATTCAAACCAACCAATTAGAAATATATGGATCATAGTAATCAAACAAAACAAGTTTGACACAAATCTAACAAGAAATGAGCAAGGTATGCACAAATCAAATGAGCTAGGTTCATTTACACATCCAGATGAACATACTTGATCATCCAGGTGATAGAAATTTCATTTTAGATCCAAATTAGACAAATAATATCATTCCTGAAACCAGAGAGAAAGAAGGAAAGATAAAAAATAAAAAAATCACTGAAATAGGAGATGCTTTTAACTGATCCAAAAGTAAAAACGAAAAACAGAGACGAAAATGAACTTCAAGAACATGGGAGTTTTGGGCGCCAAAATTTTGAATTCAAATCTCAGAATTTTTAGAAAATATTTTTTTGGTAGATCTTGAAAAATTAAAAGCAAAAAATTGAAATATATAGATCATAGGAATCAAACAAAACAAATTTGACAAAAAATCAGGCCAGAAATGAGCAAAGTATGCCTGAAATCAAATAAGCTTGATTTCATTGCACATTAGACGAACATCCTTCAGTAATCAGGTCTAGAGACTTCATTTCAGATCCAAATTGACCAATAATATCATTTCAGAAACTAGAAAGAAAGACGAAGAGACTTAATAAAAAGCACTAAAAAATCTGAGATCATTTGATTGATCAAAAACAAAAACAAAAACAGAGACGAAAATGAACTTCAAGAACATCAAGTTTTTTGAAGCCAAAATTTAATTCAAATCTCAGAATTTTTAGAAAATATTTTTGGTAGATCTTGAAAAATTAAAAGCAAAAAAATTGAAAATATATAGATCATAGGAATCAAACAAAAAAAATTTGACAAAAATCAGGCCAGAAATGAGCAAAGTATGCACAAATCAAATAAGCTAGGTTCATTTGCACATCAGGACAAACATCCTTCAGTAATCAGATCATAGAGACTTTATTTCAGATCCAAATTAGACAAATAATATCATTTCAGAAACTAGAAAAGAAAGACAGAAGAGAAACCCAATAAAAATCACTGAAATCGGAGATCATTTGACCGATCAAAAATGAAAATGAAAATAGCAGAGACGAAGATGAACTCGGAAATCCGAGAAAGAAACAAGAAAATTAAGCGAAATAGAAGCAAGATCTAACCTCCATTGAGTGTTCTTGAATGCCACTTGATAGCATCTTGGAAGATGATGAATAAATGGTTCCATGGAGGTCAAGGAGGTGCTCAATTGGATGTAGAATTCAATAGTCTCTTTGGTGCTCCCTTAGAAAAAATCTAAAAGCCCGCTCAATGACCCAAAGTGCTCCCTACTCTCCCTCCTTAGAAATTCTGAAATTTTTCTTAGAAATGAAGAATCCTCCTTAAACTAAATGAAAGTCATATTTATAGATAAAAATTGCAAAAAAGGAAAGGGGGAAAAAAGAAAGGGAAAAATTTTCTAGAAGTAAAAAGCTTCCCCTTTTGTTTTCTAATTTTTCTCTTTTTTGTTTTTTTCTTTTCATTATTTTCTTTATTTTTATTTTTTTCTTTTTCTATTCTTATTTTGTTTATTTTTCCTTTTTCTCTAACTAATTCTTAACCATCATTAACTAATCCAACTAACTTTCTAACTAAATTCTTAATTAAAAAATTATTTTTCTTTCTTTTTTCTTTTTCTTTCTTTTTTCTCTAACTAATTTTTAACCATCATTAACTAATCCAACTAACTTTCTAACTAAATTCTTAACTAAAAAATTATTTTCTTTCTTTCTTTTTTCTCTTTTTTTTTCTTTTTTCTTTAACTAATTTTTAATAACCATCATTAACTAATCAACTAACTTTCTAACTAAATTCTTAACTAAAAAAATATTTTCTTTCTTTTTCAATTCTTTTTTTTCTTATTTTTTGATTTGAGACTAAAAAACAAAATGATTTATTTTGGGTTTTAAATTTATCCTCGGACATAATTCAGTGTTCACAATATACTATTAATATATAATTAAAAAAATTACAATTGTAATAAAAATAAATAAATTATTTTATAAATAAAATATAATATAAATAATAATTTTTAAACAATCAATAATATTAAATTTTTCCATCAATATTTCTTTCTGCAATCACCATGGCATAAATAATATTATTTTCCAATAATTTATTAATAATTAATCTTGTTCTATTATGTATGTAGATCAATAAATTGATGTATGTTTCTGAACGAATTCTAACTTTTAGTATAAGTTTATATTTTGAAAGATCTTAACACTAAATTTCATTGAGAAATTCCACCGTATATCAAACACTATGAATTTGTTCATTCTCATCAGATCCTTTGAAGTTAAAAGACAAAAATGAATACTGTAACGATCTAAGCAACCAAAAGGGGATAAATTAAAACGAAACAGAACGAGATTAATTTTAAAATAAAAGAAAAATAATCTATCAACAATTTTATTTTATATTAAAAATTAAAAAAAACTTTTATTTAAATCAAACAATAAATATGATGTAAAAAAATAAATTAAAAAATCGATTTATACGTATGAAAAAATAGAAATTTAATTCACAGCATTCCTAATATATCTATATAAGATAGTATTTTAAATTAATTTATTAAATTAATAATAATTTTAAAATTATTTATTTTATTTCTTTAAATAAAATATAAATAAATAATTTATTTTAAAATAGATAAATAAATAGATAATTAATTAATTAATTAAAAATTTATTTAATTAATATTTAAAATAAAAATAAAAATTATTAAAATTAATTTTAATTTAACGGTTTAATTTTTACACTACATATCCTTTTATAGATTATTGTAAATTACTTTTTAATTACAATTTTAAAATTAAAATTACACTCACGTAATAGTAATGTATACATAACATTAATGTGTTTTCAATTTCAAATGTGAGAATACTACTTCAATTTCAAATGTGAGAATACTACTTCAATTTCAAAATAGTTTTGTGCTTTCGCTTTCAACTTCTCGGATCATCCTCTCAACTACATGAAAAATTAAGTGGTAAAGAAAAACTAGATGCCTCCGGAACTATGATAAAAAATATAATAAATTAAAAAGAATAATAATAATAAAGAAAATAAAGTATAAAAATAAATAAATAAAATATTAAATTAAAAAATTATTGTAAAAATTGTATGAATTAAATAAATAATAAGTGTAAATAAAAAATAATAAAAAGGTAAATTTAATGTTCAAAATTTTTCTATTCAATCTCTTCTTATCCAATTTATGCTAAATTTTGATTTTCTTAATTAAAAAATAAGTAAAAGTAAATAAAATGGTATTTTAATATTTGATTAAAAAAATTTATAATAATAATAATAATGTTGAAAGTAATGATAATAATAAAGAAAGAAAAATAAAATAAATTAATTTAGACGAAAAGTTACTATAAAGAATATTATAAAATAAGAAAGTAAAAAAATAGATAACATATATAAATAAAAAAGTATTTAAATTATATTTTTTATTTAAATTTTTTATGATTTATTTAATAATAATAACAATAATAATTAAGAAGAATTAAATCAATTACAACTGAAGATCAATAAAAATTAAAATTAATAATTAATGATAAAAAAATAAAATTTAAATTAAATTAGTGATTAAAACTAATAATTAAAATAATATTTATAATAATGACAATAATAAAAAATAAAATATTAGAAGTATAGATTTAAAATTAAATTAAGGACTAAAACCATTAATAATAATAACAAAAAAAGAATAAATCAAAATAAAATATGATTAAAAATAATAAATATTGTAAAATAAAATAAAATAAAAAATAAAATAAGAATCAAAACAAATAAAATATAAAAAATAAAAATAAAAATTTATATTTAAATTTAAATTAATAATAATAAAACAAAGAACTAAATCAAAATAAATAAAATATGACAAAAATAAATAAATAGTTAAAATTAAATTAAAATTAGAGATAATAATAAAATAAGAATTAAGTTAAAATAAATAAAATTTAACAAAAGATAAATAATATTTAAATATAAATTAAAGTCAATAGTAATAAAAGAAGAATTAAATAAATATAATAAAAATTAAAAATTAAATTGATAATTAAAATTAAAAATTAAAAAACATAAATATATAGAATAAAATCTGCCCAAATTAAAGAATATTAAAAAATTATTTACATCATAGAAAAATAGTATGCTAAGAAAAGTTTAATGTTTCATTTTCATTATTTATCTAAATTTTTAATATTCTAATTTTTATTAGTTATAGGTATTTTAAATAATAATAATAATAAAATAATAATATAATATAATATAATATAATAAAAAATTGTTATAATTAATAATAATAATAAAGTATAGATAAATAAGTTCATTAAAAAATATTTTTTAAATTATAGAAAAATAAAAAGAATAATATATAATAAGTAAAATCTAATGTTCATAATTGTCATTTTTTATTAAAAGATATTAAAAATATTAAATTTTAATATTTTTATAATAAAAAACAAGCAAAGACTTGAAATTTAATTATGTTTAATAAAATAGAAAATTAAAATTAATCTAATGAAAGATGTATTTTTTTGTTTTAAAAAAATAAAAAACTATCTTTTGAAATGAAATTTTGTAAATTAAATGTATGTGAATAATTGAGATCTAACAAACAAATAAAATATTTTACGAATCAATTGAATATGGCCTTAAAAGTGTGAAAATAAAATAAAATAAACTAATTAGATGTGGATTATGTAGGCTATAAGAAAGTAAAGATACAATATAATCCAATTAGATATGGATTAAATAAGAATGTAGAAATTTAAAGCAACACAGACCAACTGGATATAGGTCATGTAGGATGAAAAAAATAATAAAAAAACTGTAGACCTATTAGATATGGGTCAGGTAAATGAAAGAAAGCAGAATCATAATGAAAACAACCTAGATATGTGTTAAGCAGGAACACAAAAAATTTTAAAATAATATAGACCAACTAGATATGAGTTATACAATCATAAAAAAAGAAAAAACAAGAAAACCAACTTGATATGAGTCATACAAGTATGAAAAAGTAAAGATAATGCAGACCAACTGAATATGGGTCATGCAAATATAAAAAATAAAGACAATGAATACCAACTTGATATGAGTCAGGTAAATGCAAAAAATTAAAGACAATGTAAATTGACTAGATATAGATCACATAAGCATGAAAAAGTAAAGACAATGCAGACTAACTAGATATGGGTCATGCAAATAGATATACTAAATATGATGCAGACCAACTTGATATGGGTCATGTAGATGCAGAAAATTTAAGACAGTGTAAACTGACTAGGTACGGGTCATGAAAATGAAAAAAGTAAGGACAATGTAGATCGATTGGACATGTAGATGCGAAAAGTAAAGACAATGCACATCGATTATTTTATGATAACTAATTAAATAAATAAATTTATAAAACCAACCAAATGTAATTCATTGAATTTTAAAAACAAAATTTTTCCAAAAGAATGCCTTTATAAAAGGGTTGGAGATGACTTTGGCATAAAGATCTTAACCAACTAACTTGGGAAAGGAAAATTTGACCAATTAAACCTTTTATTCACAGCATTATCCTTCATCATACTACTTATGTGGTTTCATGATCTCTAAGCTTCATTTATCCTCAATTCCTTTCCTCAATCCCGTGATTTTCAACTTTATGAGTTACACTAACATATTTTGCATTGTTCAAAAATGAAACCCCTGAATTGAACCATTTGGAAGGTTGTTATCAGTATTACCAAACTATAAAATTACCCTTATTTTTGCCTAAGTCTTCCTTTTTTGTTTTCAACTTAGCGGTTATTTTAATTGCTCTATCTTTTACTTAGACCTTTCTTTCAAGTTTTCAATTTAACAAACCTTCTTTTTTCAACTTTGATTTTTTGAATCCTAATTTTTGCTTAGGTTGTCCTTTCTGGTTTTCAACCTAACAAGTTATTTCTTTTTCTTTCATTTAAGCATAAATTTTTTTGATAGCATTGATATTTTCCAATCTTGGTAGTTACTGTCCATCCATGTCTTTCAAAATTAGAGTTTCACCAGAGAATGTCTACTTAACAATGTAAGAATCTTTGTAATTAGGAGCCCATTTTCCACAAGCATCCTCTTGATTTCGTATGGTCTTCTTCAACACTGAATTTATTGCTTGAAACTTCCTTGAGAGAACCTTCTTGTTAAAAGATCTAGCCATTCTACTTTGATACAATTGCCTATGGTAGAGAGTTGTTAATCTTTTTTCCTCAATCATGTTTAGATGTTCATGTCTTTTGAGGTTTTTGGATTAATTGGCCCTATAACATCTATTCCCCACATTGAGAATGGCTAAGGAGACACTAGGTTGTGAAAAGGGAATGAAGGTACATTGATTTGTCTGCATATACTTGATACTTGTGGAATTTACGAACATAATCTATGCATTCATATTTCATGGTAAACCAATAGTAACCATTTCTCATAATTTTGCATGCTATCATATGATCATTAACATGAGTCCCACATATTCTTTCATGATTGTCGTTCGTGATCAAGCGAGCTTCTTAGCATCCACACATCTCAAAAGAATGCCATCATGATTTCTTTTATATAAAACCTCTCCACTTATGAAAAATGTCATAAATAGACGATAAATATTTCTATTTGCCTCAATTGCCTTAGTTGGGTATTCTCTCTCTAGAATATAATTTTTTATGTTAAAATACCAAGGCTGCTCATATACTTTCTCTTCATCATTATCACAAAATACCAGCTCATCTTTTGTCCTTACTTGGGTGGGTTGAACATCAGTATGAAGATCTAACTTACTCATTGCTGCTAAGGTGGCAAAGGCGTCCGCGAATTGATTCTTATCTTCAGTCAAATATGAAAAGGTTAATTCTTCAAATTTACCAATCAATTGAGTCAAATACTTCTGGTACATGATCAAGTTATGATCTTTGGTCTTTGAATCACTATTTATTTGGTAAATTATAAGGGCTACATCTCCAAAAATGTTCAATTGCTGCTAACAAACAAATTGTACAAGCTTCATATTCGATAATACTATTAGCGCATTCAAAGTTCAATTTGATTACTACAAGATATTGCTTTCTAGTGGTAAGATGACTACTACTCCGATCCCACTATGGTAGATATTAACAGCTATGTCAAAATAATTCTCCACTTATCATCTTTAGCCTCACCTTCTTCCACCATTAATATATCTTCGTCTGGAAATTTCGACAAGAGAGGTTGCTTCTCATTGAGAGAGTTTTCAACTAAATGATCTACAATTGCACTTCCTTTGATTGAATCATGAGTCATGCATTTGATGTCAAGTTCTAACAACATAACTTACCATTTTGAAACCTTTAAAGACACGTGAGAGCTTTCGAACACATATTTAATAGATCGATTCAAGAAATCAGCCAAGTAGTATAATACAACATGCACTGCTAGTGTCTCTTTACACTCCACACCAAATCACAATATGTCTTCTCAATAGTCATGTTTTAATACTAATAGTCATCAAACTTTTTACTCAAGTAATAGATTTCCTACTTTTTCTTCACAAACTCATCACGTACAAGTAATTACCCTCATTGACACTGGCAAGACTATCAAATATAAAATCAATGATCGTCCTAAAATTAGAGATACCAGAATAGTAGGATTCAACAAGTAGGCTTTTATCTTATCAAATTCTTTCTGACATGTTTCATTCCACCCAGTCACTTAGTTCTTCTTTAGCAACTTAAATAAAGGCTCATAACTGCTAGTCATGTTAGCAATGAATCTAGCATTGCAATTGAGTCTTCCTTAAAAGCTTCTTATTTCTTGCTTTGTCGTAGGAGCAAACATGTCTCATATTGTCTTTACTTTGTTAGGACCAGCCCTTATCCCTTCTTTGTTGACAATAAATCCTAGCAATTTTTCTGACGATGCACCAAAAACACATTTTCTAGAATTCAACCTCAACTTGCACTTTTGTTAACTTTCAAAAAGTTTACGTAGAACCTTTAGATAACTTCTCCTTGTTTAGATTTAGTGACCATATCATCCACATATATCTCAATTTTCTTGTGCATCATATTATGGAACAATGAAACTATTGTACATTGCTAGGTGACTCCATCATTTTTCAGTTTGAATGGCATCACTTTGTAACAAAATGTTCCCCAAGAAGTTATGAAAATGGTTTTCTCTCTATCCTTCACATTCATGGGAATTTGGTTATAACTTGAATACCCATCCATGAATGTATACATGTGATTCCTAGCAATGTTGTCAACTAGGACATTAATATGGTGGGAGTGGAGAATCATCTTTTGGGCTCGCTTTATATGGGTACTGACATGATATTTGCCATCCATTCTAGAAGTCTTGATAATTCTACAAATTTGACCTCTAATTGCTTGGTCATATCTCTTTAATCTTCAAAGTCATATCTAAGTGCATTCTCTTTAAATTTTGTTTCTTTGGTTTAATTTTGGAGTATAATGGGATTTTATGCGAGACTATCTTTGGATCTAACCCTGTCATGTCATGGTAAAACCAGCAAAACACATCAACATACTCCTTGAATAATGTTATCACTTCTACTTGCGTAGGAATATTCACCATTTTAAATTCTTTATTTTCCTCTTATGATCTCGTATTACTCATTTCTACCTCTTCATCCTTCATCTTGGATTATTTTGTAGATTTTTCAAGAAATTTTGTGAACTTCTCAATCACCCCCTTGTTCTCAAAGGTCGTAGGGAAATCAATTGACAAGTTCTCAAAAAAAAATTTATGAGACAAAATTTGTGACTTTTCGATCCATGGAAAGTAATTGGTGTAGGGTTGAAAACATAAAGTGAACAAATATGTGAAAGATAAAATAATTAAAGATTTGATATCAGAAAGACAATAGTATAATTAAGATTGTGCAAAGAAAAGGTGAAAAAGTATATTAAGACATGCAAAAGAAATTCTGAAATTTTATGCAGATTCATTTAATTGCATATCTCAGGCAAAATAATAGAGTTTTTAAGCATGAATGGAAATCCATTGCCAAAATTATACAATAGAAATAAATTACTTTGGAACAACCAAATGTGGTATTGGTTCAACTTTCTAGTTTCTTAATGGTGCTTCCTCGTAATAGGACGAATTGTCTTGAACTCTTTCTCTTATTCATTATCCAGGGTATCGACGATGAGATGATATGGAGGATGAACAACTTTTTCTATCATGATCATCTGGGTAGGTGCAGGAAATGTTTCTCTCAAGTGAGAAATTTGTTACCTCTTGTCCTTCTTGTGCCTCTTTTTCAAATGCATATTTGAAAATTGTTCTTCTAATGATGGTTTATACCCTAAGCCGAATCTATCTATATTTTTTGGGACTTCTATTGGCAATTGTTCTCCTTGCAACTTTAATCCCAAACCTTTTCCTTCCACATGCCCACTCTTTGCCATGATTTGGTTGCCAACAGGCATAAATGTTTTCACTTCATAAGAGCTTAGTTCCACCATTTCAAAACTATGCCACAAGTTTTCTTCGACTTGCTCTATGTTTTCCATATATGATACTGAAACAAGCTTGGAGACCATAATTTTTTCCTCTCCATGAACTATAATTATTGCCCCACCTTCAATATACTTGACCCTCTGGTACAGGATAGATGGAACAACGCCAACAATATGAATTCAAGATTGACCTAACAACATGGTATATTCCAGCTCAATCTCCATGACTTGAAACAATACTGGAAAAATACTTGGACGAATTTCTAATGGTAGAACCATTTCCCCCAAAATATCTCTACGAGTCCCATCAAAATTTCTCATGATCATCACTTGAGGCATCAAATTATTCGTACTTATATTTAATTGAGTAAAGGTTGTCTTGGATAGAACATTCAAGGATGGCCCTCCGTTAATTAAAACTTTTTTCCACAATGAAACCTTTGCACTTCAAAGTTATGTGTAGAGCATAAGGATTTTTCCCATATTGAGGAACAATCTCTCCATTGGAGAAAGTGATCATATTCAAACGTTTCATAAGATCTACCATGTTAGTCACGTTATGAGGAGTAACGTTAGGCTTGACATATGCATCATTCAACACTTTTATGATTTATTTCCTGTGCGGTTTTGACGTCAATATGAGCGATAACAGGGAGATTATAGAAGGTGTCTTCTTTAGTTGTTCCGTCAAACCATACTCACTTTGCTTTGTAATCTTCTTGAACTCATCCTCCTTCTCTTCTTTGTCCTTGTTCTCTATCTCCTCTACTATTGGTTCTTTATGCTTTTTTTTTTCTTTCCCTCCTCACAACCATAGAATCTTCCACTTCTTGTGATTCAATCTACACCTACTTCACTGGTCACAGTCTCTTTTACTTCTTGTAGATTGGAGCAATGTATCGAACTGCTCCAAATGATTTCAACTTTGGTATAATAACCCCACGAAACTGTATGTGTGTCTTCATAAGAAAACAGAATTGGATTCTTCACAATTATGACCACCTTTCCAAGAGTAGGTACCTTGGTTTAAAATGGAACTCTTAGTACAAAATGTTCAATAACACTAACTTCTTATAGAAAATCATTTTCTTCTTGGTTTCTATAACCCCCATTGTGAAAACCCTTAGACTCAGACCTTGAAGTTTGAACGGTTCTCTATGTCATGTCCATTTGCTCTAGAATGGGGTAGTAACAATTTGATTCTTCATCATACTTTTCTTGTTCCTTCATGGTTTCTTTTGGTGCCGTTACATCATAACCAACTATTTTCAATCCATCAAACACCTTCTTCATAGGGATCTTCAATTTCAAAACCTTTTTGATCAACAACCTCTCTTTATCAATGACATTTACATAACTTCTTTCATGACTTAGGATAAGATTAACATTCATGACTTAGGATAGGATTATTAATGATGCTAGGGCCTTTCTCATTTTAGATGTCTAATCTTGTACATGTCATTAACTTTCTAACTATCATCTTAAACCTTTCACAATCCTTGATTGAATGCTTGACAACCCCTATGTGGTACCTACATGTTAAATTGGGATTGTACCATGTTGGGAACGGTGGTTGCATTGGATGCACTGGTATTTCTAAAAGTAGGTGAGCATTAAACAAATGGTGGAACAAGCTAGTATTGAAGATAACAAATCTTGGAAAAGATGGTAAGTTTTATGGACGAGGTTGTTCTTGGTTTTTGAAATTTGGTCTAGGAGGATGATTTGGGTGATTTTTTGGGCACATGGGACAGTAGTTAGTGTGAACATGACATGTGTGGTTGTATATTTGTGGTGAAGGTATGTTGTTGATATGAGAAGGAATGATGTTTGGGATTTGAATCTGTTGGTAAGATGGATTTGGAAACACAAGTGTTTGGATAAAAGGATAGGGGCTAGGATTAAAGGGTGGCACTTTGTATGTAGGGGTTGATGATGGGTATCACGGGACAAAGTTTCAATTTCGATAGACTTGGTTCACTTTAGACTCTTTCTTCTTCATTGACGAGCCTTTCTTTGCTTGACTACCCTTTACATGCTCCATTGATAATTTTTTAGCCTTCGTCAAAATCCTAATCCTTTCTCCGATGGTTATCAAGTTAGCAAAATCTCTATATGTCACACCGGCCATCGATTCAATGTATAGTGCTCCCAAAGTCCCTAAAAAATAAGAGCATGTCTCTGACAGCGTCAATAATGGTTGTACTTGATGAACACGTTTGTCAAGTCCTTTGAGCAGGTGATCTTAGAATGGTATAATTGGATGTACCATTCCAAAGCAGACCTAGTCAAGCTTTCATGGAAAAATCTAACCAAAAATCTCATCTTCAAACCAAACAATCATCTTGGTGTAGTACATTTTTAAATGAAATAGAGGGTTTCCATTACCATTATACTTGTTAAAGTCCAGGACTTTAAAATCTTCAGGAACAACAACTTACATGGTTGGGCATAATTCTTCCATTCCTAGGGACCCATATGCACTATGACCTTAGATGGTCTTGAGTTTTTCTTTCATCTTCTCCATCCATACATCTTTCGTCTTGTTATGCCATTTTAGGATATGAACAGCCCCTGTAGATTTTCCATGGGTGAATATATGAGGTCCTTCTCATGTTGGCTTAGCATTTCTATAAAACTAAGGGTTAGAATTTCTCAACGATTGGTATCCTTCTATAACTGAGATATCAAATGGTATTGTTTAGCTAAATGTTCATTGGGGATTAGTCGCTCCTTCCATTGCACTGGATACTTCTTGAGTAGCACTTATGAATAACATAATTGTTGTTCAAATAGTGAAGGATGCAAAAGATGGCACTGTCATTAATGAACTAGGAGACGAGATAGTTGAAATAGGTGACTATCATTGCAACAATAGAAAATGGAACTGTCATGACAAAAGAGGTTATTAGATTTTTAGGATTAGGGATGACTAGAGGAAACTCCATATGCATTTGACCACTTGACGGAGTCCTATTGACGTAGAATAGATTTTTGGCTTCATTCAATTTGAGTAGCATCTCTTCCATTTTCATCTGAGCTTCTGACATTTCATTCATTTTCCATCTCATTGCATCAACTTCCATACCCAGATTCCTTTCTAGTTGGTTCCCTTCTGTCATTCTAATTCAGGATATAGCATTGTGAATTTAGAGTAATTGGTACTTATCTTTCTAGGTGAATGGTGATTATAGATCATATGATAAACTATGAGAAATATTATTTTGACTTCATTTTAAAAAAATATTATGGTTTTGGTAGAAAATTATCGGTAATGAATGCTGAGAACTTGCTCGTGAGTATTTTTGGTTTCACAAACTAGAATCACAATAAATAACAAAAGGATATCTTTATTCTAAACTTAAAGTAAAAGACAAGAAGGTTTCTTTTGCAAATACATCATCCATTCTTTTTCTCATCTAAGGTCTGGTCATTCTTTTCATGCACCACATCAAATGTTTACAATGTTCAATGAAATCAAGGACTTCCTATGAACTTGAGAGAGGAGTAGTAGCTGCATCAACTATCTTTAGAAGTTCTGGCATCCTTTCTCTAAAATCCTAAAAGTGAAGCTTGTTAAATGTTATTTCATGATCCAAAATTCTTTTATAAATTACTAATATTGAAAATTTAGATTTTTTTTAAAACTTTGTTAAAAATGCGAGTCTCATCGTAGTAATTGTCATAACCAAAAATAAATAATTGAGCGATGTCACTCATGTCTTAACTTACTTTGATCACTTAATACAAAACAGAATAATGCATACAATAACCAGTTCTTATTATTTATACAATCCTTAATAATTATTACATGTTCTTAAGTTCATGAGTTAGTACTAGGGTATTAGTCTCCTGCCATATACAAATATATGTATATTACAATTAGTTTCCACACTACATACTATTACACATTACTACTTCTACCATATCTATATGATATGCAATATATTACAATTCTATATATTACTTACTTATATTATAGTTATCCATGACTATCATACAAAATATACATTATTTGCAAACAGAAACTTCACTTTTGCAAATCCATATAATTCTTCAATAGTGAGGGGCACGACACTCCAACCATAGGCTCTTATCTAGGGCATAAAAGGTTCCATCTCCCATCTCTTGGAAAGCCTAAAATGTGTGTGGCATGGGATAAAGGGAACAACCCTGCGACAACCATACATGGGAAGAACTATGGTAGTGTGAAGGCATATGAAGATCACTCTCCCGTTTAGAAGAAGAGGAGACTTTCATTGGCACTGTTAGGGGCGCTTGAGAACCTAGTGGCAGAGGAAAATTCATGTTGGGATGAAAGGGCTCTAAAGTTATGACGAAGTTAGTCGTGGAGAAATTTCGGCTTATTACCACAAACACAAAGAGATGGCCTAAAGAAAAGTAGACCCTCACGTTGGCTTGGGCGATGATTAATAACACGTGAGTGTTAGCATACCAATTAACATTATTAAGCTCAATGAATACTACTATTTGTAAACACCCAATTATGTTCGAGGCCTCCAATTAGCAAAATTAATCAAAAAAATTGAACATAAAAAATAAAAACAGAAAACAGAATAAACAGACAAACAGGGAAACAGACAATAATAAAATATAAATCAAAAAAGAAAAATAAAAAAAAATAAAGGAAAAATCTGAAGAAGAAAATTAGAAAAATAAAATAAAAAGTAAAATATTAGAAAATGGAAAAATAAAATCTGAATTTAAAACAAGTAAAAAAATAGAAACAGTAAACAAAAAATAATAAAAAAAAAGAAAAGAATAAAATCTTTTAAAACAAAATAGTAATAACAGAAAATTTTTAAAAAATAGAAAAAATTTAAACTCAAAAATTTTTTTATATAAACAAAAATTAATAATTAAAAAGAAAAAAACAAATAAAATCAGAAAATCGAAAAAAAACAAAATAAATATGAAAATCTGACCTTGAGGGAAAGAAAATAATAATAACAGAAAATTAAAAATCAGAAATAAAAGTAAAGATCAAAAATCAAAAATAAAATTCATTTTTCAATTAAAACAAACTTAAAAAATGAGAATATAATCCAAAAAATGAAAAGAAAATAGAAAAACAAAAAAAGAAGAGAAAATAGAAAAACGAAATACGGTTTTTTGAAAAAAAAAACAGAATGTAAAGAGGAGCAGGGGGAGGCTTTTGCCTTCAGGATTTGGACACTGATCCTGTGATCAGGTTCCTTACAAGCAAGGAGAGGGGGTATCAGACAAAGAAGAGAAGCAGAGAAAAAAAAAAGAAGAGGGGTTGGACGAATCCTCTCCAATTAGAAGCTCTCCCTTCCTGGATTGGAGCCTGAGGAGAATAAACCCTACCTAGGGGAGGTGAAGTGAGAGTGATCAAGATTTTGGCTGCATGGAGGAACCTGGAAAGATCTTCTACGTACAGTAGGTGGAAAAGCGAGTAGATCTTGATTCAATCTTCCACAATAGTTCAAGATCGATCCGAACCAGGTTAGTATCGGTGAATTTAAACTAGCACCATTCTTGATGTCAAGTACCATTGTTTAAAATTCATCTTTAATTGAGAAGGAAGAAATGCAAATAGTCTAGTTCTTGCGCGCAAATTGAACGTAGATTTTGTTGATTCCCTGCGAGAACCTAGTCAGAAAAATACTCAAGATATGTGTGATATTATGTAATTGCTATTGGATTCGGATTAGATCCATAAACAGAGGTATGAGTGGGGTAAATCAGGTTAATATCTTGCTAAAACATAGGAGGATCACTCCCATCCGTAGGTTTCTGAGAATGCCATCTCTGTTTAATGCATGGTGTAGCGAGGTAACACCATCGAAGGCATGCCTTCCTATGGTTGACATTAGTAGATGCTAACTACAGTAATACACTCGCTAACTGATCCACAATTGCCAAGCCCGTAGCATTAGGAATCAATACCCCTGTTCAGCGACGGAGCAAACCCAAACCGAGCCATATTTTAAGGCTTGTTCTGTATTCGATGAGAAAGCTGGCGTGCAGAGTGAATAGCTATGTCAGTTGCTGGGTTTTGTATCTCGCATGCATGATAAACTCCTCATCACTCCTTCGCTGACTGAATGAAAGCAAGAAGAACTTGGTCTCTGCACATGCTGGGACTTCGATGTTGAGCGCAGAAGAATTCTGTCTCACAGAATCAAGAACCATAGGCATAAGAGAGTTAGTAGTAAAAGGCCTGACACGAAGTCTGAGCTTAGGCTCATCAGCAAATGAGCCAACCTTGAGTATAGTTCTCTGCCACCCAGATTTCACTCCCCAGGGCAAACATATGTTAGGGGAACAGTGGGTAATATGGATACACCCGGGACGTTCAGTCCCCTACATTCACCAATGTAATCCCTTCATATATTAATTAATTACATGAAAGCTAAGCCTAAAACTAGTCATTCAGTTTAGTGGTCAACATGCTGACATCCCACCTTAGGAACTGTGGGTTTGAGACCCGTAAGTGAACATTTTTCAATTTGGCTTGGTTAAACGAACCTCCATGTGCATCAGCGTCAAATGGGTGGCTGAATTAGTGATGGGCTCATCATTGCCCCAAAATCGAATCCTGTGGGCAGCCATTTTTTTTTAAAATCGCTAATTTGAGGCAGTTGTGTGGTTTTAATGAATTCGGATCCTATTGATCACAACCCAAAGCTTGGCTCAAATGGTCATCTCCTGTGATACCAAGCGAGGCGTCCTAAGTTCAAACCCTGCATTAGGCATTTTTTTCCTCCTTAACATTATTTCTCATAAAACCAACCAGCACTCTGCCTTCAAATTACCTTACTGTCCCATAGCCCGTAATTACTGTTCTGCCCCTTTGGAATTCCAAAATTCCTAACATGACCCTGCCTTTGTAATTACCATTTTGCCCTTTCCAAATCATTAAAAAAAACTAAAAAATCCAGAAATTCATTAAAAATTAAAAATCCAAAAATTAAGAAAATTAATAAAAATTCCAGAAATTAAGAAAAATTCTAAAAAATCCATAAATTCATTAAAAATTATAAAAAATTAAGAAAATTAATAAAAAATTCCAAAATTTCAGAAAAATTATAAAAAAAATCCAGAAATTAAAGAAATTAATTAAAAAATTCAAAAATTAAAGAAATTATAAAAAAAAATCCGGAAATTAAAGAAGATTAATAAAAAATTCAGAAAATTATAAAAAATCAGAAAATTAAAGAAATTAATAAAAAAATCCAGAAATTAAAGAAAATTAATAAAAAATTCCAAAAATAATTTTTTTTTCCAAAATTCCTAAATAATTCATAAAAATTCTATAATTCCTAAATAAATTCAAGATTATCAAGTATTTTCATAAAATTTCTTAATTGATAAATTCACTCCTAAATTTCTAATAATTACTTGTGTCTTGTCTTTTTCATTCATCGTTATTCAAAAATAAAAATCTTGTTTTGTGATTCTTAATCTCACGCAACGAGCTCTAAGCACGAACTGGTAGCTTTTTCTACTGTTCGTTTAGAGATTCGTATGGGTCCAAATGCAGCCGTAGTTGTCTTGGGCCTTATGCATATGTGGATTAGGGTTGCCTTTCCTTTTTACAAAATAAAAACCTTGCTCATTTTATTCATCGTTTTTTCAAAAAATAAAAATTTTGTTTTGCAATTCTTAATCTCACGCGACGAGCTCTAAGCACGAACTGGTAGTTTTTTCTGCTGTTCGTTGTTTAGAGATTCGTATTGGTCCAAGTGTAGTCGTGGTTGTCTTGGGCCCTGTTGCATATGCGGTGAGGATTGCCCTTCTAAAAACAATTTTCAAAATAATCAATCCATTTTCAAATATAACTTTTCAAGCAGCTCCGAAGGTCAAGCCTTCAAACACTCCTATGAACACTTTTCGAAGGTCAAGCCTCCGAATCAAAACCAGAACTACGTAAGCCTTGAGTTTCCCATTGCACCGGGGAATACGTAGGAGCAGGATCAAGTCCTGTTAGGCTAACCTCCATCAAGTTATTTATTTCCATTCTAATTAAAGGGATCAAGCTATTTTCAAATAATCACACACTCAGTTTAAGGGTACTGTTCTTCGGAATAGGCGAGTGGGATGCCTAACACCTTCCCCATTTGTAACCGACTCCCGAACCTAAATCTCATCCAGGGTTTTTCCAAATCTTTTTCCCTTAAATAAAAATTTGGTGGCGGCTCCACATCATCAATAAAATTCATTTTTTAAATTTTAGCGAGTTCGTCGTCTCGTCGGAATTACAGTTGCGACACTATTGTCGCAAAAAAAACATTTGCAGCATATGGTAAAAATGGTAGAAAAGAGGTGAGAAACTAAGTTTTTCAGTAGGATTCTACCCTACAATTAATGTCAACATTTTCAATCTAACTAATTTAGTTTAATAAGAAACATAACATGCATACTGGTTCATTTTTAATTTTTGGAAAGTTTTTAACTAAAGTGGATATCTTTATACAGAAGTAGGAACTAACTCCTATTTTAAGCATACAAGTTACTTATTCTGGATTTCATATTTATATACTCTTGAGATTACATTACATTATATCAAAGATATCATTTGACTATCATTTCATTCATGTCTTAAATACAATTCTTCTCATTTATCTATCACTTTCTTAGTGATAATCTATATCATAGGCATATCATACATTTTAGTCAAAGAATATCTTTCACCAGCTCTGCTACTCTACCTTCTATTTTTAAGACATGAGTTCATTCCTTGATGTAAGAATTTTTATGCTTTTTAAGTGTAAGAATTTTTATGCTTTTTTGACCAATAACTTTACTAATCAAGTTTGAACTACTAATTAATTTACTTGTTTACCTCCACACTTATGAATTCAAAGCTTCTTACTCATATTTTATTTAAATATCTTTAAGCATACAAAACCTACTTTACCTAATTATCCTATAGGTTACCAAACCTACTCCTTAAGCTCCTAAAGCATTATGATTTTTTTTTTTACATTAGAAGGTGATTTATACTAGTTAGAACTTAGGCTATTAACCTACACCAAACTAGAGATTTTTAAGACATTTCCTTCTTACTTGGTGCATATGGTTGAATGGTTTATAACACTCTCACAACTCCATAATTAATTTTTAATCACCACCTTATACCCAGTTGAGTTCATTTTTAAGTGCTAACAATATTTTAACTTACTTTCACCAATTTACCCGAGCATGGCCGAATGGTTATCCATACCATTACCAAGTCTCTTTCAAACTCATAATTCCTTTCTTATACATGGTTAAGCTTCTTATTACACCTTAATCAAAATTTTAAATTGAAGTTCTCTTAATTTAATGGAGAGTGGTCGAATCCACACTTTGTCCAAGCAAGAGTCTTTTTCTTAATTTCTTTTCACTTACCTTTGTGTCATGAATTTTAGCGTTGTTACATCACATGCTTTTGGGTCCATAAAATTTTTTCCTTACTCCATATGGGTTTACATATAGACTTTTATCAAAGTCTAAGTTCAATATTAAATCTTTTAAGAGGAAACATAAGCAAGCTTGCAAGTTTTAACATAAAAATCATAAAAAAAGAATTTTTCTTGACATCCAAGTGGAGATCTATTAGTTCAACTCCAAGATCTATTCATCTCTTACTTTGAGCATCTTAAAAATTTTCATAAAAACTTTCAAATCTTCCCAAACTTCAAATAAATCATTTTAAAAAAAAAAATTAACCAATTAAATTGCTTTGAATATTACAAAAAGCACTTTAATCCCTTAAAATTATCTTTTAACTTCCAAAAATTACTAAAAATTTAGTGATGCTCATTTTTAACCATCAAGCATAGTTTTAAACTCCATCAAACTCAATCAACTTGGATCCATAGAACTTAGAGAGAGATCCACAAAGAGTAGAGAAATAAGTCATAAATACATAATTAAAAACTTAGAAAAAATGTATGGTAAAGATCCTATTTGTTGAATACTTATATAAAGATTTGGTGGGTCTTTTGAAGTTGGTTCCCTACTCCTTAGTGGTCCACACGAAAGCTCCTAGTGATGGTGGTGGAACTTTGTTGGTTTGTCTTATTATAACTTAAACTTCAAAAATGGAAGTTCAAGGATAGTGTAGGTTTTGATGTTTTGAGAGAAGTTGGAGTTTTGAGTGAGTTTAGAGAGTTTTCTTTAGTGTTTATAAAATTGATAATGAAGTAAATGAACCTCCCCGGGGCTATAGCAAATTTGGCCACTTTAGGACATGTGGAAATTAAATTTCCACATGAGAATATTTTGGTTCATTTACATGTAATTTATATTTTCTAAATTAAATATAAATGTAAGAAATTATTCTTTAAAATTGGTCTAACACTAATAAAGATTAATTTAACATTAATAAAGATTAATTTATTTTAAGTATGGTTAATTTTAATTAATTAAGATTAATTTATTTTAATTATAGTTAATTTTACCTCTTCTTATTAATACTTTTGTCTTACATGTAATTAATGATGTGATAATTCATAAAATGACTCATCACCTAATTTTTCACATGTCAATTTTATGCACAATGGATAAAATTCAAGTCTTAACCTTTACTTCGAATTTTTTTATTTAACCTAATATATTTTCTATTTAAAGTAAATAAATAATAAAATCGTCTCTTAAATCAATATTTCTCTAATTTAAAAGAAAATTTGTTTTCATATAAAAATTTATATAACTTTTTATATATAAAAAAAAAGAAAAATATAAAGTAATATATATATATATATATATATATATATATATATGATATAAGAGAAAAAATATATATAACATTGTAAAAATATGTTATATGAATAGTTATTTCCAAACATTAGGTGGCGAGAAAATAAAAAAATTTAAATTGATACAAGCTTGTGCTAATTTAAATAATATAAATTTTGTTTTTTTAAAATAAATTTTGGATTTAAATTTTATAAATAAAAAATAAAAATTGAGAGAATTTCTTAATTAACCCCTTAAGAATAAAAAACTTAACTTAATTATAATTATTATGACATTTTAACGGCAAAAGTTTCGATATAAAATATTTAAACATGGTGATAGAATAAAGAAAAATAGCGAGGTGTGGGCGTTGTAGAGCGTTAAGAATCTGACGATGTTGGAATGGGTTGAGTCAGGAGAGACACAATGGTGCTTGATATGCGTAAATATAAATCAGAACAACACATTTAAGCTCATTTTTTTTCTCTCAAAACTTACACTAAATACAAAATAAATAAAATCACACCGCTTGTGATGTATAGGCATTAAAATAGAAGGGAGAAATCAAAATAAATATATAACGAATAATATGATAAAAAATAAATATTAAAAAAGTAAGTTAGATAGATCTTAATCTTTAAAAATTGATTTAGTAGAAAAAAACCGAATTTCCACTTATATTTTTAAAGTGAGTTAAAAGTAAATTTTTTATAAATATTTTTTAAATTTGAAGGTTTTTTTTAAAAGATATTATTCTCTTTACTTTCTAAAATATATTTGTCAATATCTTTTAATTAATTGAAAGTTAAAATTATAAGTAAAAATTCTATTAAAAGTTTTTAACTCTATTTAATAAAATATATTTTTAATATTTATTATCTTTTTTAGCGGTTACGAATATTTTTTAAAAGTTACTTTTGGTTAAAATATTTTTTATTTTTATAATTAATATATTTTATAATAAAATTTTGTATTTTATATTTATTTTTATAAATCTAATATGATCTATTTTTATAGTAATATTATTAATTTTAATATATTTATGTTTATATAATAAAATATTATATTTAAAATTATTTTAATATACACTATTTATATTTTTTAAAAATAAACTTTTTATTAAAATAAAAATTATAAAAATAATTACTTTTCTCTTGTTTTCAAACTAGAAGAAGGTTGTTCCATTTGGCTTCCCAACATTTTGCTCCTTAATTGAGTTGCTTTATCATTTGTTTTAGGAATAGGAAGAATTACACTGATACTATAATTACATGTATTATTTTTGTTTACTGACACCCATTACTTTTTAAAATTACATGTACCTGTCCTTTTTTTATGTATGGACCAGGCACTCAATACTCTATTTTTTTTCTAAAAAAGCAATGGATTACAAGAATGAATGGTAAGTGTAATTTTTTAATCAAGTTGGCTTAATTAATTTAATTATAATTACCAACTAATCTCAAAGGAGGTTAGAATCATTATTTGTGTTATTAACGCCTATTTGAGTTCGAAAAATTCTCCTCATGTTTCTGCGACCTTTTCAACAATTAGGAAAGATATGTAAAGAAAGGCAAAATTGAGATATAAAACAATTATAAGAAAGGAGTTATATGAAAATTTCTGTAAATAATTATTATAATGATAGAATAACTCTTGTTTTGTTTAGGAAGCAAAGAGGTTAGTTTTCTCAAAACCTGCTGAAAAAATTCTATATTTTAAATAGTGTTATATATGTTAAACTGTCGGTCGATCGATTCAACAACTATTCAACAATTTATGTATCAAGAGCAATCTGGATCAAATATAGGTAATTATGAGTTTAAGTTTGCTAAATGCTTCCAAAAAAAAAAAAGAAATTAAGTAATGACAATGATAGATGGATAAGTGGCAACCCTTCGAATCTAGAAATATCTAGTGTGTACCAAATGTTGTTGGTACCTGTAGCAAAAGCCAAACAAGTTCTGATAGTTTGTGGCCACAAATTGATTGGTAGATTCTTCTGATAGTGAAAATTAAATTTGTATGACAGTAGTAGAGGCCAAAATTAATGAAAAGGATAACAACTGTCGTTTTATTCTACTGTATTCTCTAACTGCTTTTTATTTTTATTTTTTATTTTTTTCCAACATTCATCAAGGTCTTTTAAATTCCTTTTTAATAATATTTATGAATAGATTCATTTATATTATTTTAAATAAATAAAAAATTATTTTACAAAAATTTTAAAAATAAAAGATAAATTTGTATTATTATAAAAATTATAAATAAATATTAAATAAATTAAAGAGTAAAATATTAATAAATTAATCATAGAGGAAATTAGATTAATTGCATCTACCCCAGGTGGGCAAGACAAATCGTTTGAGGCAACAGAATAGGAGGCAGCTCATGTTACCTTTATATGATAAGTGTATAATCTAGATAGTAACGAAAGGTGGATAAAATTTAAAAGTGATTAATTTTTTTTAAAAAATGTACGTATTACTAATTTTATTTTAAATTAAAAAATTAAAAATTAAATTTATTATTTTAAAAATATTTTCATAAATCAGGATTATTTTTAGAATCAATTTATTTGTAGGATGAAATTTAATTTTAAATTAATTTTTAAAAATTAATAGTATTTTAAAATTATTTAATTTATTTTTAAAAATAAAATAAAATAAAAAATTAGTTAGAATGAATAAATAAATAAATATAAGATACATAAAAAAATAAATTAATAAATAACTAAATTATTAATATAAATGGATGAAATTAAAATAAAAGAGAAGTATAATAAAAATTAATTTTATTTTATAATATTTAATTTTATTTTTACTTATTCTATTGTATAATATAAAATTTAAAATCCTATAATTTTCTAAAAGATAATTGCAGGTGAATTAATTTTAATATTAGAGGTATTATTTTTTAAAAAAATAAAAAAATGCCAATTTGAGAAAATCAAACTTTTACAATTCAGGTTTCTTGAATAATAAAATAAGGTTAATAAAATGTTTCATTTAAATTATTTATTTTACATGAAATTTATAAACTAAATTATTTATAAAAAATTAAATTAAATTAAAGATCATTAAATTATTATAAATTTTATTTATTTTTATATAAAATTAAATTATTTATAAAAATTATAATTGAATTTTTATTTTTTTATATTATTTTTTGTGATAGTTAAAATTTATAAAAAAAATTATAACAAGTTACGAATATGATAAATATAATATAATAATAACAATAAATAATAATAAATTACAATAGCATTATAAACAAAGAACAATACTAATAATGAGAAGAATGAAAATGAAAAATAAAATACATAAAAGAGTAAAAATAAACATTATATATAAATACTAAACATCAAAATAAAAAAAATTAAGAAGAAGTAATAGTAATAATAATAAATTAAAATTAAAATAATAAAAATAAACTATATGATAAAAGAGAACAAATAAGTAAATGACAATATAAAAATGACAACAATTTATGATATTAAAATACTAATAAAAAGTTCAACAATTAATTAAGGTATAACAAATAGTATCAATGAGGATAAGTATTTTTACTAATAACAATTATAATAATAATTAAAATAAATAATAAAATAAAAATTAGAGGCAATGATATAGATTGGATAAAAATAATAAACAATAATCTTAATTGGTCAGGAATGGAAAAAATTCTTTAAATTTTAAATTTTTTTTTCTAATTTCATTTAAACACAAAATAAATCTAAATCTATAAATAAAAAAACTGATTACATAATATATATATATATATATATATATTATTTAGATAAAAAAAATACCGAAGTCAGCAACAACGATGAAAAAAAATAGTAGTCTCAACATATACAAATAATATGAGTAAACCAGTGTTATAAAAATTTATTTAACCTGCAGTTAAATAGTTAAATAGTTAAATCGTTTAAATAAGAAATCGATTATTGGTTTAATCATTTATTAGATCAGAAATGTTAACTCGTTTTAAATGTGTATGAATGGGGATTTTTTATTAAAATTGGTGACTCACAAGTTATATTAAAAAGGCTGCACATTCTGAAAAAAAATCTCAAGTATGAAGACTTATTTCATGTTTGACAGACTGATAGACACAAAAAAATCTCATGTATGATATGAAGACTTATTTCAGGTTTGACAGACTGACACTGAGTACTGACACCTTTCCTCCCGTCAGCATGTAGTAAATAATATTAGTGAGTTCAATTCCCCTGCAATATAAAAAATAGTAAAATACAGAGAATTGGAGTTGACATCTTTTACTTACTTTCTTGCCTTTGGGTAAGTAATTTGAAATTAATAAACTAAAAATCAATATATAAAAATATTTATTAATATTTTAAGATTACTAATGTGAATTTTATTTTGAAAATTGATATAAATTAAACTTAAAATTAATTTAACAATTTGAATTATATTTTATAACTTTATCTTCATAGTTGTTTAATCTTAATATTGCTAGATTATATATAATTTTGATTAGTTAATTATATTTTGAATTTATTTTTTAGTTTTCTTTGTAACATTTTTTATGTTAATATTTTTTTTATGTTTGATGTTAATTTAATTAGATATTTATATAATAGTAATTATTTTGATAATTAAATTTAAAATATAAAGATAGTTTATATTATGTTAAATAATGTTATAATTTTTCTTGAAATATTTATAAATAAAAATTTTTAATTTATAAATTTTGATATATACTACTTCAATCAATTTAATTAGTACCGATAATTCATTAACTTAGTACCTTAATCAAATTAATATCTAAACTATTTTTTATAACATTGAAATAAATTGAATATTAATAATATTTAAATAATAATTTGCAACAATAAAAAAAGAAAAATTAAAATTAAAATTAAAAATAACTAAAAACATCAAAAGCTAAAAGAGAAAATTAAATAACATATAACTAAAAATAATAATAATAATAAAAAAATATTAACTAATAAAAATAAATATATAAGATTATAAAGGAAACCTAAAACTATTTAAATTGAAAAAATAAATAAAAAATATATTCTAACTCATTATTTTTGTCAACCAAAACTAAAACAGTGATTAAAAATAAAATTGTTGTTTTCTTTTAGGAAAGAGATATAAATAGAGAGAAGATTGATATAAAAGTATAATGTAATAGAAAAATAGATTAAATTAATTTTTTATTTTAAAACGTGACATCTGTTTTTAAGTTGGTTTATGTATTTAAAAATTTTGTGAATGAATCTTTATACATAAAAATATTTGTGATTTAATTATTAATAATATAATTTGTTATAATGTTATTTATTTATTTATGGATAGAGTTATGATTATTGATATGACAATTATGTATCTTTATTTAATTTGATTCTTTTACTTAAAAGGTTTATAATTAAATTTTATATATAAAAAAATGATTTAATCCTATATGTATCATACATTTTTAAGTTAAATTTTTATATGTAAATTTTTTAATTTAATCATTATATATTTAAAAATTTAGTTTAAATTAAGTAAAAGTATTTAAAATTTGACAAATTATTTTTATAATAAAAATTGTACCTAATACATGTTATTATTAGTCACGGTAATAAAATTTAAACTTATAAATATTTATCTTAACTTTAAAAAAATTCTGTTATAATTAAATTATTTTTTTTACATATAAAAATTAAATTAAAAAATTACATATAAGAATAAAACTAAAATTGTATGACACATATATTTAAATTAAACTTTTATAAAATATATAAAAATTAAATCATTAACTATTACTCATGTCATTCAAACTATATGCAAAGTTATAATATATCATAACGTTATCATTAAATTACAAATTTTTTATATACAAAATTTTAATTACAAATTTTTTAAATACATGATCAAATTAAAAATAAATGTTACATGTACAAATTAAATATATAGTATAACCTAAAAGAATATAAAATTATAAGAAAATTTTTGAAAAAAATATTATAAAAATAGAAAATCATTTTTTTTTAAAAAATAAAGTGGTTGTCGTTTTCAAAAGTCTTTTTCTTTTATAATTTTTATTTAAATATATAATGGTATTTATATTTTCTTTTATTAAAAAGATGCAAAAATTTTAAAAAAAATTTTAATTGTTAGTTTAAAAAGTATTTTTTGACAAAAATAAAAACAGTAAACATAAATTTATATTCTGATATATTTTAAAATACATTTTATAAATATATTATACATTAATAAATATATCTTAATTTAATTTAGAATATGACACATTAATTACAGTGCTACATCTTATTTTAAAATATGCCACATATGTCTATTACGCTTAAATATACACATCATAACTGTTAACTTTTCAAACCCAAAATAACTGAAAATGAATATATAAACATATAAGATCAAATGTGTTTTCTACGTGTTTTTCCTCTGTTAGAAACCACAGTTTGTTTTCTCATTTCCCCTAATTTGTCCTGCTTGGACAGGTGCAGAGAGAAAGAGCATTGCGTGTTTTAGTTATAGAAGGTTAGTTATATTTAATATTAAAGTTATTATTGTAATGTATAGAAATGTTGTAAGTAAGATTGATTAGAAAATTTTAGGAGAAATTCAGAAATAGGTTATTAAATTTTCAATTTAAATTTAGTAATATTATATAATTTTATGTAATTTAATTATTATATTGTTAAATTATAAAAAATATAGTAATTTTATATAATATATTTACTGGTTTAGTTAGTTAAAAAATAATTAATAAAAATTTAAATAAATAATAAAAATTTGAACCAAAAGATTAGTAAATCAGTAATTAAACCATCAAAATTTAATAACTTAGTTAATTTTAAATCATAAAATTTTAGGATTTTAGTTAGAAATTTAGAATCATAAAATTATAGTTATTTAGTTAAAAAAATTTAAGCATAAAATTATATTAAGTTACTTACTTAAATTTGTCTCATAAAATATTAGTAACTTAAGTTATTTAGTTAAATTAGAACCATTAAATATTAGTCACTTAAGTTAGTTAATTAGTTAAAATAGAACCATAAAATTGTAGTCACGCAATTAAATAAATTTTAAGTATAAAATTATAGCTAATTAGTTGAACAAATTTTAATCAAAAAGTAGAGTTACAGTAATTTTGTTAAATAAATTTTAAGCATAAAATATTACTAAATTTGTTAATTTTATTTAATTAAATTTAAAAAAAGTAAATTAGTTAATGAAGTTTAACCACAAAAAATTATTAAATAATTTAATTAACTTTAAACAATCAAAATATGGTAACTTATTTAATTAATTTTCATTCATAAAATTTTAGCATTTTAGTTAAAAAATTACAAGCATAAAATTATGGTAAATTATTTAATTAATTTTCATTCGTAAAAATTTAGCATTTTAGTTAAAAAATTACAAGCATGAAATTATGGTTACTTAGTCAAACAAATATTAACCATAAATTTATAGTAATTTTTTTAATAAAATTTTAAGGATAAAATATTACTAAATTAGTTAATTATTTTAATTTGAATTTTTTATTAAATTAGTTATTTAATTTTAATTAAAAAAATTAGTAAATTATTTGATTAACTTTAAACCATCAAAATATGGTAACTTACTTAATTAATTTTAAGTCATAATATTTTAGCATTTTAGTTAAAAATTATAAACATAAAATTATGGTTACTTAGTTAAACAAATATTAACCATAAAATTATAGTAATTTTGTTAGTTAAATTTTAATCATAAAATATTACTAAATTAGTTAATTAAATGTAAAACATCAAAATTTAATAACTTAATTAATTAAATTGAAACCTATAAAATATAATAAATTAGTTAATTAAATGTAAATCATAATTTTTTTTAACTTAATTATTTTTATTACAACCATAAAAATTGAGTAGTTTCGTTAATTAATTTTAAATCATAGTTTAGTAACAAGATATATGTAATAAGTTTGGATTGAAATAATTAATTTATTTGTTGTTGATTATTAGTTATTTTATTATATGTTTTTATAATGATTATTATATATTATATAGTAGATAAAATTGATTTTGATGAAATCTATTTAATAAATTTTAAATCTAAATAAATTAGTAACTTAGTTAATTAAGTTGATATCATAAAATTTTAATAAAATAGATAAATTAAAATGTTTCAAACCATAATATTTAATTAAATCTACTTAATTAAATTTTAAGCATAAACAAATCAATAATTTAGTTAATTAAGTTGATATTATAAAATTTTAATATAGATAAATTAAAATGATTTAAACCATAACATTTAATGAAAACTGCTTAATTAAATTTTAAGCTTAAACAAATTAGTAACTTGGTTAATTAAGTTGATATACATTTTTTTTTAGTAAAATAGGTAAATTAAAATGATTTAAACCACAATATTTGATAAAACCTTAATTTTACTTAGTAGATTATGGCATTATCATCGTAGTCTATATGTATTATTAGACCAAGTTCAAAGGATCCATCGCTATTGACGCTTCAACATGTTCATGTCTTTGAGCAGTTATGGAATAGAGATCCTAATACAAAGCTAAGATTAGAAGAGAGAAGTCGTGGCACAATAGTTGATAGGTTGAGGAGAACATGATTCCTATGGGTGGCCTAACTTTAGTTCTTAAATAGTGATACTTCATTGGTGAAACATTGGTAGAGAGATAGAGGTCAGAGACGTATACAATTCACACTATCCCTGGAGAGTTTACTATTTCACCATAGGATGTCGCAGTGCTTATTAGTTTGCCTATTGATGGTCTTCCTATTATTGAAATTACATCTTCAAGAGTTTGGAAACCTCTCGTTCAAGATTTGCTAGGAGTGCCACCTACTGAGAGGGAGATGGTGGGTGGATCCCTTAAGATGAGTTGGTTGCTTTCTCATTTTGATGATATGATGCAGCACATGGAGACACCAGAGCAGTTAGATATGTTTATCAGAGCATACATTTTACAACTTATTGGTGGAGTGTTGTTTTGTGATCATTCCAGTACTAGGGTTTAGGGTTTAGGGTTTAGGGTTTGAACAATATGGCCAATATAGTTGAGAATTGACCACATTGACTTACCTTTATCATGAACAATGCAATTGTACAGATTATGATAAAAAGGAGACATGTGGCTTTACATTGTTGTTGCAGCTGTGGACTTGAGAATGTTTTCCCAAGGTGTCGCAACCGTAATTCCGACGAAACGACGAACTCGATAGAATTTTTTAAAAAATGAGAATTTTAATTGATTATTGTGGAGCCGCCACCAAATTTTTATTTAAGCGAAAAATATTTGGAAAAACCTTGACTCGAGAATGAGCTTCTAAGTTCGGGAGTCGGTTACAAGTAGAGAAGGTGTTAGGCACCCTACTCGCCCGTTCCGAAGAACGGTACCCTTAAACTGAGTGTGTGATTTTGAAAATTGTTTGATCCCTTTAATTAGTGTGAAAAATAAATACTTGATGGAGGTTAGCCTGACAGGACTTGATCCTGCTCCTACGTATTCCCCGGTGCAATGGGAAACTCAAGGCTTACACGTAGTTCTAGTTTGTGAAGGCTTGACCTTCGAAGAGCGTTTAAAATAATATTTGAAGATTTGGCTATTTAAAAAGTTTTATTCTTGGGAGGGGTCTTTGGTCCACTCATGCACAAGACCCGAGGCGGCTAAGGCAGCACAGGGGCCTATACGAACTACTAAATGTTGAACAGCAGGTGAACCGCCAGTTCCCAATTTAGAGCCCATCGCGTGAGACCTAGAATCCCAAAATATTAGAAAAATATATTTTTAAAGTTTTGAAGGGACCTGAAGTCCACTCTGCACAAGACCTGAGGCGGCTAAGGCAGCACAGGGACCTACACGAACTACTAAATGTTGAACAACAGGTAAACCGCCAGTTTCCCATTTAGAGCCCATTGCGTGAGACTTAAAAAATCCCAAAATATTAGAAAAGAGATTTTTAAATTTTTGAAAAGATACGATCTGCAAATGATATTGACTCTTGAATAAGAGTAAACTTGAATTTGAGGTAAGAATTTCATTTTTGAGTTTTGGGGTTACAAATAGAATTTTGACGTAATTTTACAATTATGAAAATTTAGGATGATTATTAGAAATTTTTTTGTATTTTTATGGACTTTTTGGATCTTTATTAATTTTTGGAATTTTTATTAATTTTTGAATTTCTGGAATTTTTTATTAATTTTTGAATTTCTGGAATTTTTTATTAATTTTTTGAATTTTTGGAATTTTTTATTATTTTTTGAATTTCTGGAATTTTTTTATTAATTTTTCTATTTTCTGTAATTTTTTATTAATTTTTGAATTTCTAGAAATTTTTTATTAATTTTTGAATTTCTGGAAATTTTTTATTAATTTTTCTATTTTCTATAAATTTTTATTAATTTTGGGAATTTTATTGATTTTGCATTAATGGAATTGGCGTTGTAAGATCTTCTGCCTACTGTATCTAGTGGGCAATGTGGTTAGTGAGACTCCTAAAATTAGAAGCGTAGTGGCCTTAAGCTCAACTTGAAATCCATAATTGGATAACGTCCAGGGGGAAAGTCCTAGACGTACGAATGACGTACATGCCCCTGTGTTCGTAGATGCACCCCTAGAAGGTAATGATGAGAAGATTCAAACGTTATATTGCACATCCTCTTTGAGGTCTTTGTGCAGGGCATGTGACTTTCCAAATTACAATTCTAAGGACCTTGGTTCACAGGAAGAGGAACAGAATTTGAGCTATAAGTCGCGGGAATAACGAAGAGTTTGGACACAATGGTCAACTGGGATCAAAAGACCTTGACGTATTTATACTCCATAATTTCTAGTGATCCTGGATCCTCCGAAGCCAGATTGCTCAAAGGCGCTATATCCACTAATGTTACCCTTGGGTAGGGAAACATGCACTCCCATTCATATCCGGCCAATGACTTTAAATCATAATTTAAGGGTGGTAAACAAGATTTCACTGCCTGACTCTCATGCCATGCATGGATGTGGACTCAGTTGAATATCGACCATGGTATCTACTTAAGGTTCTCTTTTGGTTATGATTTGGCACAAGCTTGCTAGCCAACCATGATGGTGCTAAATTATGGCTGGTAGGGAATCTTCTCTATACTGGTTTAGACGAAGAGTGTTGCTAGTGTATTGACACCCAAAGATTTACCCATGGAACGTGACTCAGACTCCATGCGGAGTTTCTGAGTGGTGATGGGGAATTAACATGATATAGGTCCTGTAAGGTTGAATTGTGTGAGCCAACTGTGGGTCGTTGTTCTTGGTTCGATTCGATCTCTCACTATAGTTAATTTGTTCTAAAATTGAACGTAATGACAATTGCTGGACTGTCTTCATTCACGTCGATCATATATCGTAATCCCACCCTATTCTTATGATTTTTTGTCCTATCCGACTAGTAATGACAGGCTATGTGCCAAACACCAATGAGGTCTACACACTGGTATTCGGTTCTCTCCTGAGCCGACATATTACCTATAGCCAAAATGACTCTGGATTATCTTTACAGAACAGGTCCTCATCCCCTTCATCCAATCAATTTGGGTAGGCGATACCATCGAAAGAGACTCAAGGGAAATTAACACTCTCTAAAATGACTTAGTTTTCAAGAACTAAACAAGTCTTACACAGCCAATCAAGATATTTTTCTAGTGTCTTTCAAGCATTAATTTCTTGAATGATAATTCAAAACGAATTCCCTACGCTTGCATGCTGATTTCAAGGCCGCGCCTAGATTAGCATTAATTAACCAAGCATTTATCTCCATCCCAAGTTCATTCTAGACGCAAGAACATAGGTTGTATTTTGAGGTGTTGATTCACATGAATTGAAAGAGAGAAAAAACCTGAGGGTGGCCGTTTGGAAGGTCTTCTTTGCTTGGAAGGTGGATGAAAAGTTCAGCAACGGTTCAACGCGCCCTCCTTTTTCCCATTGTCCGTTCCCGTCAGAGATCAAGAAGTTCCCCAGAAGATTAGACCCTTGCCCTCTTTTCTTACTCCTTTTATTTTTCTGTTTCAAAACCCGTTTTCTGTTACCTCTTTTTTTTTTTTTTGTCTTTTTTCTCTCATTTTATTAATTTTTTTTGTATTTAATTTATTTCCAGCAATTTTCATTTTTTTCTAATTCTCCCAAATTTTAATTGGTTAAAAAAGCATTCAGAATTTTAATTTTCTTCAATCTCCTTTTTCAATTTTTTTTTGGATTTTGTATTTTTCTTCGTTTTTTCAGTTTTTAATTTTTCTTTAATTTTCATAATTTAATTTTGTTTTCTTTTTCCAGAAATTTTTTTTGATTATTATTCTTTTTATTTTCGTTTAAATTTTTCTACTTTTTCTTTACTTTTTAGATTTTTAGATTAAAATTTTTTTTAGAACTTCTATTTTTCCTTTTTTGAATTTTTAATTTCTTTTCAGTTTTTTTTATCCATTATTTTCTATTTTTTATTTTTCTTAGTATTAGTTTCTTGATTTTTTTGGGTTTTTCTTAGTATTAGTTTGATTTATTTGATTTTCAGTTTTCAGAATTTTATTTATTTTAATTTTTCAGAAAACAAAATTAATTTTCCCAAACTTTTAATTTTGATTTTTAATCTCTGTTTTGTTTTATTTTTTTATTCTTGATTTTGATTTTTATTATATTTTAATTGCTACTTTCACTTTATTTTTTGATTTTGATTATTATTTAAAATCTGTTTCCAATTCTGTTTGTTTTTTTTTATTTCTTCTATTTTTTTAATTCTGATTTTAATTTTCTGTTTTTGTTTGTTTTTCCTTTTTTTTTCTTTGTAAATTTTTTGATTTTGAATTTAATTTCCAGATTTTTATTTTTGTTTCTTTTTCTGAGTTTTATGATTTTTATTATATGTATCTTATTTTTATTGTCTGTTTCCCTGTTTCTTCTATTTATTTATTTAAATTAGTATTAGCTTCTGTCTATTCTGTTTTCTATTTTTATTTAATTTTTAGTTTTTCGTTTTTGTTTTTTATTATTTGGATTATTTATCCTTTTTCTATTTTTACATATTTAAATCAACATGAAATATTTACTTGTCCTAACAAATTGTACAAATTAATAAGAGCTAGAAATATTTACTTGGGTGAGAATGAAATTTAGATTGAAAATTTTCTAGAATATTTTATCCTTTTAGAAGCTTTTAGGGTCCACATATGCACAGGGTCCGAGACAACTACGGCTGCACTGGGACCTATATGAATATCTAAATATCGAACAACAGAAAAAGATACCAGTTTGGTATGAAGGAGTTGAGCCCAAATTAACCGAGAGAAATGGGCTTGATACAAATTAAATTTATATTATGAAAAGGATATTTTTAGGAAGCATTTTGGGCTTGACCCAAAAAAAACATGTTGACCTTAAAAAATGCATTAGGTTTGACCCAATTTAAAGAAAAAAACGCAAAATCAAAGATAAAGGGCTTGATTTAAAATTGAAAGAATTGGGCTTGACTAAAAAAAAATGGAAATTTTGGTTGTGATTTGAATGGGAGAAAATCAGAATTCCATCCTTTATTTGTTTAGCAAACCATTTATTTGACAGCATTTGGGCCTACTCAAAGAATATGAGTATAAAAATGATTACGTGGGATTTGAACCCAAGACCTAAGATTACATATAACCAAGCTACCATTAGGCCAAGCTTCAACATTTAATCAAAATTTGTTTCAATTATAAATAAAAGTATGATAAGGAGGTTAATAGTTATTTGTTAAGAAAAAAAAAAGCTCAAGCGAGACTCGAACTTGAGTCTTGAATGTGGCTTGATCATTCTTGCCACTGGAATGAACCTGTTAGGTAGAATTAATATCACCAATGATAAATTTAAAACATGCTTAACCATTAAATATATATATATATATATATATATATATATATATATATATATATATATATATATATATATATATATATATATATATATATATATATATATATATATATATATTAAAAGTAGTGCACCGGAGGGATTCAAACCCAAGGTGTGGCATTATGCGGACAACAGTGGAACCAATTGAGCTAAGTGCGGCTAATGATTCATGATCCGCCGAACTTAATTAATATTATGATGATCAAGATGTATAACACCACTATTCAACGTTGCATGAGACTGGACCATTACTTTCATTTAAGCAATTGTGGCCCTCACACCTATTTGATTTCTTTTAACCCTTGTGCATGGAGTTGCACTCCTCATTGCGAAGCGCCGCCGGCATACGTCTGTTTCACTAATGGCTGCCTTGATATTTGGCGCAAGGTATCAAGAAGAGAAATTTCACCATGATCAGCATGACCCATCACGCCACCAGTTTGTATTTCATCCTGCCACATGCCTAAATGGTGCTGTAGTCAAAGCTCTAACAAAATTCATATATATTCTCTTCTTTCCAAGATCGTGCCACACCATCCAAAAGCATATAACTGTTAGAGACGTGATTTATGTGATTTAGTGACAAGCCAAGCATGCATTAGAGGTGATTACAACAACATTAATAGTCATTGTTCTCTTGGATCCTTGTCGCTCCAAGTATAAGCATCTGTATGACAGGGGGTAGTATTTAAGAATTATAAAACTGCTTTGGCTGTTGCTTAACCCAGTGTGCGATCGTGTTTTTTGAAGGTAGCAACACCATTTGCTCCAGGCTTGGCCATTCAAGTACATTTAGAGCGGAGCTTAACATATAAATTGAATGCATGGAGACTTGAGTATTTAAGAATCATAAAGTTGTTTTGGGACACCACTATATCTCAAGTGCTTAAGAACCTAGCCATGACTTATGGATCTTTTAATGCTCGCTGGCCCTTGCCGCCCCATTACGGCATCAACGTGGAGCTCTCATTTGCATGGTTTTGTTGCCTCAGCAATTATGACAAAAGTTGGAAGCAACCCCCCCACGAGCCAGAAACTGTATGGCTTTTGCATGGCCTCCTCTTGATTCCAACGTGAGCCAGAATCTACATGACTTTTGTATGCCCTTTCACTGCATGAGGACTATGGTCTGAAACTACTGGATCCTGTCACATACAAGTATATATAACACATCCATCAACTCGAACTATAACCTCGTATAGAAAGTGCTTGATTTGATAGCCATGCAGTAACATACGAATCAACAACATCCAAATGGCACCACCAGGTGGGATCCATTGGCCATTCCCAGTGAGGAATTGCTACATCCGAAGTAGGACATTTTCCTGGATGCTGCTAATGGGAAAATTATCTTCCAAGCCAGATTCACACGTTCAAAGAAGTTCAGCATCAAGGAGAAAGTTCTCAACTTCTTGGCTAACCAAATTTGATGAAACTTTAAGATCTCCAAGGACCCCAAGCAACTGGCTTGCTATACCCATGCATATTACAACATACGATTATCATGCAGGGACATTTTTGGAGTGAATCCCGAGGTACTAGATGCCTCATGCATGATATGATGAAGGTCCACCTTTGGAGAAGGAGAAGAAGAGGCTTGGAGTGGTGACAAATTGGAATTAAACCAATAGAGAGAAAGAGTTGCAGAGACTCTAAGATCACCGGAAATTACCATTGTTAACCACTTCGAATGATACTCCAAAACTTAAGTTCAGTGCTCATGCCATAGGCTAAGCCACGGATAAGGGTTTCTTTCCAACCATATCTCATAAACCATATTTTTTAGCAAGGTTTTGGGTGTGAAGACAGCATGTTCATCCTAAAGTAAGCTTCTCACGTAAAACTCAAGTTGTGGAACAAAGCTGAGTCCAAATAACTTTCATTTATTAAGAACTATAGATCATGACACAAGTGCATAAGTGAATCCATGGATGCAACGAACAACACTAAAATTTCGCTTTCTCCTTCAAGTTTTATTCCAAGAACAGAACTATATGCACTTAA
The DNA here is from genome assembly GCA_026541065.1 of Canavalia ensiformis. Classification (NCBI taxonomy): domain Eukaryota; kingdom Viridiplantae; phylum Streptophyta; class Magnoliopsida; order Fabales; family Fabaceae; genus Canavalia; species Canavalia ensiformis. Next base: position 1,895,642 of record JAMKYM010000062.1, read on the forward strand.
ATGGAGTAATGGCTAACCGATTTTATTATTTTTTGCATGGAGCAAGTGAAAAAGACCACTAACCTATGATGTGCAGAGGAGAGTGCCCCTTCCCTCTCTCGTCCTATCAATGTGGTGCTTCAGCTTGTCCACAAATCGTAGTGACTTAGTTCTTTTCTTTCTTCTTGTGTGGAGTTAGCTTCAAGGAACGTGAATTCTTGATCGAGGCTGAAGCAGGCGTTGCATGAGGTTGGTTCCCTGCAAGTGCATAGGTTTCTCCTTCTTCCCCCTCCGTGAAGAGCTCTCCTTGAATGTATATCTCTGAAAATTTTCTGTTGAACCCAGCTATGCAGGTGCAAAAAACCCCCCTAAGCAGCCACCTACCTTTTTCTTCTTTTGGGCTTCCCTCAACCCTCCTGTTACCTTCCTTCGAAAAAAAAGGGTCCCCTGCAATTATATCCTCCTCCTTTAATTCTTTGGCGCCCCTTTTTCTTTTTTGTCTTTTTTATTTTTTAACCGTTTATTTTATTTTAGTTTTTATTGTTTTTCTACTTTTCAGTTTTTAGTTTTTTTTTCAGTTTCTATTTTTATTAGATTTTCTGTTGTATTTAGTTTTTCTCATTTCTTTTATTTTATTTTAATTTTTTATGTTATTTATTATTACTATTTTTATTTATTATTTCTTGTAATTTCTATCCTGATTTTTTTTTGTTATTTTTTAGTTTTATATTTAATCCTTTCTTTCTCTATTTTCTTTTTTCTTTTTTCTTTTTGTTTTTGTCATTATTGTTTTGTTATTTTGATTTTTCTCTTTTTTTTTTATTTATTTGTTATGTTGTTGTTTTTTTTCTTTCTCTTTCCCATGATTATATTTTATTATTTAAATTATTATTTATTTACTAATTAATTTTAAAAATGGGACTTCAGTGGGTGTTTACAACTCTCTTTCTCTATATAGAAGAACAGACTCCCATTCATTACGATTTTTTTAGGCTCTCACTCAAATCCTCTCTCCCAAGAACCTAAGATCATAAAACTCTCATCCACACCTCTGGACTCCGTTCAATTTTAGACACCCACAAGGAGGGTCTCCTAAATTTTCTCACTCGGCTGCACCAGGATCTAGGCCCAAAATTCACCAAACTCTCTCAATTCTCACTGTCCAACAGCTACCCCACACACAACTTCATTTTACTATATCAAATGATCAGTAAAAAGATTCACTCCTTTCCTTCTGGGTACAACCCACTACTCTCTCCCTAAACATTCTCACATTATCGTCCAAAACCAACCAACGTACTCCTTCACACTCTCCGAACCCATATTCGTTCTCTGAACCCAGCACACAACGCCCACACCATTTCCTTCTCACTGGAGACCCATCTAGGCTTTTCCCCAAACTCTTTTGCTCATTGAAAAAAAGATCAGAGGAAGCTCACTCCAGATTTTCTCATTCCTACTCATACAAAGCTTTCTAATCTCTCCTTAATATCTATGCTCACCAGATTTCACCCAGCAGTTGGAATCACATTTGAGGCTTACTCTCTCTTCTTAACAGCAACCTCATTTGCATTGGTAACTGAGCAAAGTGCATGGGTCAACAGCTTCTTTGGGCCCAAGAGGCAAGTTGAAACATTTCTACACATTGAGCCAACATGTGCTTCTTTCTTAGTTTTACATTAAATCATCTTAGATTTCCTATTACTAATATTAAATTTGATCAAGTTATTCATCTCTTTAATTGTTATATATGTTGACAGTTAGTGATATATTCTCCCAAGCAGTAGGTTAATAGTTTTTCTATATTTTGTCCTTTAATTTTTCTAGGTGGTATTATATATATATATATATATATATATATATATATATATATATATATATATATATATATATATATATATTAATTTTAATAAATTCCACCTTCCTTTTCTTTGTGAAGATCTATTATATTAATTTGACTGGTGGTTGTGATTATTTCTCTATGGTTAACATGATTTATTTATTTATTTATCTATTTATTTGGTTGTTAGCTTGTTAATAATTTTTATTTATTTTTCCTTTTACGAATGTTTAATAATTTAGTTCATACACACGATTATCTATTCAAAGATTAGTTGATAATGTTTTTGCTATAAATATTGTAATTTTAATCTATTTATTTCAGGATATTGTCTAGTAATTTCAATAAATTTTAAATCTTATGTTATGAATCTTAAAATATGAATATGTAATTTTCGCCATCATTTATATTTTTTGAAATCGTAAAGATTTATAACACATCAATATATTTATTTTAAACCTTATGTATATGTGTATCTAATATATTAACTAAAATATAAAAAATTAAATGTTAAAAGTAAAAAAAATTAATAAAAATAACTATTTTAAAATTCTTTTTCAAAAATTTAAATTTCAAATAAAAAATTTAATGAGTGTGTGATTTATTTGAAAACTATTTGATTTTAACTAGAATAAAAGATAAATAAGTTGATGGAAAGATAGTCTGACAAGACTTGATCCTGCTCCTACGTATTTCCTGGTGTAACGAGAAACTCAAGGCTTACGTAGTCCTGGTTTGAAGGCTTGACCATCGAAGGTAAAGATGATTTAGAAAGCTTTTTCAATATTTGGGGATTCTTGATCCACATATACACAAGGCCCAAGCCAACTAAGGCTGCACTGTGGGCCATATGAATTTCTAAATATCGAACAACAGTGAAACCGCCGGTTTCCCATTTAAAGCTCATCGCTTGAGACTTGTGATTCCTAAGAGATATCTTTGAAAGATTTTATTATTTTAAAGGAACTCTTAGTCCACTATGCATAAGGTCCAAGGAAACTAAGGCTGCACTAGTTCCCATATGAATATCTAAATATGGAAGAGCAGTGAAACTATCAGTTTCCCATTTAGAGTTCATCGCGTGAGACCTTGAATTCCCAAGAGATATTCTTTGAAAGATTTTATTATTTAATAGGAACTCTTAGTCCATATATGCACAAGGTCCGAGGCAGCTAAGGCTGCACTGGGGCCCATATGAATCTCTAAAGATCAAACAGCAGTGAAACCACCAATTTCCTATTTAGAGCTCATTGCGTGAGACTTGTGGTTCCCAAAAGGATATTTTCTTTAGGATATCAGGATTGAAAAGGCAATGTGAACATCGAATTATGTCCGAGGATTCAAAATCCAAAATAAATTATTTTGCTTCTAGCCAAAAGGTGATTTAGTCTAAAATAGTTCAAAAAATCAAAATAAAAGTAATGGAAAAAATAAAACAAAATAAATAAATAAATAAATAAAAACACAAAAAAGAAGAGAAAAAAAGAAAAGAATCAGAAAAAGCAGAAGAATAGAAAAGGAAAAAGGAGAGAACCCACCAAAATTCAAAAGAAAGAGGTATATATAAGGGAAGAGACTTTTTCACTTGGGGATTTTTTCAGAATTTCTAAGGAGGGAGAAAGAGAGGCACTTTGTGTCATTAAGGGAATACTCTCTACTTTTGCGTCCAATTCAATCCTTGGCCTCCACTGAACCAGTTCTTCATCACCTTCTAAGGTGCTATCAAGTGGCATTCGGATTACATCAATGGAGGTTAGATCCAAATGTTATTCCGCTTAATTTTCTTGCTTCTTCTTGGATTTTCGAGTTCATCTTTATCTCTGTTTTTCCTTTTCATTTTTGATCGATCAAATAATCTCTGATTTTGGTACTTTTTATTGTGTTCTCTTCGTATTTCTCTCTAGTTTTTGAAATCATATTATTTGTCTAATTTGAATCTGAAATGAAATTTATATCGCCTGATTACTAAAGCATTTTCGTCCTAGTGCGCTAATGAACCTAGCTTGTTTGATTTGTGCTCATTTCTGGTTTGATTTTTGTCAAACTTGTTTGGTTTGATTCATATGATCCATATATTTCAATTGGTTGGTTTCAATTTTTCAAATCTACCAAAAAATATTCTAAGATTTGAATTCAAATTTTGGCGCCAAAATCTGTTGTGTTCTTAAGGTTCATCTTCATCTTGGTTTTTCGTTTTCATTTTTGATCAGCCAAATGATCTTTGATTTCGATGATTTTTATTGCGTTCTCTTCATATTTCTCTCTAAGTTTCTGGAATGATATTATTTGTTTAATTTGGATCTGAAATGAGATTTCTATCGCATCATTACTGAAGCATGTTTGTCTTGGTGCGTAAATTAACCTAGCTTATTTGATTTGTGCATAACTTGTTCATTTCTGGTTTGATCTTTGTCAAACTTGTTTTGTTTAATTCCTATGATCCATATATTTCAACTGCTAGGTTTTAATTTTTCAGATGTACCAAAAAATATTTTCAAAAAAATTTTGAAACATGAATTCAAATTTTGGTGTGAAAACCTATTGTGTTCTTGAAGTTCTTATGTAGATCTTGTTCTTTTAACCTTGTTTAGATATTAGTTTTCATGTGTTGATGCTTTTATATGTATTTATTTCTGATTTGTTTGTGTTTATATGTCTTTCTTTCTAAATCAAATCTTCAAAAACTTCATTTTTTCTAAAAATAACTTTCAAAGCTTTAAAAGATCTGAGATCTCACGCAATGAACTCCGAAGTTGAAAGTGCAACATACCCTGTCTTTCGATGTTTGGAGAATCATAATGGCTTTGCCGCAACCTCGCTTGCTCGAGGCTACAAAGCGTGGATCAGATCTCCATTTTACAAATCTCTCTTTCAAAATTACCTTTTTTCAAAATAATTTTCAAAGTTTTAAAAGATCCGAGATCTCACACAATGAACTCCAAAGTTGAAAGTGCAGCATACCCTGTCTTTCGATGTTTGGAGAATCATGAGTTGTAGTGCAACTCTCGCTTGCCTTCGAATCTGTGCACGTGGATCAAAGATCTTCCTTTCTCAATTTCCCTTCCAAATTACCTTTTTCAAAATAATTTTCAAAGCTTTAAATGATAAAAGATCTCATGCACTGAACTCTGAAGTTGAAAGTGCAGCATACCTTGTCTTTCGTTGTTCGGTGAATCATATGAGTCGCAGTGCAACCCTCGCTTGCCTTCGACTCTGTGCACGTGGATAGGAGATCTCCCTTTTCCAATCCTTCTTCCAAATCAAAACAATCCAAAAACTTAAAGCACCTTTTCCCATTCCATATAAAACTTTCTTAAGGATCGAGTCCTTGAAACCAGAACTACGTAGCCTTGAGTTTCCCATTGCACCAGGGAATACGTAGGAGCAAGATCAAGTCCTGTCAGGCTATTTTCCACCAACTTATTTATTTTTATTCTAATTAAAGGGATCAAACAGATTTCAAATAAATCACACACTCAGTTTAAGGGTACCGTTCTTTGGAACGGGCGAGTAGGGTGCCTAACACCTTCCCTATTCTTAACCAACTCCCGAACCTAGAATTTCTTCCTCAAGTTAGGGTTTTTCCATATGTTTTCCCTTAAATAAAAATTTGGTGGTGGCTCCATGATCAATTAAAATTCTTTCTAAAATTTTAGTGAGTTCGTCATCTCATTATAATTATGGTTACGATAGGAAAGAAAAAAAAAGAATGGAAATTATGCTTGATCTTAATTAAAAGGAATGACTTGGATTGAAAAAAAAAATAGAAAGGAGAGTCAAATTTCTAATAACAATGAAGGGGATCAGGCTTAGCCCGGATTAAAATTCGATCAAATTGGGCTTGGTTTCACAATGATTAGCTGAAATGATTCACTTTTATTTCATATTTGATTTCCCCTTTTTATGGTTATATATATTTTATCGCTCTAGACCACCTATTCGCACGACTTGGTTAAAGGAAAGCAATTTACTCTGGACCGCAACTGACCCAAAGCCTAATCGTAGTTGATTCTGGCATGATGATTCAATTGGAATTACCTTTGGTGCAAAGCATGGCGACCCAACAGTTTGGCCAGATGCGATCTACAAGTTGAAGTGAGTTGAACGCCCAATGTCTGTGCAAATGGATGTGCGTATTTTCATGCCCATGTGTTTGAAAGCATACGTAGGCCTAATGGCAACGCAGGCCCAAAAGGTGGAGAATTTAAGAGGAGCTAGCGCATACGGGGTGTGAACCAGTTGTCTTGCATGCACTTTTGATGCAATCACCCAATGAGCTGAGTTCCAACGTTCTAATTTATGACCCACCTTAACTGGGATCAGAGGTAATTGTGACATGCAGTTACAACAACTTGCAAAATTGCATGGAGATGAGAACAATCCAAGGTACTAGCTCGATTTTGGCCTAATGGGCCTAAGGAATCGTTAGCTTTCATTTTGGCTCTTCCCTTTGCACATGGCCACGTGGTTCGGCTGCATGGCTTCAATATGGCTTTACCTAGCTGTTAATGTGAGGAGAATTATGCATGGCATAAGCACGTGGGCCCTCCTTTATTTAATACACTGTGTTGGGTCCTCACCCTTCCTTTATGAAAATTCTTGACGCGGTACGTTGCATAACTTTGGAGTCAGATCCTCCCTCTCGTTTTCTCGTCCTTTCTTGGGTCCCTCAAGCTTATGGGCACATATGTTTCACCATGGCCACACATGCTTCACTATGGCCAGCCAGCCTCCGTTCCTTGCTTTACATACTCATTGAAATATAGCTGGTATTTTCTGGGTCATCTTCTAGCAATGGCTTCACATAAGCAGCAACACGTCCATCCAAGATATCCACGACGAACATCAGCATCGAGATCCTCCTCTTCCTTATCGAAGCTAGCAAACATTTTTTCTCCGTGAGAAATATCCGACCCCCATCCCGAGTTCCCTTCAGGGCATCAAAGACACGATTTTCCATTTGCGGCCTTAATAAGACCATCATTAAGGAGAGCACAGAATGACTTCCAGGCCCCCCAGATTCAACGGGAAAATCTTCTCCAGTTGCCTCAACATTCCCTTCATACTCTTCATTCAATTCAAGAGTCTTAAGAACTCTTAGGACCAACGAGAGTCTTATGCAATAAGTTGTTGCGTAGTTTGCAAAATCCACTAGGAGACCATAGCGTGGCGGCACACGTGAACATGTTGCAGCAAGAGCAAAGTCCGACGATGCTAGCAGGTACTGTTTGGGCATGGTTAGAACTGAAACTCCCTTTTGAAGAGCTTTTACCTCCTAGTTTAAGAACACTACCTGATTGTCAGTTGAGGAAACTGGAGCTACGCACCATACTTTCCCTTTCATTGATCAAGTTCCAGGCTTGATCGAAGAAAGTTTCAAACTCGCTCAAGCACCATAATCATATATGGCTTTCTGAGTGAAACCGCTCCTAATGGCCCTGCTATAAGGTTTTGGATTCTGAGGTAAATACCAATCCGGCTGGTGGTGTATCAACAGGGACAAAGTCCTGTGTCTTGTGAAGTTTGTTTGAGTGGGAGTCGTATCTCATGCCATGCTTGATTGTTAGCCATGTCATTCGTACCTTTTCCCTTAAATGCCTAGGCGACTGAGTGGAAATATTGGCTATAGAAAGGCTATCAGGAGCCTATGTGAATGCAGGCGCATGAAGAGAGGATGGTCGCTGCCTATGTATCTAGTGCTCCAAACTCGAGTGGCTGGTAATCCTCAGGCAACGACAGGCACCCTGTTATTTATCTTTTAGAGATGGGAGAAACAGAGCAAAAGATACGCCCTTCTCACCACCTTTACTATTTCAGTTTTTTGCTCTGCCGAGCTTGGTTATTAGGGGATTAATAGAGTATATAGGCTCAATTCGCCTCAAGGCAGCGTCTCTATGTTTGCATGGAATGGACGCAAAATCCATACGGACAAGCGTAGGTGGCGTTGGAAGCTCAAAACAGAGGTATCTTATGAACACGACTAATGAGCAATTCAAGACATGGAATGTCACCTAGCGTTGTAATTCCTTTTTAAGTCGGAGGATGGATCTATGTTGTGGCTAAACACTCGGCATGTTCTTCTTTGATCCTATGATTGACTTCTCCTCGAGCGTGGATCAAACACTTAAACATTTAACTACATTAACTTTTATCTGATTATGAATTCGTTTTAAAAGTATGACTCTTATCAAGAATCTTCATCGCATCAGTTCATAACTCTCCAAACACAACTATCATACAATTCTGGATCTAAACTACATCATTCAATGCAATGCTTGATTACGTGATTCTCGATTTAGGCCACATTATCCTATATAATTCGTTCTTGATTTGGAAGCACAAAAAAAGAGCATAACTGACTTGCGTAAATTGAATGGAGCCTCTGTACCGGTGTTCTATGCTTGGATCGTCAAAGCTTGCAATGTTCTTCTTTCTAGCTTGCGATCGGAATCCTTGTCGATGTGTCGCCGAGAGCTGAAGAACCCAAGATCTTTCTCCTTCAGCCGACGTTTCCAGAAATCTGTAGAGAAAGTTAGAGAGTTTCTCAAGGAGTTCTCGCCGCACTTCAATCTTCTGTTTCGGAATGAACTTTCCAACCTTTTTTCCTTACTAAGCATCCCTTATATATGTGATTTAGCCGTGTAGATGTTAGCACTAATCCTTCATTAATCTTGCATTCTAATTACCTTACTAACTCATCTTCGTTTTTCGTTAAATTTACTCATTCATTATTTTTCCTTTTTATTTATCTTAGTCGTTCCTATTATTTCTTTATTTTACTTCTTCCTTTTCAGTCTTTCCTTTTCTTTGTTATCCATTTATCTATTTATTTACTTATTTATCTTCTTCCCCCTCTTTTTTTGTTATTATTTTTTATTATTTTATGTATATTTTTCTATATTTCAATTTCCAATTATCTAGTTGTTTATTTCTAGTTTTACCTTTTATTCTCCTTTTTTTTTATTTGTTTTTCTGCTTTCTGTTTGTTTGTTTTTTTTGTTTTTAACCTTAATGTTTACTTAGTATTTAAATTATGGTTTCTTTACTAATTAATTTAAATATGGGGGCCTTGGACATAATTGAGTGTTTACATTTTTTTCCTCTTTACTCATTTTCCTACCAGATAATGTTAGAACTGATCATGGTAAGGAATGGGTAAAGACGTGAACACATTATGTTCGAGATAGGTATGATGTTGCAATAGTACCAAAAAAGCCTTGAGCCTGAAAGCGAATTCCTAGAAGATGGCGGTTTTTGAATGACCTGCCGGCTTCACGTGGTGAGCCGGTCAAGTTTAAATGTACAAGGCCTAACATGGTAGGCCAAAATGTAGAGACAGAAATTCCTAGCCTGCTTAGGCTAACCGTCTGGCCTGTATAGGTAAAATGAAATGAATAATGGGCTGTCATGACAGATATGGAAAAGAATTGAATGGCCTGCTAGGACAGGCAAGGTGTAGTGAAGAAAAACCTTTTAAAACGGGTGGGGGTTTAGAAATGCAAGGCTTGACAACATAGGCCTGAGATTGGAAAATCAAACATGAAAGGCCTGAGAAACTAAACGTGTAAGGCTTGACATCATAGGTCAGAGTGCTGAAAGTCAAAATGCAAGGCCTGACAACATAGGCCAGAGTGCTAGAATTTAAACATGCAAGGCCTGACATCATAGGCCGGAGTGCGGAAAGTTAAACATGCAAGGCCTGACATCACAGGCCGGAGTGTTGAAAGCTAAAATACAAGGCCAGACAACATAGGCCGGAGTGCTGAAAGTTAAAATGCGAGGCCTAACAACATAGGCCTGAGTGCTAGAATTTAAACATGCAAAGCCTGACATCATATGCTGAATTGCAGAAATTTAAAATGCAAGGCCTGACAACATAGGCCGGAGTGTTGGAATCTAAACATGCAAGGCCTGACATCATAGGCCAGAGTACGAAAAGTTAAACATGCAAAGCATAACATCATAGGCCGGAATGTAGGAAACTAAACATGCAAGGTCTAACATCATAGGCCAGAGTGCGGGAATATTAAAATGCAAGGCCTCACATCATAGGCCGGAGTGCTGAAAGTTAAAATGCAAGGCCAGACAACATAGGCCGGGGTACTGAAAGTTAAAATGCAAGCCCTGACAACATAGGCCGGAGTGCTAGAATTTAAACATGCAAGGCCTGGCATCATTGGCCGGAATACGGAAATACAAACATGCAACTCCTGACATCATAGGCCGGAATGCGGGAAACTAAACATGCAAGGCTTGACATCATATGCCGGAGTGCGGGAAGTTAAAATGCAAGGCCTGACATCATAGGCCGAAGTGCTGAAAGTTAGAATGCAAGGTAAGACAACATAAACTAGAGTGTTGAAAGTTAGAATGCAAGGCCTGACAACATAGGCCGGAGTGCTAGAATTTAAACATGCAAGGCCTGACATCATAGGCCGGAATGCGGAAATTTAAAATGCAAGGCATGACATCATACGCCGGAGTACTGGAATTTAAACATGTAAGGCCTAACATCATAGGCAGGAATGCAGAAATTTAAAATGCAAGGCCTGACATCATAGGCTAGAGTGCTAAAATCTAAACATGCAAGGCCTGACATCATAGGCCAGAGTGTTGAAATTTAAAATGCAAGGCCTAATGATAGGCTGGGGAGAAATCTGAAGGTGTATGTTTTTTTATTTGCAGACTCCAACCTCCCGGCTTTCTTATAGCACTGACCGTGATCCTTGGAGTGAGCTAGATTCTGTGATCTGCTTTCTTCCTTTTTTGTTTCACAGAACTGTCTTTCGTGCATGCCATTCTATTGAGAGATAAGATCCTTTTGGTTAATAAGAACTTGCAGCTAGGAAGTTTCTGAACTAGCCATGACCTTTGGACAGTATTAGTAAAAGTAATTGCCATTCAAAATTCATAAAATTGCATTTTGCACATATATTTGGACAAAGAAGAATACAGTTTCACGTGGCATAGAATAAAAAATGGTCAAAATGGTACAAGACATTTGTTGGTGGATATCCAGTGGTATGTTTTTGGTTAGTTGAACTCCTTTTAGACGATTAATGTTAGTATTGTACTTCAGTGATGTCTTCTCTCTCGTCAACCCAGCTTCTGGAAAGACCAAATCTACCCCAATTTTTCCGAATTACCCTTGACTGGTCTTGAACCCTTTTGCAAACCTGATTTCGTTCCCCACTGTCGTAACCGTAATTCCGACGAGACGACGAACTCACTAAAATTTTGAAATGAATTTATTGAATGAAGTCGCCACCAAAATTTTATTTAAGGGAAAAAGATTTAGAAAAAACCCTGACTCGAGGATGAGATTCGAAGTTCGGGAGTCAGTTACGAATGGGGAAGGTGTTAGGCACCCCACTCGCCCGTTCCGAAGAACGGTACCCTTAAACTGAGTGTGTGATTATTTGAAACTTATTTGATCCCTTTAATTAGTATGAAAATAAATACTGGATGGAGGTTAGCCTGACAGGACTTGATCCTGCTCCTACGTATTCCCCGATGCAATGGGAAATTTAAGGCTTACGTAGTTCTGGTTTGTGAAGGCTTAACCTTCAGAGGTACTTGGGAAGAAGTATTTGAAATTGAATGATGCTCGAAGGCTTGACCTTCGAAACAGCTTGAAAAAGGGATATTTTGAAAATGGCTAGATCATTTTGAGAATATTTTCAGGGGAATCCTTAGTCCATATATGCACAGGATCTAAGACAACTACGGCTGCACTTGGGATCCATACGAATTCATAAACGTCGAACAGTAGAAAAAGCTACCAGTTCGCACTTAGGGTTCGCCGCGTGAGACTTAGGGATTCTAAAACGAAGTTTTTATTGGAATTATTTACAAAAAATCCTCGGTCCACAAATGCACAGGGTCCAGGATAACTACGGCTGCACTTGGAACCCATATGAATTCCTAAGCATCGAACAACAGAAAAAGCTACCAGTTCATGCTTAAGATTCATCGCGTGAGACCTAGAACCAAAGAATGAGTTTTTCTTGAGTTTATTAAAAGGAATTCTTAGTCCACACATGCATAGGGTCTAAGACAACTACGACTGCACTTGGAACCCATATGAGTTCCTAAACGTCAAACAGCAGAAAAAGCTACTAGTTCGCGCTTAGAGTTCACCGGGTGAGACCTAGAACCAAAGAATGGAGTTTTTCTTGAGTTTATTAAAAGGAATTCTTAGTCCACATGTGCACAGGGTCCAAGACAACTACAGCTGCACTTGGAACCCATATGAATTCCTAAGCGTCGAACAACAAAAAAAGCTACCTGTTCATGCTTAGGATCCATTGCGTGAGACCTAGAACCAATAATGAAAAGTGATAAATGTAAAAGGGGATTAATCTTTATTTAAACTAAAGAAATGACCTTAATTTTGAAAAGTATTCGATTAAAAAATGAATTTGATTTGAAACGAAAAAAATTAGACTTGGTTTGAAAGAGGGGATTTCGATTTGAAAGAGGACTATTTAACTTGATTTTTGATTTGAGGGAAAGGAACTAAACTTGCTTTGAAATGAAATTTCAGGGAGAGACTTACTAAAATGAATCTTATTCGAAACTTGAGGAGAAGAAATAAACTTGATTTGAACTAACACAAATTCGGATTAAAATCTAAAAAAAAAGAATTGGATTTGATATTTATTTTTTATTTTTTCTATTTTATATATTTATTTTATTTATTATTATTATTTTTTATTGTTAATTAATTGTTTTAAAGAATTAATTAAACTTAATTTTATTTGTAAGGAAGAACTAAACTTGATTTTAAAGAAAGGACTCAAATTTGTTTTTATTTGAAATTGAAACTTAATTTGAAAAAAAGAAAGAAGAAAAAGGAAAGAAAAAAGAAAAAAAAATTCCTTTTATTTGAAATTTGAGAATTAAAGAGGAATTAGACTTGAAATCTGATCCCAATTAGTAAAAAAAGTTGATGGGTGATCCCCAATTGGTAAAAAGAGTTAACGGGTGTCATTTATTTTGACAAAAAAAAAATTAGGATTCACTTGCATGTAAAATGTTATCTACAGGAATCGAAACCAAGACCCCTGCATAAGCTCTAATTACAATAGCCACTTGATCTGAGTTTTGGAGTTGTATCCTTATTCTCCGGATTGGTTATAATTACACATGATCATAAGTTAGCAATTTTCAAAATAAACGGCACTACCCGGGATTCGACCCTATGGCCTCTGTGTAGAGAACGAATATTCCACCCATTAAGCTGAGCTTCAATTTTGGGATGAGTGTTTATAAGCTTGGTTAATATCAAATTGCATGACTTTCTCCTTCTGGATGCTCTTAACCTTTTATATTGGGCTTCTTTTTGGCTCAACACCATGCAGATGGGTCTACCAAACGTCAACCGGATCCAAGCGTCACATGTGCATGGGTAGCTATTTTTCAGCCTCTCTCCGCCCACCATGGTTCATTTTCCTGCCAATCTCTTGGCTGCAATTACCAGCCTCATTATTCCAAAAGGATATTCACCCTCCAGGTTGCGTAGTAATCAGGAGTAAAACCCTCTTTGTGATTCCTCTGGGCAGAAATTTTCATGGCCTTTAGCATTGTTCTCTAACGTTCCCAAGAGCCAAAACTTTCACGGTTGTGCTGCCTAATCATATTTTGAGCTTGACAAGGACAATGCTTAAAGGACTGAGATGCTGCATTTTCCTGTTGGACTGGAACAGCGGCCCCCTAGTTGGCTCTTATAGGGGTTATATAGCTGGTGCATGGGCTCCTCCATTGTAGACGCATGCTAGTACTTGCATGGCCGCCTCCTCGCTACTAGCTAATATCATGCATGGTTGTTCACATGGCTGTTCCCGGCCTCTCTCTAGACTTAATATAGACGTCACAGCCTATAATATTAACGAAATACAGTGTCTCCAGGAATGTATGCGGATTGGATAACAGAAAATTCCCATGCAGATTAATGGAAGTTTCAACGTTCCCGATTAAAACTGCTTGAGTGATGCCTACCTGAATGACACAAGATCCTATACTCGAGCAACATTGCTTCATTCGCATATATCCAGAACTGATGTTGATCTTCCATTCCCATGCTCAACCAAGAGTTAACAGGTTCTGGTAACAAGAATTCAGTTAGTGCCACCTGAAACCATTAACCTTTGTCGTGCCCCAAACCACTAATCGATGTTTCACTATTGCTTAGGAGAATCAAAATCGGTTGAGGGTTCATGTACGTCCTCTCCTCTGATCCACGTGCAGGTTTTTTGTTGACTTGATACTATCACGAGTCTTCTGTGGTACAACTTAGCTGGATTGAGCAGAGGAGGAGGGGCAATTTCTCAAGACGTAGTCTAATTATCCAGTCTTTGTACAGGGAGTTGCATTTGGTGAGTTACGCACAGGTCCTTGCCACCTCCCTATCTTATCAACAAGAACATGTGTACGCTCTCTCTTATTCATGCAGGGCACCCTATCACGAGTCTTCTTACCTAGATCAGTATTTGAGCTCCCTCGGGGTGAAGTGATTTTCCTCGATGCTAATGTCTTAAGATAGGGAAATCTGATGGCTCCCCGGTACCGACCTTTCATAGCTCACTCCATATTTTCCCTTTGGAGTCAACTATGTCAAGTTTTTAGTTTAGGTTTGTGTCACTTAATCTCGCTTTAAAAGACCAAAGATGCTTAAGCCTAACACATAATCTGTTTAACGAATTATACAGAACCTATGAGCTAGATCCGACCAATGAAATTTTCTATCCAACAAGTCAGTTCTTCTTTAGGTCATAAGAGTGGCAAAGACTTCAAGATCGATCAAGTAGACTCACATGCACCCATGATTGACTCCGGTCTTGTGTAATGGATGGCACGCTTGGGATCGATCAAACAGACAAGCGCTCGATGAAGGGATTTGCATTCATTCTTGTTATAACAGTACCGAAATCCAATTCAATTAGCAAAACAAATTATTAATCTGTTTTTAGCCTATTTGGCCTGCATATTATCTAACCTAGTCAACCGGATAAAAATTATTTTGAGCTTTGACAAGTTCATGAAGACCTTTCTAACACCATTCACAGGGTTTTCACAATGATTCAGGGGTTTGTTTGAGCTTGTGCATTTTATTAGGGATTATCAATTAAAGATCACGACGGGTGCCCCCAAGTGAACCGATTCCTTACAAGATTTTACGTGGAAAAGAAACCTTTCAATGATTGAGTTTTGCATATTTGAAGAAGATTTTAGGAAAGCAAAGTTAAATCTGATCGACATAAATCTCTTCATTCTACCAATAATATATGAACTGAATACCTGGCAGTGTGAGGAGATTGCAAATTCAGAGAATTCTTGGAAGTTGATCCTTTCTTCTTCTAAGAACTGTCCCGCGATGTGCAGAGAAGATAGCCTCTTCAAGAGTCAACTGAGAGACTTTGTGATGCCTTGTACCCCTTCCCCGGAGCAGTGAGCCTCTCTGCCATGTCTTAGGGCCTCCACTGAGAAAATGAAGCCTTCTTCTCTCGTTCGTCAGGAGCCAGCCAAAGCCAAGAAGCCAAGACTCCTCCCCTTGTTTATCTCGAATAAACTTGAATAGTTTGCTGATTTTGCCTCGAACTCTAGGGTTATTTTAGCTTTTGATGATTGCTTCCTCTTGAAGGAACATGGGCCTCAGTTTAAGTGACTTTTGGCCATCGAGGAATGCCTCGATTTGAACGGGTTTTGGGTAAAGATCCTTGCCCCAGTTTGAATTTTGAATTGGGTTGTCCCATTTTGAACATTCGTGATAGGCGTTGGCCCCCAATTTTAATATTTGATTTTTTAAAAGTTGGGATTGCCCCAAATTGTCTTTTCTGGGCAAACATTTGCCCTAGTTTGATCATTTTCTAGCAATCGAGAATTGCCCTCAATTTGAATTTTATGGGAAAAATGTTTGCCCCAGTTTTGGATTTCTTCTTGTAACTGAGGATCGCCTCCATTTGAATTTTTTGGGCAGGCGTTTGCCCTAGTTTTCTTAACTTGAGGATTGCCTCAACTTGAATTTTCTGAGCAAGCATTTGCCCCAGTTTGATTTTGATTTGCTTTTTCTAGAAGTGAGAGTTGTCTCAATTTAGAATTTTCTGGGCAAGCGTTTACCCCAGTTTAGAGATAAAATTATGATGGGTTTGGGTGATTGACACCCATTTTTCAGAGAAGATTTAAAGTGATATGTACAATGCTTTAAATAAATGCAAAAGAGTGCAATATTTTGAATTACACTTGGAATTGATTTTTTAATGAAATGGATGCCATGTGATGCATGCCATGAGATGGTTGGAAAACTTTTGTTTAATTCGTGATTTTTGATTCGACTTCTTCCCCTTCCCTAACAACCTTATAGTTGATATAAGGAAAATCAAGATTCAAGATGAGCTAGATTGACCCTATCTTTTGACTTTTGGACCAATTTTGAATTTCCTTTCTAGGTCCTTGGGACCCAACACTTGTTAGCATTATTGCATGAGACACACTCTTCCTTTCTTGAGTGGCATCACGATTTGCAGGAGGATGACTTTGTGGGAGCGATCGTGCCCTGTTGCAAAGGTTGAGGAGTTATCCGACTCATCATGACTTTTCAAAATTAATCTTTTTATCTTTTACAGTTTACACATCTCTTTTAGCATGTGCACCTTTGAGGTATACAAAAGTGTTTTTGAATGGTTTAATGGGAGAAGGTAGTATATTTGAAAGGGCGAAGAATGTTGGTTTGATTGCCCTAATGGCATTTTTTATGGAAAATGTTAATTCAAACAAATGGCAAAATTTTGCACCTGTTTTAGAAGGATGGAGAGGTAGATCTGATTGCCCAAATGGCACCTTTGGTGCATGCCAATGCTTCTTTTCATAATCTCGATTGCCAAATTAACCAAACTTGAGAAGTGGCAAAATTTTTGCCCCAGTTTTAGGAGTTGTGAGGGGCAGAAGCATTTGAATTGTGCTCGGATTCTTGATTGACCTTAAATTTTGCCTGGGTTGTTCTTTTGAGTTTTCAACCCAGCAGGTCTTTCGTTTTGCCCTAATTTTGCCTAGACCGTCCTTACGGGTTTTCAACCTAGCAGGCTCTTGTTTGATCATGCCCTAACTTTTGCCTAGGCCGCCCTTTGAGGGTTTTCGACCTAGCGGGCTTCTGTTTGTGTGCCCTAACTTTTGCCTAGGTCACCTTTGAGGTTTTCGACCTATCAGGCTTCTGTCTGTGTGCCCTAACTTTTGCCTAGGTCTCCTTTGAGGTTTCAACCTAGCAGACTTTTGTCTGTGTGCCCTAACTTTTGCCTAGGTCTCCTTTAAGGTTTTCGACCTAGCGGGCTCTTGTCTATGTGCCCTAACTTTTGCCTAGGTCTCCTTTGAGGTTTTCGACCTAGCGGGCTCTTGTCTGTGTGCCCTAACTTTTCCTAGGTCTCCTTTGAGGTTTTCGACCTAGCGGACTTCTGTTTATGTGCCCCAACTTCTGCCTAGGTCACCTTTGAGGGTTTCGACCTAGCGGGCTTCGTTTTGTGTGCCCTAACTTTTTCCTAGGTCTCCTCTGAGGATTTTGACCTAGCGGGCGTTTTTTTGTTTTGATCCTAATTTTTCCTGAATTGTTGCCGTAATTCAACCCAGCAAGACCTCTTCTGGATCATGACTTTGTTGATCATTATTTTGAATTTTGACCTTACTTTTGCTTGGATTATTTTGATTGTAATCCAACAGGTCTTTTTCTTTCTCTTTTCATTTGAAATTTTTGACCCTGATTTTGCGTGGATCATCTTTGATTTCTAATCCAACTTGGGTTCCTTTTCTTTTTCCTTGAATTTTGGACTTAATCTTTCATTGAGCGTTGCTTGGACTGCTTTGATATTCAATTCAGCAGATCTGTTTTGTATCCCTAAATTTTGTTTGGATTCGAACTTTGATCCAGCGGGATATTTATTGCTTTTTTATTAGACCGTAGTGTTCCTTGGGGATTACAATGCAGGGTGTCTCAGAATCCCTGATTAGATTTTGTTTATTCTGCTTCCTCATTTAATTTTCTCTTTGGTCGATCAATAAAGGCATCAAAAATTATTTATTACGACGATGGCATCTTCATTTAATAGGCATTTTATTTTTAGGTAAGGATAAGCAATTCGAATGATAGAAAGAATGGTAAATTTTAAGAAGACAAGTCAATAAGGTAAAACACATGCTAAGAGGTATGAAAAATGTAAATTTTGTATTTATTGAGATTTATTTACAAAAGATTGACTTTGAAAAGTATGACGATCTTGGATGATTTCCTCAATACAGGGCATCCTATTGTGCTGCTTTGATTTGTTTCAGCTAGCTGCTTGATTCCCATAATTTGGCAATGGATTGTTTTCTGTGTTAGGAGAAAGCTTCCCAATCTAGCCATTTCACATCGATTAAGCTTTGCACCTTACGCCCGGTGCTACCTGATCCTCAGTTAGAATGACAATGAATCTGCATGGTAGTCGCATCTAGCATTTGAATTGTACCAATTAGGATATGGTGGCTCATGAGGCTTCAAAGGGGAAAGAGCAATCAGCGAGTTTTGGATTAGGCGAGGTAGTAGCTCTGTATAGGAGATCGAAATAGGATCGAATTGGATAGGCTTTTTCTCCTTTTTCTGGCCTTTGTTAGGATTTTGGTTTATGGCTTGTGTTTGGGCCATGTATGGTGTTGGTGATCGAATTTGCATAAGGTAGTTGTAAGTTGGAGCTTGAGGGTATGGTGTTTGGTAAGTGGCGATGATGTAAGGATATGGTATGTAGGGTGTGCGTGGTGGTGGTTGGTAACCAACTGGACCATAATGTTCTTGTGGAGTATATTGGCCTTGACCAGAAGCCACATTGTAGGTTTCACCTGTCTTTTTCTTTCCAAATCCACTGGAAGCATTGACTGTGCTTGTAGGCTTTTGCGCGATCTTTCCATGACGCATGCCATCCTCAATCCTCTCTCCAATGATGATGACATCGGAGAAGCTAGAAGTCATACTGCTGATCATCTTATCATAGAAAGGTTCCTGGAGTGTGTCTGTGAACATGCCGATTAGCTCTTTTTCGGATAATGGAGGTTGTACCTGAGCAGCTAACTCCCTCCATCTTTGGGCGTATTGCTTGAAGGTCTCGTCTTCCTTCTTGGCCATATTCTGAAGCTGAGTTCGATCGGGGGCCATCTCCATGTTGTAATGGTATTGTTTCATAAAGGCATCAGCTAGGTCTCTCCATGAGCGAACGTGGGTCTGCTCTAGCTGTGTATACCAGTTAGCAGCAGTCCCCATTAAGCTGTCTTGAAAGAAATGGACAAGCAGCTTATCGTCGTGCATGCAGGGAGACATCTTCCTGCAGTACATGGCTAGATGGCTCTTCAGGCAGCTAGTTCCTTGATATTTCTTAAATTCAGGAACCTTGAATTTGGGAGGGATTACCACATCTGGAACCTAGGACAGATCGGCCGCATCTTTAGCTTCATAAGCACTTCCCTCGATTGCCTTAATTCTTTCTTCTAGGATCTTCCATTTTTTCGTATCCTCCTCAAAAGGATGGCTTGGGTATTCCTTAGGCATATGGTGAGGTTGAGAAGAGGGTATGTACACAAGGTGAGGTCCTTAAGTGAACATAGGATGCGTTCACCCAATGACTGTTTGGTAGGCCTGTGGGATGGTGTTTGGAATGGTATAAGGGATTTCTGTGGTGTTTGGAGGTAGGTTGTGTTTGGGTTTGTGTTTGGGCTTGTGTTTGGTTATATGATGGTGCATGCCCGTGAGGATACCCTGTCGCAACCATAATTTCAACGAGACGACGAACTCTTTAAAATTTTTTATAGAATTTATTTGGATTAATGTGGAGTCGCCACCAAATTTTTATTTAAGGGAAAATACTTGGAAAGAACCCTGACTCGAGAAAGAGATTTAGGTTCGGGAGTCGGTTACGAGAGGGGAAGGTGTTAGGCACCTCACTCGCGCGTTCCGGAGAACGTACCCTTAAACTGAGTGTGTGATTTTTGAAAATAGTTTGATCCCTTAATTAGCATGGAAATAAATAACTTGATGGAGGTTAGCCTGACAGGACTTGATCATGCTCCTACGTATCCCCCGGTGCAATGGGAAACTCAAGGCTTACGTAGTTCTGGTTTGTTTTGAAGGCTTGACCTTTGAAAGTACTTGAAAAAGATTATTTGAAGATTTTTTTTTTAGCCCCTTTTTTATTTTTTGGGGAACCTTTAGTCCACTCATGCACAAGGTCCGACGCGGCTACGGCAGCACGGGGGCCTATACGAACTACTAAACGTTGAACAACAAGTGAATCGCCAGTTTCCCATTTAGAGCCCATTGCGTGAGACCAAAAGATCCCAAAACATTTGAAAAGAATTTTAATTTAAATATAATAAAGAAACGATTTGATTTGAAAAAGGGATTTGTTTTGAAAGTGTGTTTGATCTTGAGTGTTGGGAAATGGAACTTGACTTGATCAAGAGTGAGCTTGACTCGGACTTGATCATTTTGAGGAAAGGTATTGGAGTTTGATTCGGGAACTTGAGAGAAAAGAATTAAACTTGAATTCAATTTTATTTGAAGAAAAGAACTAAAAAGAGAAATTAGTTTGAAATTTTACAAAAAAGAATTTTAATTTGAATTTTGGGGGAAAAAATTTGATTTAAATTTTTGGGAAGTTAGGGTTTAGTTGTGATTTTGGAAAGAGTAGGGGCTTAATTATAAATTTAAGAAGTTTGGGGTTCAATTGCAAATTTGAAGAGTTCAAGGATTCAATTGCAAATTTGAAGAGTTCAGGGGCTGATTTGTAAATTTTGGGACTGGCTCATGTGGCTGACCAGCCATGGCTTATTTGGTTTGAATATCTGAAAAGGAAAACTGTTTCTAGGGGGTTCGAACTTGGGGTACCTGGAAGGCACAAGGAGCGCGTCTGCCACTACGCCCAACGCGTATTTGATATTCAAATTCTCCATTTTAAATTTGAAGAACCTTGGGGTATGGGAGAATCAAGAGAAATTGGGGTGTGCGGGATTCGAACTTGTGACGTGGAGGTTGCGGATGAGCGAGCGAACCATTAGACTAACCCTGTTGGTTGGGATATATCCTTGTCTCAATTTTTATATGGACTCAGTGCTGAATTGCTATTTTATTTAAAAACGGCCTGAAGGGATTCGAACCCAGGGCATGGCTCTTCGGATGGAAGAAGGGCCACCACTCAAGCCAACTTGGAGTCTTGGGCGAAGTGACCTTATACTATCCACGTTCTGGCGCACTTGACCTAAATGCAATTGCACAGGACGCAAACGATGAGCCCCTTTTCTCCATGTTTTAAGCTCCCAGAACCCCTGCGTTTTGGGCAAGTATTTGATTGGGTCATATGTGCTATTCCTTGCTTAATATTGACTCGAGGCAATGTTCTTGGATACGCGGGTTGCATGTAGGCTTGAAGTAGTGTCATATGAGTCATACCCTCCTGATTGATAAAATTGGCCATGAGGCTGGGCCTAAGCATTAAAGTAGTTATTCTCTAAGATATTGCAGTAGCATGGAGATGAATATAGGCTATTAAGCTCTTGCATGCACGAACGACTCGTCTTCCTCACGTTGGTAATGTACTACTTTGCTGGGAGAACCTGGAAGAATCCCTTTCGTGGTATCTCGAAACAAAAGAGCTACACAGAATCTTCCCTCTGCATTATTGCTACAAGGGACGTAACTTCAAGCATTTCAAGTCACTATCATGTGATCAATCATATGCCACAGCCTGCCTCCTGGATTAATTTCTTTACAAGAGTGTATAGAGGGTTATATTCGAATACAATCCTGTTCATGATCTTGATATGCATCCCCAGACTCTGTTTTCAGGTTGAAGAGTCATGATTTCCAGGTCCAATGAATTCGGATATAGGCCAAACAACACCGTTCCTGGAGTTACCTTCATCTTTGGTGTGGGGATAGTGTGTAAGTAAAGCACCGGCCCTAGGAACTGACATAGCTAGTTACTCTAGGATGCATCGTTCCCACAAAGTATAGAGTAAGTGGCCATGCATTAATAACTCGCCTTATCTTGATCGAGTTGTGAATCTCCTCCTTTTCTTCCTGGAATTTTGTTGGTTGTACTTCCAACTGGTTACGATCGACCATGCCTTCCCCCCCCCCCCCCCCCAATGCACGATGTTTGGAAATGAATTCCTAGATGTCTAAACTGTATGCATGCATGATGGTTCTTTTAGCTGATTCAAAGCTTTCCATGCACTTATGTTTACCTTCGAGACTTTGATCGATGGATGGATTCGGACTTACCGCATGAGAGTTGATGCATCCTAGCTAACCACGAATCGTATCAAGAGTTGAATTCCTGCACCCTCCCCTTATCACATCAGATTTATTCGCCTTCGAAATTTGGGGCTCGCGATGATAGAACAGTGTCCGAACCAGAGCCCCGAGCGAATATACTCTGAATTTCTTCCCCTAAGCTTCTCATCAGCGGGACTTATGTTCCCTCGAGAATGGGCATATGGCTCAACCCAAAGAAACCAGATACTATAGGGGGAGACTATCATCAGCAATACCATGACTCTTGGCCATTATTGAACATCAGACTCTTGAGTGAAAAGGAAACTTAGCATCCTAGCAGCCTTGAGGTTCGTTTAGTCTTTCTCCCTCTCACCAAGGCACACTCAACATGAGTGATCACATGTGATAAAACATATTTAATGTCAAAAGGCTCATTTCATCCATATAATTCATCATCTAAAGCAAGATGCATGTATGGAACTGACGATATGGATATGATGGTCAACAGTTGAAGACATTCCTTTTCCTACCGAATCATACCTAACTACATGGAGAAAGACAAACCTGGAGATAGGCGAGGTGAATACTTCCCTTGTGATCGTTCCAATCGAAAGAATCCCTGGATCCTCCTTCCCTCAAACGAGTGTGACGCCTTTCTTCTTCTGCTTCTTACCCTTTGCCTTCGAGTGAGAGTTTTCCTTCAAAATGCTCCTAGAGCCAACCCCCCAACCTACCTTGATTTTCTTTTGTATATTATTAATTTTTATTTTTTATTTCCTGATTCCGTTTTTTCCGTTTGGTTGTTAATTTGTTAATTCGTTTTTTCAGTTTTCAGATTTGTTTTTCTTCTGTTTTAAATTCGTTTCTTTGTTTTATTTTTCTTGAATTTCTGTTGTTTCTTGCTTTTGATATATCCATTTCTAATTTTTCTATTTTCTATTTATTAGTTTTTGCTTTTTCTTATTTGGTTTTTATTCTATATTTATTTATTTATTTATTTTTCAAGTTTCAATTTTTTTCTAGTTTAATTATGTTATTTTTATTTTTAATTTTAAAATCTGTTTTTTCTTTTTATTATTTAAAAGTTTTTTTTTCTTTTTTTTTCATTTATTTTTACTCCAAATCCGTTTTTAAGTTTTCTTGTTTTTATTTATTTCCTATTTCCTATTTTTATTTATTTTTAATTCGGTTTTGATTTTTTAGTTTAGATTTTATTTTTAGTTTTAATTTTTCCAAACTTTTATTTATTATCTTTTCTATCTCCCTTTTTTTGTTTAATTTTTTTTCTTCAGATTTATTTTTTTTTCCAGATTTATCTTGTATATATATTTTTTATTTTATTTTTTTATTTTTTATTTTTATTTAATATTGGTTTCTTCTTTTCAAAATTTTCAGTTTGTTTTTTCTTTATTTTTTATTTCAGATTTTTATTATTATTATATTTTTTCTCTTTTTCTATTTTATTATTTTTTTCAAAATTATTTATTTATTTATTATTTTTTATTTTTTTGTTATATATTTTTTGTTTTTAAGATTTTTCCTATTATTATTTTTCAATTTTCGATTTTTTGTTGTTTCTATTAATTTTTGTTAATGCTGTTTTTTTTATTTATTTTGTTTTCAAAAAAATAATTTGTTTTATTATGTATTTTTATGT
Source organism: Canavalia ensiformis (assembly GCA_026541065.1). Taxonomy (NCBI): domain Eukaryota; kingdom Viridiplantae; phylum Streptophyta; class Magnoliopsida; order Fabales; family Fabaceae; genus Canavalia; species Canavalia ensiformis. The sequence continues at coordinate 1,919,405 of JAMKYM010000062.1, forward strand.
ATATTTTTTGTATTATGTTTTTAATGATTTTATTTTTTTTTTGTTTTTGATTCTCCATTTTATTTTCTTTTTGTTATTTTTTGGTTCTTTATTTATAAAATTTTATTCTATCTATTTCCATTTTTTTAATTAATTTATCTATTACTTTTTAATTTTCTGTTTTGTTAATATATTGTGTTTTTATTTCTTTTTTGCTTTTTGGAAAAATTTCTCAATTTCTTCTTTTTATTCCTTTGGTATTTTTGTTATTTTCTCTTATTTTCTGTTTTTTCTATTTATTAATCTTAATATTTACTAATTAATTTTAAAATGGGGGCTCAGACATAATTGAGTGTTTACATACCCATAATGAACTCCTTCGACTGGTGGAGACATGGTTAAAGATGAAGGATTTTGTGGAGTGAACCCAAGAGGATATGACAGGTCAGTTGGTTCTCTTGGAAGGGGTTCCCTTGCCTCCTTTTGTTTAGATTGTTGGATGGCTCTTATCAGCTTGACCATCTGCTCCTTCAAGGCCTTGACCTCATTTTTCAACTCCTCATTTTGTTTCTCCAGCTCATCCATGGTTCTCGATTGTGATTATGTCCTGTAAGGATGTCGATGGAGTCTTTTTCTAATTTTTCTGTTGAAGTTATAAATTAATTTCTTTGAGAAATAATTTGGATGTGAGAATCGTGAATGATACAGATGCTGATGTAATGAAAAAAGTGTGGAATGATTTTTTTGGAATCTTTTTCTTTGATGATAAATTTATGGATGAATGAATGAATGCATGCATGCTATGCATAAATAACTGAAGATTTGAACATTTTAAAAATAATTTAATTTATTTGCCCTTGATTTCTTAACAATTTTGTGTTTTTTATGAATTTTGGTATATTTATTGTGCTAAAAAAACCTTTATTTTTGTTTGAAAATCTTTTTAGTTTTACCAACAAATTTTCTGAAAACATTTTGATGCTTTCGAAATTTTATTTTCTTTCATTTTATATTTTCAGTATTTTCAAAATTTATTTTTCTAGTTTTTCCTAGGAATTATTCTCCTTCTATTTGATTTTTCTTGACTTTTATCTTGATTTGATTCTTGATTTTGTTATTTTTGTATCCCAGGTTTTAGCTTTAAATCCCCTTTGCTACTTCCGGATGGTTTGGTCTCAAAGAAGTGCCAATGAGCGATGAACCTTGTCTTGAAAGAGGTGTATGTTCTTCTTGTTTTCTTATGTGGGTTACCCGTCCTAAGGATCTATGGCCTTTTATACGAACCTCAAGGCAGGGCTTATAATCCTAAATACATAGTTACTAGGCTAAGTTCCAGTCACAGAATACTTGCTACAAAATGAAGAAAAAGCTACTCAGTTACAAGACATTTTAAATAAGATACCTCTAGCTGGAACTTTCGTGATAGTCAAACAGGATGTAAGCCCCAAAGTGACACCACTAGATCCCTCTAGTCCTAGGCTTCACTCAGACAGAGTCACAGGGCCCCACTCATGATAAATGTATATATATGATAATGCGAGGGAACACACACAAATATTTGGGATACTCCTTGGTGGGTAAACACATATATATATATATATATATATATAACAATTTATTATTCATCTATCTAGGGTTATACAATGAATAGACAAACAACAACAGATAGATAAACTAATAAATAAATCGTGCTAATAAATAGGAAAGGGATTGAAACAAAACACATTCAATTGAAACGGGCTTGACTCTCTGAGGTCCCTAGTGGAGTCGCCATTTGTCACAACCGTAATTCTGACAAGACGACGAACTCGCTAAAATTTTGAAATGAATTTATTGAATGAAGTCGCCACCAAATTTTTATTTAAGGGAAAAAGATTTAGAAAAAACCCGACTCAAGATGATGATTAGAGATCGAAATCTAGAGTTCGCGAAATAGAGGAAGGTGTTAGGGCACTCACTCTACCCCGGAAGAACGGTACCCTTAAAAGCGAGTGTGTGATTATTTGAAACTTGTTTGATCCCTTTAATTAGCATGAAAATAAATACTCGATGGAGGTTAGCCTGAAGACTTTAATCTCGCTCTAAATATTCCAGGTGCATGGGAAATTCCTGCTTGTAGTTCTGGTTTTGTGAAGCTTGACCTTGGAGGGTACTTGGGAAGAAGTATTTGAAATTGAATGATGCGCGAAGGCTTGACATTCGGAGCAACTTGAAAATGGGATATTTTGAAAATGGCTAGATCATTTTGAGAATATTTTAAGGGGAATCCTTAGTCCATATATGCACAGGATCCAAGACAACTATGGCTGCACTTGGGATCCATACGTTAATTCTAAACGTCGAGTCAGAGAAAAAGCTGCAGTTACGGCTTAGGGATTCGCCGATGAGACTTAGGGTTCCATAAACGTTTTTATTGGAATTATTTACAAAAAGATCCTCGGTCCATATATGCATAGGGTCCAGGACAACTACGGCTGCACTTGGAACCCATATGAACTCCTAAGCATCGAACAGCAGCAAAAGATACTAATTCGTGCTTAAGACTCATCGCGTGAGACCTAGAACCAAAGAATGGAGTTTTTCTTGAGTTTATTAAAAGGAATTCTTAGTCCACATATGCACAGAATCCAAGACAACTACGGCTGCGCTTGGAACCCATATGAATTCCTAAACGTCGAACAACAGAAAAAGCTACCAGTTCATGCTTAGGATCCATTGCATGAGACCTAAAACCAATAATGAAAAGTGATAAATGTAAAAGGGGATTAATCTTTATTAAAACTAAAGAAATGACCTTGATTTTGAAAAGTATTCGATTAAAAAATGAATTTGATTTAAAACGAAAAGAATTAGACTTGGTTTGAAAGAGGGGATGTCGATTCGAAAGAGAACTATTTAATTTGATTTTTGATTTGAGGGAAAGCAACTAAACTTGCTTTGAAATGAAATTTGAGGGAAAAACTTACTAAAATGAATCTTATTCGAAACTTAAGGAGAAGAAATAAACTTGATTTGAACTAACAAAAATTCGGATTGAAACCTAAAAAAAAGAATTGGATTTGATATTTATTTTTTATTTTTTTTATTTTATATATATATTTTTTATTTATTATTATTATATTTTATTGTTAATTAATTTTTTTAAAGAATTAATTAAAGCTAATTTTATTTGTAAGGAAGAACTAAACTTGATTTTAAAGAAAGGACTCAAATTTGTTTTTATTTGAAATTGAAACTTAATTTGAAAAAAAGAAAGAAGAAAAAGAAAAGAAAGAAAAAGGAAAGAAAAAACAAAAAAAAATCATTTTATTTGAAATTGGAGAATTAAAGAGGAATTAGACTTGAAATCTGATCCTAATTAGTAAAAAAGTTGATGGGTGATCCCCAATTGGAAAAAAGAGTTAACGGGTGTCATTTATTTTGACTAAAAAAAAATTAGGATTCACTTGCATGTAAAATGTTGCATACCGGAATCGAAACCAAGACCCCTGCATAAGCTCTAATTGCAATAGCCACTTGAGATGAGTTTTGGAGTTGTATCCTTATTCTCCAGATTGGTTATAATCACACATGATCATAAGTTAGCAGTTTTCAAAATAAACGGCATTACCCAGGATTCGACCCCATGGCCTCTATGTAGAGAACGAATATTCCACCCATTAAGCCAAGCTTCGATTTTGGGATGAGTGTTTATAAGCTTGGTTAATATCACATTGCATGACTTTCTCTTTCTGGATGCTCTTAACCTTTTATATTGGGCTTCTTTTTGGCTCAACACCATGCAGATGGGTCTACCAGACGGCAACCGAATCCAAGCGTCACATGTGAATGGGTAGCTATTTTTCAGCCTCTCTCCACCTACCATGGTTCATTTTCCTGCCAATCTCTTGGCTGCAATTACCAGCCTCATTATTCCAAAAGGATTTTCACCCTCCAAGTTGCGTAGTAATCAGGAGTACAACCCTCTTTGTGATTCCTCTGGGCAGAAATTTGCATGGCCTTTAGCATTGTTCTTTAACGTCGCCAAGAGCCAAAACTTTCACGGTTGTGCTGCCTAATCGTATTTTGAGCTTGACAAGGAAGGGGCTTAAAGGATTGAGATGCTGCATTTTCCTGTTGGATTGGAACAGCAGCCCCCAAGTTGGCTCTTATAAGGGTTATATAGCTGGTGCATGGGCTCCTCCATTGTAGATGCATGCCAGCACTTGCGTGGCCTCCTCCTCGCTACTAGCTAATATCATGCATGGTTGTTCGCATGGCTGTTCCCGACCTCTCTTTGGACTTAATATAGACGTCACAGCCCATAGTATTAACAAAATACAGTGTCTTCAAGAATGTATGCGGATTGGATAATAGAAAATTCCTATGCAGATTATTGGAAGTTTCAACGTTCCCGATTAAAACTTCTTGAGTGATGCCTACCTGAATGACACAAGATCCTATACTCAAGCAACATTGCTTCATCCTCATATATCCAGAACTGGTGTTGATCTTCCATTCCCATGCTCAACCAAGAGTTAACAGGTTCTGGTAATAAGAATTCAGTTAGTGCCACCTGCAATTATTTACCTTTTTCGAGCCCCAAACCACTAATCGATGTTTCACTATTGCTTTGGACAATCAAAATCGGTTGAGGGTTCGTGTACGTCCTCTCCTCTGATCCACGTGCAGGTTTTTTGTTGACTTGATACGATCATGAGTCTTCTGTGGTACAACTTAGTTGGATTGAGCAGAGGAGGAGGGGAAATTTCTCAAGACGAAGTCCAATTATCCAGGCTTTGTACAAGGAGTAGCATTTGGTGAGTTATACACAGGTCCTTGCCACCTCCCTATCTTATCAACCAGAACATGTGTACGCTCTCTCTTATTGTAAGTACCGTCGAACAACATCGTCCACTTTTCACCCCCTGTTTTCCCTCCTTCACTGAATATCGCCATTAAACCCTCATCAGAAAAATCTGGTTGCATAGTCTAGTAATCATCCAGGGGCTGTTGGGCCAAATATTCGGTGAGCGCGCTACCTTTAATGGACTTCTGAGTCATATACAGGATTTCATATTTCGAAAGTATAACTTGCCATCTTGCGATTCTTCTTGACAATGCAGGCTTCTCAAAGATATACTTAATCAGATCCATCTTGGATATCAGCTAGGTGATGTGACTCAGCAAGAACTGCCTTAAGCGGTGCGCCGCCCATGCCAAGGCACAACATATTCACTCTAAGAGGGAATACCTGGCCTCGCAATTTGGGAATTTGTTGCTCAAATAATATATTGCCTGCTCCTTTTCCAGATTCATCATGTTGGCCGAGCACTCAACCTATAGACTAGTCTGTCACCGTTCAATACAGGATTAGAGGTCTCCCAAGGACTGGTGGCACCAGGACCGACGGGTTTTGTAAATATAACTTCATCTTTTCGAAAGCTTCTTGGCAATCCTCATCCCAACTCATAGGTTGATTCTTGCGCAGGAGCTTGAAGATCGGCTCACAGGTAACTGTCAACTGAAAAATGAATCGGGAAATATAGTTGAGCCTTCCCAAGAAACCTCGGATCTCCCTTTCAGTTTTCGGGGCTGGCATATCTATGATGGCCCGGGCTTTATCAGGATCAACCTCAATTCCTCTTTCACTAACAATGAAACCTAGCAGTTTCCCTAACTTTACTTCAAATGTACATTTAGTTGGATTCAGTCGTAGCTTGAACTTCCGAAGTCTTTCGAACAGCTTTTGCAGATCCATGAGGTGATCATCCTCTGTCTTGGATTTGGCAATCATATGATCCACGTAGATTTCTATCTCTTTATGAATCATATTATGGAATAGTGTCACCATAGCCCTTTGATAAGTTGCTCTAGCATTTTTCAATCCAAAAGGCATGACTTTGTAGCAAAAGGTTCCCTAGGCTGTAACAAAAGTGGTCTTTTCTCCATCCTCTTCAGCCATTTTGATCTGATTATAACCTGAGAAACCGTCCATGAATGAAAAGTAAGAGAATTAGGCAGTGTTGTCGACCAGCACATCGATGTGAGGGAGCGGAAAGTCATCTTTTGGGCTGGCTTGATTGAGATCCTGGTAGTCTACGCACATCTGGACCTTACCATCCTTTTTGGGGACCGGCACTATGTTTGCAACCCATTCCGGGTAATTTGCAACAGTTGAGAAACCAGCGTTAAACTGTTTCTTCATCTCTTCCCTGATTTTTAAGGACATTTCAGGCTTCATCCTTCTTAACTTTTGTTTAACTGGCAGACACCCGGCTTTCATAGGCAGCTTGTGTGCTCTACGATAGAGGTATCTAAAACTAGCATGTCTTGATAAGACCACGCGAAGATATCACTATAGTTTTGTAAAAGTGAAACCAATCGCCCGCGATTGTCTCCCATGATAAGTGTGCCTATCTTTACTTCTCTCTTGTTTTCCTTGGTCCCCAAGTTTATCAAGTTGATGGACTCCAGATGAGGTTCAATTATTTTAGATTCTCGTTCCACTAATCTCAACATCTCTTCCATGGGTTCACATTCAAATTATGCCTCCTCATCGGCATGATTGACAATACAATTAAAATCTCCTGATACAATACTAGCACTATCGTCGTCAGACGGTTTTCTATCAGATCTACACATCGGGGATATGAGAAGAGAATAAGGTATTTTTGCAAAGTGAATGTATTGGGAAAGAAAGAGGGATGATTTCTGAATAGTGTAACTATGTTCATCATTTACCAAAATAGTATGTACAAAATTTTATTTTGAAAAAGGATTTTATTATGACAATTACAAAATTACATTTGAATTGAATCAAAAGTCAGGGGTAATTTAATAATCTCCCAGTTGTCCAGTTCTTTCCCTGGAGGACAGATTGTCACTAGATCTTTAATGCTTGTAGTCCCCTCTCCATCTATGGCAACGACTGCACTTGGATCTTCGAATCCAGCACTCCAGAAACTCTAGGAGATGTGACACAGAGGGACCTTGCCAACCCAGGGCCTTGTCATCTCATCTTCTTCAGTGGGTTTATATCCCAACCCAAATCTTCGTCTATCCTTGTTCATCTGCAATGGCTGAGACAAACCATCGTCATTTGCCGGTTCTCTAGGAAAATAAGCCCGTTCCTCAACATTACAGGTATCATCATGAAAGCTCTAAGAAGTTTTGCTTTTGGTCGAAACTTTACTCCTCACGATGGTGGTGACATTGTGACTTCAAGGCTTAGAAATGTGTCTCCAAGGCCTCTTCAGCAGCCTTAATATACGGAGGATTGGTGGGATTTTTGACCAGAAAGTCTTCTTCTGCTGAGACGATGATCAGCCTATCATTCATGATAAACTTCAACTTCTTATGCAAAATTGAAGGTACCACCTTAGTGGAATGGATCCAGGGCCTCCCTAGCAAACAACTGTAAGCAGGCTGGATGTCCATCATTTGGAAAGTCATATTGAAGGTGATCGGACGGGATGTGGACAGCGGATCCATCACAGGCGACTTCTTGCCTTGATCGAGTCAAAACCCCTCGCCTGTGGAGCTTGGCCTTGTATGGACTCCCGTACGGCGACCGGCCCGGTGTCAACTAAGGCATCACGTTCAGAGATGAACCATTATCTACCAGAACTATGGCTAGAATATGGTCCATGCACTTTACCGATATTTGCAGCTCCTTGTTATGCTCGGTCCCTTCATTTGGAATCTCGCGGTCAGTGAAAGTGAGGAAGTTGTTAGCAGTTATGTTGCTAGCGATCCCCTCAAACTTGTCTACTGATATATTGTGTACCACGCGGGCCTCGTTCAGTATCTTTACGATGCTACAGCATGGGACTCAGAATTCATCACCGGAGCTAAAGTGAGATCTTAGTAAAGTGTGATTTAGCGCCGTTACCTTATACTCGGCTTGATAAAACTGGGAATTACGAGCCTCTTCATCAGAAATGGCCTTTTTCATCTCTTTCCCTTCTTCTTTGTTGCCGCTCTCAGGCTTTAATCTGGTTTGAACCTTTTTGTCCCTAACGGTCGGTTGTCTCCTTATATCCTCAGCAGGGGTATAAATGCGGTCACTTCTGGTCATCCCTCCTATTCTGGCTATATTTGTCACGTCGGGGGAGGAATTGCAAGTATTTTCCAGCCTATCTTCTTCAGTTTTTCCCTCGAGTACCTCGACACCATATTTCCAAGGTACCTCTTTGTTACTATTGTATTTGAATGGCCCTGGAACCTTTATCATGATAGGTCTCATCCCATTTGGTGTTGGCAGAGCTGGTGCTTCGGTATATCGAATAACCAAAGGTTTGGGATGCCCGGGAAGGGTTTCGTTAACCATGTCCATTTCTCCCTCAACTTCAATGCAATTTACTGAAGGCCCCGGTCCTCTATGATTCGGCAGTGGGTTGCTCCCCACACTCCGCGCATCTTTCTCAAAATTTAGCCACTTTGCATTGATCAGCTTCTGGACTCTATGCTTTAAGGCCAGCCAATTCTCAGTAGAGTGCCCCACAATTCCTGCGTGATACTCGCATTTAGCCTCGGGATTGTACCATTTAGGGTAGGGGGGCTCCAATGGCTTCATGGGACATAGTGCAATCAATGAGTTTTGAATTAGACGAGGCAGCAACTCCGAGTAACTCATCAAGATGGGGTCGAACTGCACTATTTTCCTTTGATTGTTGTTTGGTTTTTGTTGAGGTGGGTTAGGGTTGCTGTTTTGGTTCCACGGTTTTGATGGTTGTTGGGGAAATGTTTGCGGAGGTGGAGCCATAAAGGGCGTGTTTGGTTGGAAAGGTGCCAGTGGGTTGTAGGTTGGTTGGTACATGGGTTGGGATGCATCTATCATATGTAGATGTGCTGGGAATTGTGGGTGGTATAGTGTTTGGTAGTTGGGTGGTGCGGTTGTCGGGCAGTTTGGGTCAGCTGAAATGTAATGAGTTTCAGCTTTCTTCTTCTTCCATGAGTAGTTTGCTGACTTCTACATATTCACACTGTCAACGGTATTATGTGTAATCTTTCCTCGGCGTAGGCCGCTCTCTATACTTTCCTCGATTAGCACCATATCGGAGAAGTTGGCGAATACACTACCCACCATCTTGTCGTAAAAGGGAGCACGGAGTTTCCATAAACGTCATCGTCATCTCCTTTCAGTGATCAGAGGTTGGACTTGGCGGGACAGTTCCTCGATCTTTGAGCATATTTTTAAAGTTTATTCTCCTTTTGACCATGTTCATAAATTGGGTTCTATCGGAAGCCATCTCCATGTTGTATTTGTATTGCTTTAGGAAGGCGTCTGCTAGGTCCTTCCATGTATGAATGTACGACTTCTCCAGCTGGGTGTATGTTGGTGTAAAACCGTGTGAAGGTAAGTGCACCTTATCATTTTACAGAGTAAAGAGTGAGTAAGAGTATCGTCTCCACAGGAATTTGGTCAAGTATTGAATTCCCACTAGTCCATTAATTGAACTTAGTTATGGAAGTGCATAGGCAACGCAAATGTGCGCGTAGGCAATGTAAACGGAGAATAACACAATTACTGGCTTCTGTTAACTAGGCTGGAACACTGTTCCAATATGCATAAAACTAATCAAAATAAACTCAGAACTATTCAATATTCAATAGCTGATATGAATATGAATGAAATCAGTTTATGGAAGGTGTTAAGGTTGGATTTCACCAAAACTTCCCGTATGTAACATTAGATCATTACGTACATTCAAGATAAAATGTAATTGAAGATTGAATTCACAAATATTAATTGAAGATCAATCCCTTGACTCATCAATACTTCACTCAAATTAGGAATCTTATTCCCTTAGTAATTCCTAATTTGAGTAGGCCTTAAGTTCAAGAATTCAAACAATCTCACAATCGTAAATCTCTATCCCTAGAGCCCTCACAATTATGTTATTCAATCTCAGTTCTAATTCTAAAAACAATTGGGAGAAGAATTTTGATTCAATCTATAAGTGGCCAAGTCATAGAAGCGTTAAGCAAAGAGATGAATAATCAAATTTACGGAAAAACAATCTTAAATACATATAACGTATCCGAGTTACATAGGTTCAGTAATGGAGTCCTCCTTCCCTAACAGAAATCTAGTTACACATAATGATAAAGAAAGAAAACAAGGGAGAAGGTGGAAGTCATAAGCATGACAACGATTATCGTTTTCCACTTTTGTCCTCGAAACTAAGTTTTGTCCCAATCCCGGAGAACGGAACTAGCGTTAGGAGAGCGCTGGCTCATCTCGACATCTGTGTTTAGGAGATAGATCAGTTGATAGAATGATTGATGCCCTGTTTTCGTTCTATTCTAGGCCTTTATAGATGTTGTTTTGCTGCATCGCATGTCCAATGTGTGACAGCATTCGTTTTAAACCCAGCAATCACGAATAACGAGAATGTTTCCTTCCACCTTCATATCTTCTGTGTTCCCACTTAATTCTGGTTGTGTTTACTTAGCGAAACCTTGTAATTGTGAAATTAAAACACATCAGATTTATGAGAATTTATTGCCTAAAAGGCTTTAAAACTTCATTTTTCAGATTGTGTATGGGTTACTCAGTTTTCTATCATTTTCTCATGCTTTAGTGGTGTTTTATGCTTCATTGCTTGCAATTATGTCAAAATATGTACCAAATAAGTGTTGTATTGGACACTTATTAGTATACCAACTGGCTGCTGCCCCAGTCAGACTATCGTGGAAGCAATGAATGAGTACCTTGTCATTATGAGAATGAGAAGCCATCTTCGTGCAATACATTGTTAGATGACTCCTCGAGCAGCCAATTCCTCTGTACTTTTCAAATTCCGGCTCTATGTTGTCACCTAGCGTTGTAATTTCTTTTTAAGTCGAAGGACGGATCTATGTTGTGGCTAAACACTCGGCATGTTCATCTTTGATCCTATGATCAACTTCCCCTTGAGCATGGATCAAACACTTAAACGTCTAACTACATTAACTTTTATCCGATTATGAATTCATTTTAAAAGTATGTCTCTCATCAAGAATTGTCATCGTGTCAGTTCATAACTCTCCAAACACAACTATCATACAATTTTGGATCTAAACTACATCATTCAATGCAATGCTTGATTACGTGATTCTCGCTAAAATTTTGAAATAGAATTTATTTGGATTAAGTGGAGTCGCCACCAAATTTTTTATTTAAGAGAAAAAGATTTGGAAAAACCCTAACTCGAGGATGAGATTCAGGTTCGGGAGTCGATTACGAGTGGGGAAGGTGTTAGGCATCCCACTCGCCTGTTCCGGAGAGAACAGTACCCTTTAAATTGAGTGTGTGATTCTTTGAAAATAGTTTGATCCTTTAATTAAAGTGAAATAAATCACTTGATGGAGGTTAGCATGACAAGACTTGATCCTGCTCCTAGGTATTCCCCGGTGCAATGGGAAACTCAAGGCTTACGTAATTCTGGTTTGAAGGCTTGACCTTGGGAATACAGAAAAAGGAGTATTTGAAAATGAACGGGTGTTTTGAAAATAAAAGGAGAATCCTTAGTCCACATATGCATAGGATCCAAGATAACTACGGCTACACTAGGGTCCGTATGAATCCCTAAGCATCGAACAGCAGAAAAAGCTACCAGTTCATACTTAGGGTTCATCACGTGAGACTTAGAGATTCTAAAAATGGAGTTCTTATTATAAGGGCATCCTCAATCCACATATTGCACAAGATCCAAGACAACTACGGCGCTTGGATCCATGCGAATCTTTAAACATCGGTGCGAGAAAAAGCTGCAGATTTACGTACTTCAAGCTCGTCGTGTGAGATTAAGAATTGAAAAACGAGTTTTTTATTTGTTTAGAGGCATCCTTAATCCACATATGCACAAGATCCAAGACAACTACGGCTGCACTTGGACCCATACAAATCTCTAAACTTCGAACAGCAGAAAAAGCTACCAGTTCGTGCTTAGAGCTCGTTGCGTGAGATTAAGAAATGCAAAACGAGTTTTTTATTTGTTTAGAGGCATCTTTAATCCATATATGCACAAGATCCAAGACAACTACGGTTGCACTTGGACCCATACGAATCTCTAAACATCAAACACCAGAAAAAGCTACCAGTTCATGCTTAGAGCTCGTCGCGTGAGATTAAGAATTGCAAAACGGACTTGATTTAAAACAAAATGAACTTGATTTCAATTTTAGGCTTGAATGGGACTTGATTTAAAATCAAATGAACTTGATTTGAAATTAAGGAAAAGAATTGCGAACATGCCTCGGTAATCAAGCAATAGGAATTTCATTTCAGATCCAAATTAGACAAATAATATCATTCCAGAAACTAGAGAGAAAGACGAAGAGAAAGCAATAAAAATCACAAAAATAAAAGATCATTTGTCTAATTAAAAATGAAAATGAAAAACAGAAACGAAGATGAACCTAAAGAACACAAGAGTTTTTTGTGCCAAAATTTGAATTCAAATCTCAGAATTTTTCGAAAATATTTTTTGGTAGATCTGAAAATTAAAACTGATAAATTGAAATATATAGATCATAGGAATTAAACAAAACAAGTTTTACATAAATCCAATCGTAAATAAGGAAGTTATGCACAAATCAAACAAGCTAAGTTCATTTGCGCACTAGGAAGAATATGCTTCGGTAATCAGGCGATATAAATTTAATTTCATATCCAAATTAGACAAATAATATCATTCCAGAAACTAGAGAGAAATAAAAAGAGAACGCAATAAAAATCACAGAAATCGGAGATCATTTGACCAATTAAAAACAAAAAACAAAAGACAAAGATGAAGATCAACCTCAAGAACACAAGAGTTTTTTGCGCCAAAATTTGGATTCAAATCTCAGAATTTTTCGAAAATATTTTTTGGTAGATCTGAAAAGTTAAAAGTAATAAATTGAAAGATATGGATCATAGGAATCAAACAAAAAAAGCTTGACATAAATCCAATCATAAATGAGCAAGTTATCACAAATCAAACAAGCTAGGTTCATTTGCGCACCAGGATGAACATGCTTCTGTAATCAAGTGATATAAATTTAATTTCAGATCCAAATTAGACAAATAATATCATTCCAGAAACTAGAGAGAAAGAAGAAGATAACGCAACATAAATCATTGAAATCGGAGATCGTTTGACAAATCAAAATTGAAAACGAAAGACAGAGACGAAAATAAACTCGAAAATCCGAGAAGAAGCAAGAAACTTAAGTGGAATAAAAGTCAAATCTAACCTCCATTGGAAGATGATGAAGAAATGGTTCCATGGAGGCCAAGGGCTAAATGGAAGGCAGAGATAGAGAGTTCTAGGTCCTCCCTTCGAAAATTCTGAAAATCCCCTCCTAAGACTCCAAGTGCTCCTCTTCTCCCCTCATTTTGGTGAAGGACCTCTGCTTATATAGAAGGAGGAGGGATTAAAGGAGTCCTCCTTGTCCTATGTGGGACTTCTTTCCCACATAGAATAATTTTTCCTTTTTTCTTTCCTTTTTTGGAATTCTTATTTTATTTGGTGTGGGATTCCTTTTTCTCTTTTTGAATTTTTTTCTCTTCTTTTCTTTTTTCTTCTTTTTTTATGTTTTTATTTATTTCATTTGTTTTATTTTTTCCATTACTTTTATTTTGATTTTTTGAACTATTTTAGACTAAATCAGCTTTTGACTAAAAATAAAATAATTTATTTTGGGTTTTGAATCGTTGGACATAATTCGGTGTTCACATCGATTTAGGCCCCATTATCCTATATAATTCGTTCTTGATTTGGAAGCACAAAAAAAGAGCATAACTAACCTGCGTAAATTGAATGAAGCCTATGTTCCGGTGTTCTATGCTTGGATCGTCGAAGCTTGCAGTGTTCTTCTTTCTGGCTTGTGATTGGAATCCTTGCCGTTGCGTCGCCGAGAGCTGAAGAACCCAAGATATTTCTCCTTCAGCCAAAGTTTCCAGAAATCTGTAGAGAAAGTGAGAGAGTTTCTCAAGGAGCTCTCGCCACACTTCAATCTTCTATTTCGGAATGAATTTTCCAACCTTTTTTCCTTGCCAAGCATCCCTTATATATGTGATTTAGCCGTGTAGAGGTTAACACTAAACCTTCATTAATCTTCCATGCTAATTACCTTGCCAACTCATCTTCGCTTTTCGTTAAATTTACTCATTCATTATTTTTCCTTTTTATTTATCTTCGTTGTTCCTATTATTTCTTTTATTTTACTTCTTCCTTTTCAGTCTTTCCTTTTATTTGTTATCCATTTATCTATTTATTTACTTATTTATCTTTTTCCCCTCTCTCTTTTTTTTTTATTTTATGTATATTTTTCTATATTTCAGTTTCCAATTATCTAGTTGTTCATTTCTAGCTTTGCCTTTTATTCTCTTTTTTTTATTTTTTTCTGCTTTCTGTTTGTTTTTTTTTTGTTTTTAATCTTAATGTTTACTTACTATTTAAATTATGGTTTCATTGTAATTAATTTAAAAATGGGGGCCTCAGACATAATTGAATGTTTACACACAGTTAACAAAGTTAATCATGGCAAGGTTTCCTAATGGCAATTTTATAATAGGCTACATCATTGGGCATGTTGAGTTAGATTCTATGTTGATATTGGAAGACGTCATATACTTTTTTAATTCCAGTTAAATTTGATTTCAATCCCTAAACTAGCACATATACCTCTCATTACTAAATTTCTTTCATAACTAATGGTTATTTCATTCAGGACAAAAATAAAAGACAATTGGTTCGGGAAAGTATCTTAAAGGGCTCTAGTGCATATTATCAAGCAAAGATAGAGCATGTACACTCAATTTTGCTTATGTAGGTTCAAATTCTTCTTCTTTAATTTGGCATTTGAGATTGGGTCATGTATTTGCTCATAGATTAATTATAACGAAACAATATTATACTAAATAACTATTGGTAAGAATGTGACATGCGATGCTTACCCGTATGTCAAGAAAAAAACATTATCGTTCAATTGGAGTTTCAACAAATATTTTGTTCCATTATATCTATAAATAGGTAAAGGTAGTTTCTCATTATTATAGATGATTATATTTGGTACACATAGGTGGTGTTAATGAAATCGAAATATGAGGCTCAAGCATATATCTAGAGATTCATTATGATGATCCATAATTAATTTTTCACATGTATAAAACTGGTATGATCTGATAATGGTTTTGCATGAAGAAGTATAGACGAGATGTAGAAGACGGAATTGAATATGATGTTATGATAAAAATAATGGGTCTTTTAAGTAGTTTACATGTTAGACGAGTTAGTCATCTTATATTTTTAAGAGAAGGATATAAAAAGATTTATACTAGGCGTTTATATTGGTTTATCTTTATCAATTCAAGAATTATGTCTAATTCTTGTTATCTCTCAATAAATATAATTACTATCAAAATACAATACAGAGATTTAATCAAAAAATCAATTCTTAATATTTTCTAATAAATCTTTTCAGGTTCAAATATACATAAAAACAAACTAGATACTTTTTATCTAGCTCTATTCATTCCTAAAACAAGATTTAAAAGTAATAAGCAGAGTAAAGTAGACAAATAGACAAACAAACAACAAATGTTCAACTAAGTTGTGTGTCTTATGTTTTGTTTATAAGCTTCTTTCTTTATATGAACATAAACAAAGTAATCCTTGAAAGAGAAAAAAAAAATTTGTAATGCTCTCTTCATGTACTTTAAATACATAACCTTAATTTAGATAAAAAAAATTAATGTTTTGCATAGATAGAGATTTTGTAGTCGTGTATTTTGTACTTTACTTTTTATTTTATATTACATGAGTCTTTTTTCTAATTTAGCTAAAGTCACTTTTGTATCAAAAGCTTGAATATTTTTCTGTTAAGTAAAATGTTAGAAATAAACCGTCTTCTATAAAAATGTACTGGACAAACTTGTTGAGAATTTTTTTCACAATAAATGATTAAACAAATAACTAGTTTAATATCATGTTTTTTTTTTGTACTTGTCTAAGAAAATATTTTTGGATAAATTTTTTATTATTGATAAAATATTAGAAATTTTTAAAATATTATAAATTTTTAACTTGATTCCAACGTTGCCCTTACCTTAAACAATTTTTATGCAACTCATGGTATCATTCAACGAGAAGTTTACGTCGAGATGCTCAACAAAATGATTGCATTGAACATATGCACCAAGATATTCTCAATATTACTCGAGCATAGGGCTGGGCAAGATAATCAGCACCTTCTAAAATCACTGAAAACTAACACATCGAAAACGTTAACGGGGGGTTGAAGAGAAGAATGGATTGCATCGGGTAAGGAGGAGCAGTTAGAGGTGGTTATCGATTGGGAATGGGTTCTCTGAGCGACTACGGAGAAATAAAAACGACTAGCGATATAGAGACTCGCCAGAATCCATGGTTGCTTTGCCGGAATCCATGGTTTCTTTGCCAGAATCCATGATTTCTTCGTCATATTTCATGTTTTTATCTCTTTAAAATTTCCAAAGGTATCTTATCCTTTCAAAATCGCAGTTTTCATTCTTATTTTTGTTGTAGTCGTCTCCTTTCAAGCTTTTTCACTTGGAATCCATGGCTTCGGTCCCCAAATTCTGAAAAATTTTCATTATTTTATCTTTTACCGGAACCCGTTATTGACCACCTGATTAAACCAACAACTGATTATACTCGTATCCGACAAACCTGACGTTCAGAACGGATGAAAATGGGAGATGTTTCCATGGATGGCGGTTTTCGACGGTTGAAGGTTTTCCGGCCCGAACTCGTCCAAACTCTCCCGATGACCACCCTTACTCGAGCATTTCTATTTCATTGAAATTACCCAAATCCTTTTTGGGGTATACAACAACACGTGTAGGTTTTTTCATGAATCTATCCACTAATGAAGAATTATTACCATGACAACCCACATATGTTGAGAAGACTCCTGTTCATCTAGCTGTCTACTATTGCTATCAGACATCAAGTTCATCAATTAAATCTTATTTTAGTGGCTGATTTACCCTTTGAGATTTTTTAAAAAATAACTTATTCGAATAGGGTAATTTGAAAACTAATTTTCTGTTTGGGATAGTAATAGTACTAATGGTGCATTGTAGGATGCGATATTTATCTATAGCTATATTTTACCTAACATAATAAATCTAAAATAATTTAATTGATTAGGTGGCGATGGGTAAAATGTGTTATCTAGGTATAACACTTTGTAAGATGTGTCACATTTATCAACTTAAATTTTTTAAATAATAACAAGTAAAGAAACACATTGTTTGAGGCGCCATCTACAAGAAACACATTGTACGAGGCGTTATTAGGAAGTAGCGTCTCATATAGTGCGCCAACTCTTTAAATTCAAATATTTAAATAAGAGACGTTTTGTACAAGTATCAGGGAAGTAGCGCCTCATACAATACGCCAACTCTTTAAATTCAAATATTTAAATAAGACACACTTTGTATGAGGCGTTACCAGGGAAGTAGCGCCTCATACAATGCGTGAACTCTTTAGATGAGAGGCGCTTTGTATGATGTGTTACACTTATTAAAAAAATTTCCCGTTGGGACCACTGTATATGGCATGTAGGACCACAAGGTCCCTACATGTTCCATTAGTCCCAGAAAAAGTCAAATCCTCTTATTCTGCTGTGTCCCTGCTTCTCTGCTTCACTAGTATTTTTACATCAAAAGGGTTAGTATTTTATTAGCATGTGAACTTTAGGTTAGAGGACTGTTGTGCATTTACTGTGCGTACAAAGTTTTACCCATGGGCAAGTGCATCCGTCAGTGTAGAAAGGGGTATTTAAAATCCTTAATATCATTCCCACAGAGACTATTTCAACAATCTTAAATAATAATTAAATCCTAATTTTTGAGTTCACCAGAAAAGGATCTTTTTAGAAATATTTAAAGTGAATGGAAGAATGGAACAAAATGAGAGTAAGCGATTTAAAGACAAAAAGGCACAAATACGAGTTTAATTGTGGAGAGACATAGAACTTTGGTTTCCCTTATAACTTTACCCAATTTCACCCCAACTCCCTGGTGAATGATTTGAGTTAATTGCTAACCATCCGTTCTCATTCTATTACTACCCAATGATTATGCAATAGCAATATTCTTTCCCTCAAGTTACTACCCTCAATGATCATGCAAGGTATATAATTAAGAGAAGTATGAAGAACATGCAGACTTGTTAAATTATAACTGATTAGAAATCAAAGATTCTGATTGATCCTCCAAAACCCTTAGATTTAGTTTACCTTATATTTCTGTTAATTATGCAATGGTACTGTCATAACCGTAATTACAATAAGACGATGAACTCGCTAAAAATTTTAGACAGGAATTTTTAATTGATTGTGGGGCCGCCACCAAATTTTATTTTAAGGGAAAAACATTTGGCAAAACCCTAACTTGAGGAAGAAATTCTAGGTTCGGGAGTCGATTACGAATAGGGAAGGTGTTAGGAACCCTACTCGCCCGTTCCGAAGAACGGTACCCTTAAACTGAGTGTGTGATTTTTTGAAAATTGTTTGACCCCTTAAATAGAATAAAAATAAATAGCTTTGTATGAAAATAGCCTGACAGGACCTGATCCTGATCCTACGTATTCCCTGGTGCAATGGGAAACTCAAGGCTACGTAGTTCTGGTTCTATTTGGCAAACGAGAGATTTTCTTGAAGCACGAATATTTGGAATGAAAGCAGAATTTTTTTTTTTCGGAGGAACGTCTGCATAAAGCTCAAATCTTTGTAAGCCGTGTATGAACCGACACGAATCAGAATACGAAATAGTAGAGAAGGCTGCTTGTTCGTATTAAGACCAGTTTAGACGAAATTCCTAAAAGAAAAACAGATGTTTGAAATGAAAACAGAGGTTTGTTGGAAATGCATTTCCGCAAAGTTCAAACTGTCGTAAGCCATGTATGAACCTGCACGAATTAGAATACGGAATAGTAGAGAAGACTGCATGTTTGTATTAAGACCCGTTTAGAAAAAATTCCTAAAAGAAAAATAGATGTTTGAAATGAAAACAGAAGTTTGTCGGAAAAGCGTCCGCGCAAAGTTCAAACTGTCGTAAGCCGTGTATGAACCCGCACAAATCAGAATATAGAACAACAGAGAAGGCTGCCTGTTCGTATTAAGACTCGTTTAGATGAAATTCCTAAAAGGAAAATAGATGTTTGAAATGAAAACAGAGGTTTGTCAGAAAAGTGTTCGTGTAAAGTTCAAACCATCGTAAGTCGTGTATGAACCCGCACGAATCAGAATACAAAACAGCAGAGAAGGTTGCGTGTTCGTATTAAGATCCATTTAGACGAAATTCCTAAAAGGAAAACAGATGTTTGAAATGAAAACAGAGGTTTGTCGGAAAAACGTCTGCGCAAAGTTCAAACCGTCGTAAACGTGTATGAACCCGCACGAATTAGAATACAGAACAACAAAAAAGACTGCATGTTCATATTAAGACCCATTTAAACAAAATTCCTAAAAGGAAAATAGATGTTTGAAATGAAAACAGAGACGAAGATGAAATCGAAAATCTGATAAGAAGCAAGAAAATTAAGCGGAATAGAAACTGGATCTAACCTCCATTGATGTTCCTTGTTCAATTGTCTCCAATCCATCTTAGGTCATAAGGTCCAGAGGTAAGAATTAAGTATTTTTTTTAATTTGATTCAAGCATACACTTAACTCTTTAGGTTCAATGACTTAATCATGCATGACTTAAGCTAGACTTAGCATATAGGATGCATGCACATGGTCATGCACACTTAGAAATTTTTTCAAAGGAGGACATACAAATACAAACAAATCATAAAGAAATACAAATAGAAGGATCAACTCATGAAAAATAATACCTAAACAAAGTTAAAAGAACAATCTACACAAGAACTTCAAGAACACAAGAGATTTTAGCGTAAAAAATTTGAATTCAAATCTCAGAATTTTTTCAAAGAATTTTTGTTAGATCTAAAAAATTAAAACCAATCAATTGAAAGATATGGATCATAGACATAAAAAAAATTAAAAAAAAATCATATTAGAAATGAGCAAGTTATGCACAAATCAAACAAGTTAGGTTCATTTGCATACCAGGACAAACATGCTTCAATAATCAGGCGATATAAATTTCATTTCACATCCAAATTAGACAAATAATATCATTCCAGAAACTAAAGAGAAAGACTAGAAGAATACAACAAAAATCACAAAAGTCGAAGATCATTTGACCGATCAGAAATGAAAATGAAAGATAGAGACGAAGATGAACCTCAAGAACACAAGAGATTTTGGCGCCAAAATATGAATTCAAATCTCAGAATTTTTTGAAACTATTTTTTGGTAGATATGAAACATTAAAATAAAAAATTGAAATATATGGATCATAGGAATCAAACAAAACAAGTTTGACAAAAATCAAACTAGAAATGAGAAAGTTATGCATAAATCAAACAAGCTAAGTTCATTTTCGCACCAAGACGATCATGCTTCAGTAATCAGGCGATAGAAATTTCATTTCAGATCCAAATTAGACAAATAATATCATTCCAAAAAATATAGAGAAAGGAAAAGATAATGATAGAAAGTCACAGAAATTGGAGATTATTTGATTGATCAAAAATAAAAATGAAAAACAAAGATGAAGATAAACCTCAAGAACACAAGAGATTTTGGCGTCAAAATTTTAATTCAAATCTTAGAATTTTCGAAAATATATTTTGGTTGATCTGAAAAATTAAAATTGACCAATTGGAAGATTTGGATCATAGGAATCAAACAAAATAAGTTTGACAAAAATCAAACGAAAAATGCGCAAGTTATACACAAATCAAACAAGCTAGGTTCATTTGCGCACCACGACGAACATGCTTCAGTAATCAGACGATAGAAATTTCATTTCAGATCCAAATTAGATAAATAATATCATTCCAAAAACTATAGAGAAATACGAAGAGAAAACAATAAAAATCATCAAAATCATAGATCATTTGAGCGATCAAAAATGAAAACGAAAAAATAGAGATGAAGATGAACTTGAAAATCCAAGAAGAAGCAAGAACATTAAGCGGAATAAAAGTTGGATCTAACCTCCATTACTGTGCTCCGAATGCCACTTGATAGCACCTTGGAGGGTGATGAAGGACTGGTTCAATGGAGGCCAAGGGTTGAATTGGATGCAGAAGTAGAGAGTCTCTTAGGTGCTCTCTTAGAAAATTCTCAATTACCCCCTTATATATACCTCCTTTTTTTTTTTTTAATTTTAGTAGGTTCTTTCCTTCTTCCCTTTTCTATTCTTCTGTGTTTTCTGATTCTTTTTTTTTTCTCTTCTTTTTATGTTTTTATTTATTTATTTATTTATTTATTTCTTTTGTTTTATTTTTCCATTACTTTTATTTTGATTTTTTTTAACTATTTTAGACTAAATCACGTTTTGGCTAAAAACAAAATAATTTATTTTGGGTTTTTGAATCATTGAACATAATTCGGTGTTCACAGGTACAATCGTCTATCCCCTAATTAACTTAAAAATTAATTTTATTAATTAATAATGCATAATAAGAAAAACACAATTGAATAAAAATATCGAATCATTCATAAGAAGGAAAAGGGGTTCAATTGGTTACATTATGAGTTTCACCAAAGCCTCATGATTTGGGGATTAGTTACACATCGAGAGATAAGACAACCAAAAACATACTAATCCAACCAAACAATCCATGATCCTAATTCTAGAAAAAGACTAACAAAATTGTAATATTAGCAAAGCTGACAATAGGACGTTCTAACTCGTACCGTAGAAAAACTTCTATCTCCAAATCCTAACGGAAGAACATCGAGGATACTAAAAGTGGTGTGTTGAATGATGTGGTAAAACCTTCTTTTTATAGGTGTGAGTTAAGGTTTCACTATCATGGACTAGGCTTGATCTAGTCGCTCCCTTAATCGTCGCGACTATTCTAAGTCATCTTGCAATGTTGTAGGGCTAACGTGGCATTGTCACTCCAAAACGTGACATTTTCGCGTTATCAAGGCTGATGTGACACTGTTGCAGTAGATGCTATATTCTTTTATGCTCCTTTTACCCTCTTTTCTTCATTCAAAACTTGTCTATTTTCGTATTTCTTATTTGCATAACCATTCCTGTAAAAATAAGGAAAATTAGATAGAATTACAATTAAATAATCATAAATCATATTATAATTATAACTAATTTTTCAAGATAAATCCAACAGAATGACAATTTATCAAGGACATAGGGATATATATTAGTTTAATGTACACATTAAGGTAGAAGACTTAAAAATATATGTGTTAGTTTGATATAAATCTTAAGTTAGAAGATCTAATTTTATTATATTGTTATTATTATGTTTAAAAATAAAAAATTATAGGAAAATATTGATTAAAATAAACATAAGACATTAAAAATAGTTTAGATTAGTATAAATTTTATAAAAGATTTTCAAATAAATTACAAAATTATTTTAAAAAAATATGATGAATAAATAATTTAAGTTAATAAAATTATTAAAGTTAATATTAACTAACAGTAATTTAAATAATAGATTAGATAAAATGTTTTGAAATAAATAAATTTATGTTAAATAAAACAGTAACTTACTTTTTTTAAAATTATAATTGTAATAAGTAAGTTAAAATTATTTACAAAAAAAATAAAAACAAATTAAAATTTAATGAATTAAATTTCATAATTAAAAAATATATAAAATAAATATAGTTTAAGAAAATTTTAAAATTAATAGATTTGCATAATAATTTAAAATAAAATCATTAAATTAATATACTGAAATAGGTTTTAAAATAATTATAATAGGAAAATAAAATAAACTACAGTTTATATTATTTTAATATTATATTGATAAAATTAAATTAATTTAATATTTTAATGTTAAGTAAAATATGACGTTAATTAAAATATAATATTAAATTTAACCATATAATTTGTTAATGAAATTTTCAATAATATTATATAATAAAAAAAATTGTAAAATTAGGATAGAATTATCCATAAAATTCTATAATAAAATTTTCAATAATTTTATAGAGTTAAATTTTAAGATAAAATTGTAGATTATTGATAATATTTTATATTAAGTTAATCAATAAAATGTTATAATAAAATTATTCATAATAATATATTTTAAATTTATGCATAAAATTTTATAATAAAATTTTCAACAATATTATATAATAAAATGATTTTAAATAATATTGTAAAATAAAATTATCCGTAATATTTTATATTATTGCCTGAAGCTTGTACCCAGGGTATGGTCATATGGAGAGCTGTGGTGCCACTAATTTGTTTTAACATCCTAGAGTGGCATGACTTGCATTACATGAAGACAGGTTTGGGATGTCGTGACATCTCGAGCTCAATCCTGACCCTTAGAAGTGCATGGTATATCATTGAAGGGTAAGACTGATAAGAACTGGTCTCGTCTATTCGCTTCTTTCTTGATGATATGGGACAACAGAGATCAGCACATTTGCACTGGCGTCCCTTCTCATGAGTTATTGAGCCATAACTCTGATTATATGAGGTGGTTTACTAGACATACACGAAGATGGATCTCCAAGGAATATGCGCTTAGCGGATGTGTGGTAAGTAAACAATCATTACATTAAAACTACATTTTATAATAAAAAGTTCTAAAATAATCTTATTCAATTTGTTATTTTAGGATGATGAGCTTGAGTATATGTATTATCTGAGTATCGAGGTTGCGCAGTCAAGGTCTACCTCATTGGCCGATGTGATTGATTAGATTAGGAGCGCATACGAAGAGCCATGGTATTGAGGAGGGCTCAGGATAGGCTGGTTGAGGCTAGATTTGGTGCACCAGAGGCTACTCAGCAGGCTCCTAAAGTTGAGGCCAAAGCAGCTATACCAGATACTAGGGTTGAGCGGCATGGCTTACAGCGTCGACAGAGGCGTGCTATGCATCATCCACACCAGCTAACATCATTTCCACCTGTGAACACCTAATTATGTCTGAGAGCAAACGAATCGAATTTCGCAAATGATAATGGAAAATTTAATCAATAAATAACGAAAATAATAATAGCAATCTAGAAAAAAGGAAAGATAAAAATACGAAACAAATAAAAACAAAATAAACAGAAAAATAACCAAAAAAAGAGAGAAGAGGAACAATAAAAATAATAAACAATGGAAATAAGAAAAGAATAAAAAATAAATAAATAACAATAATAATGGAAAATGGAAAAGTAAAAAAAGTATATAAAAAAATGATGAAAAATGAAATAATAAAAAAAATAATAATAATAAAGGGGAGGAAAGAAGAAGGAAAATTTTTAGAAATTGAAGAAAAAGATGTTAAAGGTTAGTTAAATTAATTAGAATCATGGTTAGAAGATAACCATGGGTTAGGATAAATAACCTGGGTTAAGAATAGAATATAAAAACAAAAAAATTAAGGAGGTTTTTCTAGAGGAGAGGCAAGTTCTTGGGATTTTTTTCGGATTTTCTGGAGAGCTTTCTTCCCAGGATATTGAAGCTCTACTTCCCTCTAGAGATCCTTTGAAAATCAAGTTCTCCATTCTCGCTCTCGTTGGCATCTGTGGTTCCGCATCGCAGGCACCGATCAAACTCCTTTCCCCGTATACCTCCATTCTTAGAAACGTAGTCGAAAGCAGCCTTGAGGTTAAGTGGACTCCGGCCTCAATCGAAAGAACTTCCGCGAGATCCAATCTACACATTCTTCAGGTTAGTGTCTCTCGTCAAATGCTAATTACTGGTTCTGCTGTCATGCTTGAATTTCTGCCAGGGGATCAAATTTTGCTCTAATTGTACGCTTATGTTTGATTTTGATACTGATTACAAGACAAATCAAGCGAATAGTTACCGATTCTCCTTAGTTAATCAACGAACAATCGACTCGTCTATGTGGCGTAATTCCTGATGGTGATGATTTTGTGATTTAGTGTTCGATTTCTCTATCTCATATCTATGTGATTCTTGCTCCTCACATAGTCACTGTGTTAGTCATGAGGGAAATAAATCAGTTTAAATAAATACCATTGCCTTTTGTTTGCTGGTGATTCTTAACATAGAAATTGTATGCCTAGTCTATTCATAGATCATTGGCTTGTTCTTTGAAAATTCGGAATATGCTGGAGTCAGTTGAAAACAGGATTCAGTCACTGTCCTAGTGATCTTTATTAAGCTTATACTCTATTCCTGCTTGACTGAACAGCGTTTTATAGGCCCATGGCTAAGGCCACTTCACACTGTTTAGTTGGAGTCAAGACCAATAGTGAAAACAAGCTTCCCGAGCCTGAACCTTACCCCCTACTTAGCTAAACCTGTTCATTAGATAGTAGCTACGGGAATAAATAGGAAATCAAACATGTATAAGGGCCAGAGGTCTAGTTGACCAAGTACAAGTGATTTTAATCCGTTATGATAGAGTGCAAGCCAAAACAGAAACGAGGGTCAGAATTAATGATAGACGGCAAGATCATAAGTCAAATTTAGGCAAATTATTGGATCCAACAGTTCATGAGCCTGGGCTAGCAGGTCATGACCCAAAACAATGC
Organism: Canavalia ensiformis; assembly: GCA_026541065.1. NCBI lineage: Eukaryota > Viridiplantae > Streptophyta > Magnoliopsida > Fabales > Fabaceae > Canavalia > Canavalia ensiformis. The sequence continues at coordinate 1,944,953 of JAMKYM010000062.1, forward strand.
CAATCCTCTGCACTCTTGTGGCTTGATTTCCAAAACATGGTTCAACAGGTTAACATTTCCGAATAAAGTGCAAGCCAAACGAGATCGGGATATATCTCTAGGCTGTGAAGTTTAGGCAGGACCAGGGGAGGTATGAGAGAATAAACCAGGAAAGGGGACATCCGTAAAACCAGTTCAGTACTCTGCACACAGTATAGGAAGTTGCAACAAGATGGGAGATATAAATCTGTTTATGAATTGATCAAACTGGTCCTTACTTTCGAGTTGGGGATAACCGTCTGAGTCCTGAGCTTAGGAAGGGATTGAAAATCATAGTCCCATAACTTAATATTGAAGCAACCAGTCAAGACCTGCACATAACTCATTTATTTCAGTCAGGCTATCATGTTCTGTTATAGTCCATTTGGCCTGAAATTCACTGTTGAATGATAGGCAGCCTAGGCTAGGTAGAATCTGATTTTAGTAGCAGCATAACCCAAGTCTCCATTTGAAAAGTTTAACTCCTGAGATGTTTTTGTATGCCTGAAACCTATGCATATGTAGATAATAATCATGGTATTCCCACCCCTTTAATTCTCCTATTACACATTTCTCTTCTGCATCAATATGTGCTGAAATCACGATGCTACAGTGACTTGTATGGCATCGCTAATGCAAAAAAAATTGGAGCCTAGTTTAGAATCATGGGTTGCACCAGATCCCCAGCTCCAATTTTGGCAGTCGGCCCCCTTATCACTTTGGGAATACACTAGCATACAGGTTCTTGATTTTGCTTATGTGCCCTTCTTTTGCTTTGACTAAGCCAGGGAACGATAAATTTCAGTGAAGGGTGCAACCCAGAGGTTAGCCAAGGGCACGCTAATTATCACACCCCCCATTCGATCCAACAAGCGACCATTTTGATTTTTTAAAAGAAGAAAATCCCCACGTGATAACTTGGGTGTGTTAGGGAGATGTTCGGTTAGCTGGACGGCCACTGTGAGTACGAATGGAGTCCAATTTGGAAGTGGGCCAATTACCTCTCAATCGGGCCATATTAAAATTGAACTAGCTGAAGCTTGGCATGGGATATGTGTACCTAAATGGCCCGCACCAAATAGGCCCTACTAGTTTTTTATAATTGTGAATAAACCAGCTGAAATGAAAATGGCCCGCAGCTTCCTCTCAATTAGGTTGGGCACACATTTTAGTTGGGCCTTGCCAAACTGGACCCTGCCTCCTTGAGCCATGCTTGGGCCACGTTAACAAGCTTCCCTTTAGCACTTACAAATTCTAAAAAAAGAAAAAACATCAATAAGGCCAAAAGTTGTTTCTTATAGCCTTTGAGTTAGAACAAGCCTAATCTTTTCTATTTTTGAAGTTCATAACCAATTTTTCCTAGGTTGGGTCAAGCCCAATTCTCTAATAATTACATGAAGGCCATTTATCCATGATCGGAACCAAGTCCAATTCTTCTAATCCAAAATTCAATTAAAAAAAAAACAATAGTAATTAAAATCAGGTTCAAACCTTTTAATCGATTTGAAATTAAATTCATTTAAGGTTTAGCCCAATCCTTTTGTATTCAACTCAAACCTAATTTATCTTCAAGGTCAATATTCATGTGGGTCAAGCCCACTTTTCAATTGTCTTAATAATAACAATCTATCTTTTTTTATGTGGGCTAAGCCCACTTTTCAATTATCTTTTAAATAATCTATTTTTCTTCTTAATGGTCAAGTCCATTTTTCAAATTTTCCTCTTAAAAATATAATTCATCTTTTTAGTTCCCCTAAAAAAAGGGGGTAATTCTCCTTGATCTAAAATTCATTTCTAAAAAAGAGAATATATAAATAAATAATAATAATAATAATAACAATAATAAATAATAATGCTAAAAAATTAAATACTGTTTGTAGGTTTGGGATCGGGCCCAATTCATTTAAAATGAAATTAAATTCAATTCTTTTACCACTGTTTACCAACTCTGTAAAAACATTTGTTCCCAAAATGTCCGTTTTTATTTTCTAATATTTATGCAACGAATTTTAATACGAACAGGCAGCCTTTTCTACTGTTCTGTGTTTGAATTTGTACAAATCCATAAGCGGCTTACGGCGGTTTGGATCTCGCAAGCATGAGATTTTAGAAAACCATTATTTACCAACTCTGTAAAAACATCTGTTCCCAATATGTCCGTTTTATTTTCTAAAATTTGTGCAGCAGTTTTTATCTGGGAAGCAGGCGACCTTCTGTTGTTTTTGTGTTCGAATTCGTACAAATCCATATGCGGCTTATGACGATTTGGATCTCGCGAGCATGAGATTTTAGAAAACCACTGTTTACCAACTCTGTAAAAACATCTGTTCCCAAAATGTCCGTTTTTATTTTCTAAAATCTGTGCAGCGAATTTTAATACGAACAGACAGCCTTCTCTATTGTTCTATGTTTGAATTCGTATGAATCTATATGCGGCTTACAACGGTTTAGATCTCGCAAGCATGAGATTTTAGAAAATCACTGTTTACTAACTCCGTAAAAATGTGTCTCCAAAAGTGTCTGTTTTAATTTTCTAAAATTTGTGCAAACGGATTTTAATACGAACAGGCAGCCTTCTCTGCTGTTTTGTGTTCGAATTCGTGCGAATCCATACGTGGATTACAACGGTTTGGGTTTAGCAAGCATGCAATTTTAGAAAATCATTGGTTACTAACTCTATCAAAATGTATGTTTCCAAAAATGTCTGTTTTAATTGTCTAAAATTTGTGCAAACGAATTTTAATACGAATAGGTAGCCTTCTCTGCTATTTTGTGTTCGAATTCGTGCGAATCCATACGCGACTTACGACAGTTTGGATTTCACAAGCATGCAATTTTAGAAAATCAGATTCTTGACCTACTGTCAAAATGTCAGATTTCAAAATGTCATTTTATTTGTTTTAAATTTGTGTGGCAATTTTTAATATGAAACCGAGGCGACGCCTGTACATTTTTGTGTTCGAATTCGTGCGAATTCATATGCGGCTTACGACGGTTCGGATCTCGCAAGCATGAGATTTTAGAAAATAACTGTTTACTAACTCTGTAAAAATGTCTGTCCAAAATGTTTGTTTTAATTTTTTAAAATTTGCACAAACGAACTTTAATACGAGCAGACAGCCTTCTCTGCTGTTCCGTGTTTTAATTCGTGCGAATTCATACGCGGCTTACGATGGTTTGGATATCGCAAGCACACAATTTTAGAAAATCATTATTTACACTTAACCTCTTCCGAAAGTCAATTTTTACTTAAAATCATCCTTTCATTGTGTAAGAGATCAAGTTTCTTAGAACCAAAACTACGTAGCCTTGAATTTTCCATTGCACCAGGGAATACGTAGGAGCAGGATCAAGTCTTGTCAGGCTATTTTCATACAAAGCTACTTATTTTAACTCTACTAAGGGATGGAACAGTTTTCAAATAAATCACACACTCAGTTTAAGGATACCGTTCTTTGGAACGGGCAAGTAAGGTGCCTAACATCTTTCCTAACCGACTCCTGAACCTAGAATTTCTTCCTCACGTTAGGGTTTTTCCAAATATTTTCCCTTACAATAAAATTTGGTGGCGGCTCCACAATATTAATTTCAATTTTTTTGAAATTTTTAGCGAGTTCGTCATCTTGTCGGCATTACGATTGCGACACCTCCTAGGAAGGAGGGACAATATTTTGTCCTTATCCAAGATAAGCCTTCCCCTTCACCTCCTCCCACATATACATATACTTCACAACGATACACTAATGTTGGAGGTAAAATATTAACTGACAATTTATTTAGTTATTTGTACATTATATAACTACTGACCTTAATTTGTTATGTATATGTAAAATTTTATAGTTGCAGGTCCTTCATAGGTGGGTCCCTCGATTGAGATCCAGTTTGGATTTGATTCAGGTGGAGCGGACCCTTCGTTTGGACTGTTTACATCACCAGACTTGCCTTCCCCACAAACTTTTTTTTATGGAGTGGACCTTAGGGTGGGCCTTAGCTTCGCAGGGACTGGGGAGGGTACCAGTTCACATTCCCAGCCAACATTCTTCATGCCTTCACCATTTCACCCATCTATGGTGACACCCTCCCACCCATGCATTCGTTTTACGTAGCATTTTGATACATTATATGACTATAGCGGTCAAGGTATTGACTTGAACGCTGATTTATCTGCTGCTTTTCATAATGGAGCACAGATGGAGCAGAGAGGTGACGATGTGGAGGACATTTCCTGGAGGCAGACGAGACGTACTACCAGGGGCAGGGGCGGATGATGATTTTATACATAGTAGATTTTGTTTATATTTTGTTTTGATTTAGGGTTGACTATGTTATGATGATTACTTATGGACATTGTATACTTTTATATGACGTATTATTAACTATATTATGATTATCACCATTATAGTGTTTACATTTCAAATTATTAACTTGCATATTTATGTCTAATTAAATTATTAATATGTAGCTCGCTTATATAATTGAAATTAACTCGTTAATATTAACTTGCATTAACTTGCATGTATAATTGAAATTCACTCATTAATATCAACTAGCTTATATACATGAAATTAACTCATTAATATTAACTTGGTTATTTAATTCAAAGTCACTTGATACTTCTTAAATCATTTATATAATTGAAATTAGTGCATTCTCTAGTACCTTTGTAAATTTGGGGGGTACCGTACCTTAAGCAATCCAAAATGGACATATGTACAATGTTATTTATTATAGTCAACTTCTACATTAAAAAACAACAGTTAAAATATTTATATTTTGATCCCATTTTTTTATCAGAAATATATTTTATGGTATTTGTAGTTTAGCCTTTCAATATTAAAATCTTTAACAACACGCCAGATGGAAATCAAGTGGCGTAGTAGGAGGCTGAGAGATCTAAGTTTGCTATTATGAAGGCTGAATAGGAACATAGGGCTACGATTATACGCATCGAGGGAGAGAGTTACATAGATTAAGCTTATTTCATATCTGACTTCTTGACGGATGAAATCGAGGGTGGCGCGGCGGAGGTGAGATCTGGGGTTTTGTTATGAAGGTTGAACAGGAACGTAGGGCTACGATTATACACATCGAGGGAGAGAGTTACGCTGCGAAGCTCATTTTAGATGCGACTTCTTTAGCAGGGATGGGACTCATTGAACTATGTAGGAGAAGTTGTGGGGCACGTGTGGATGTCGAAGATGTAGGGTTTTTGGACCCAGGGGATGAGGAAGTGAGTGCCCATGGTCTCATCCAGGATGCCGCGGAAACGGTGGAAGAGGATCGTGCGCTGGCCTCCTTTGACCGTGTAAAGAGTGGAGTTAAGAAGGGTAGCGGCCCCGCCGAGGCTAAAGGTTATCCGAGCTATGTTGGTGAGGAATGACACTGTTATTTCCTTCTGCCTCTGCGATCCTACCTCCACACATCAATCCAGTGAATTCCCCACGACATCATTAAAAAAGCAAACGTCTTCTGACCGTATAAAGGAATAGCTTATTTAAGTTCAAATTCACTCGATATTATTAAGTTGCTTATTTATTTCAAAATCATATGTTAAAATTTAAAAAAAAATCATTTAAACCTCTTAATAAAATTACTTAATTCGAATGACACATCTAATTCTCACATCAATTCAGTAAATGAAATTGAACAACTGATTATATAACAACAATACATTCAAACGACAACATGATTTTCAGTCTTGTATGGTTAATCACTCTGCAGTTCTTTGTGGATATCGAGATTGGTTATGACCTAACTTACTGCACATGCGACATCTTTGTCTGCGTTGAGATTCAACCCAATCCATTTCATTTCTAATACGCGTTAATTTTGGCCTACCTTTACCTCTTATTTTTTCTTCATTTGGGATAAGAACCCAACTATCAACTTCTTCGAGGTTGTTGTCATTACCAATTAGCCACTAGTCAATTGAATATGTAGTAAGTATATTATGTAAAGTATAGACAGGATCCACATATTGATTAAAGTCAACACTTACTACAACACAAGCAGCAATTGTATGAGAGCAAGGGTACTTTAACAATTGAAATCTCCCATATTGACATGTAGGCTGGGCTAAATTTACAAACCATTTGTAACCGCCTCGCTGAGTGATGGGATTAAAAGCTTCTTCAAGTTCAAATCTTGATGATTGTATATCATATCATCTAACATGATGAGAGGAAGCTTCTTCTTGACTTTTCTGAATTGAATCCATTAATTTTTTAGAATATTGATTACCACTTTCAAGTTCTGTCTTCATTGTTGCACCCCTTTGAATGAAATATTCAACTAAACGATTATATGTGCATTTAACCAAAGTAGTTATCGGAAGATTATGTGCACCTTTGAAAATTTTGTTTATTGCCTTAGATAGGTTTGTTGTCATATGACCAAATCTTGTTCCATTTTCATTGTATGCTAGATTCCATTTCTCTTTTAATATGCTATCAATCCATTTAGCAACATCTGGACTAGTTTGTCTAAACTTGACAAATTTCTGGTCAAAAACTTCTTTAGACATCGTGTAACCTGATCATGTATGCAATGTCATAGTTAGTTGTTACCAAAATCATAACGTCAGACACAACATATATACAAATATACCTTACCTAATTTCAACAATTCTTGCTTCAACTTCATACTTTTGAATCGGTGATTAAAGTTGCTTGCAATATGTCGTATACAATACACATGATAAGCATGTGGGGGCTGTCATCCCAAATGTAGATTACCAACTACTGATTTTATACTTTAATGTCTGTTAGATATTAGGCAGATTCGACTCTTATGCGTTACATACTCTCTTAACAAAGCTAGAAACCAGCTCCATGCATTTAATGTCTCACCCTCAACAATAGCAAAAGCAATAGGTAAAACTAAATTATTACCATCTTAAGTAGTAGTTATGAGGAGCATACCTTTATATTTCCCATAGAGGAAAGTTCCATCAATTTGTATGATTGGTTTGCAAAAATTAAATGCATGACAACATTGTCTGAAACTCCAAAAAACCCAAACAAATTTTTTTCTTCCATTATCAACCTGATCACTAATTATAACATCTTTTGTCTCAAGTTTGTATTTGGATCCTAGGTTCATATTGAACCATCTTATGCAACCATCTTGGTAATAAAACATATGATTCAACCCAATCACCAACCACACGGATAATCACTTTCTATTTTGCATTCATCGCTTTCTTTTATGAGATTTTATACCTGTATTGACTAAGTATCCTTTCTTGAATCAATGATAATGGAAGAGATGCTTCTTGATTTACCATACCTAAAAATTAACCAAATCAAATTTAAAAACCACATCATAGAAAAATGGAATATACGTAACTGATATAACACTTGGACGTTAAGTATAAATACCTAATATGCATGCACAAATAAAATCTGAATCCAGCTTCCTGTGGTCTTGGGACAGAGTAGCATTGAGGCAATTATATTGACCACCCCATTTTGTGATACATCATTTACTTAAATTCTTCTTAAGTGATGCCTCATTCGCCACGGACAACCAGTCATATGATTTGGACAACGAACATAAAAATATGTTGGTTTTGATTCAACAACATTAAATGTTTGATTTTCCTTCATTGAATAATGTTTCATTGCTAACTGGATTTCTTTTTTGTTCTCAAACTGTAAACCAACATACAGTTCATCGCCAATAACCCAATTAGGCACCTCATCATCTACACAAACATTTATATCTCAATCCTGATATTCGCAAGCAATATTGGTGTAATGAGGATTGCTACTCCAAAATGCAGTGTCTAATTCAAAATAAGAAAACATACCTTATTTATTCGTTATATATCTTAATAAAAACTATTTTTCATTACTTTTTACGAAATAACTCATTACCTAATTGACTAGATTGTTGGACTTGAGCAGTATATGATCCTGACGTTTCATTATATGAACCTGGTCTGGAGATAGATAAAATATGATGTTCATCTTCATCATCATCTTCATCATCATCATCATCTTCATCATCATCATGGCCAATGTTCCAAAAATTTTCCACATTATGTTCATCTAAATGATCATCACAACCATCGTCCTTATCATTACATTCATCAATTGCTGATAAATAGTAATTTTTCTCATCATCATCTACTAATGGAATAGCTTAATATTCAATTCATAATTATTATTTTAAATATTAACATCAAATTTACAACAAATCGTATTATTCTAATACCTCTTAATACAACTGTATCATCTTCATTTATTGTTGCTGCTGACGAACTCCCAACTCTGTCAACTTCAACATATATTTCAAGTACGCACATCAAAGATTGTTGCTCAAACGCATTAATCATGCATTTCACATCTTCAGCATCACAAATTTGAAATCCTCTATATCTATTTTGTCCATTGAAACTAAAAATCTACCAACCAAAGATGATATTACTTCATTTAATGATAACTTTAACTTTCTATAATTTTTTTCTTTTAATACATCAAAAGAAATATTTTTTTGCACTTGGATTGGTTTCTTTTTTCCTTCAAAAGTAACACCTTCTTCATTTTTGTAAATTCTACCATCATGATAAATAATAATAGTAATAATAACTTTCTCCATACTAAAAAAAAAATACTACAACTCTTGTAGAATAGTAAAATTTTTTAAAATAACTAATATGCCAAGATTGCAGCCAAGAATAAAAGAAGAAGAGAAGAAGATTGCAGAAGATAAGAGAAGAAAATGAGCAACTACAAATATAGGGAGCCAGGGATTTATACAAGATAAAAACGCCTTTTACTTTACATAACTGCATTATCTGGCACAAAGTGGAAAATGTCAAGCAAGCAATTGGCGCATTGTATAAGACACTATAGCCAAGGAAGTGGCGCATTGTATGATGTACCACTGGCAAGCTGATTGAATGAGTCTTTACGGGGAAGGAAAGTGGTACGTTGTGCGATCATACACAACACATCCTAACCATGCATCATTCAACTGTACTGCATCTCACCATGTGCCATCTTATGTGTAGCGCTCCTTGTGATGCGCCATATTTGTAACGCATCCTACAATGCGCCATTAGCATTGTTACTACCCCTGATAGGGAATTAGTTTTCAAACTACCCTATTCGGGTAATTTGTTTTTTAAAAAACCCCAAAGGGGTAAATCAGCCTACTTCAGCTCACATGTCATACACAAATATATATCCTTCACATTGACTATTTGTCATTGCCATTTCAATAACAAAAATTGTACACATATCATGAAGCTTGTCAACACTAATGTTAGAATGATGCCATGAAAATTGAACTTGCACCTCTTGAAGCTAGCCATACTTGGGATATCATTGAGCTTCCCCCTTATATAATACCTATTGGGAACAAATGGGTAGACAAGATTAAGAGACATTGGGATGTCACCGTCGATAGATATAAAGGGTGTTTAGTGGCTAATGGATACACTTAAACCAAGGGACTAGATTATTTTGATGCATTCTTGCTAGCGGCAAAGTTTGCAACCATACGAGTTGTATTAGCCATTGTTGTTATATGACGATGTCATATTCACGAACTGACGTAAATAATGCATTCTTACATGGTGAATTACATGAATATGTCTATATGGTCATTTCCCAAGGCTTCAATAAAACACATGCTGATAAAGTGTACAAGTTAAGAAGGTAATTGTATGGGATCAAACAAGCTAATTAGTATAAAAAATTATCCTCTTTTCATTAAGCAAACAATCATCTACGACTATCTTACTAGTTTACGTGGATGATGTGGTGGTGACTGGAAATTAATTTTTTTTGCGCTTTATTACAAGATCATTTTGATTTTAAGGAATTGGACCATTTGAAGTTTTTTCTTGACTTTCTCTCTAATGTTGTGATGCTTGGATGTAAACTAACATCAGCACCCATGCTTGCAAGGATTCATCTACATCAAGATCAAGCACAAACTTACTATTGCAGCATAAATCAACTAATGCTTGTAGCCTACATGCATTACGTCAAATTCAATTTGTTGATTTTTCTTTGAATTTCTTTGCCTCTTTATCTCTATCTATACTTTTTCTTTCCTATGTAATCTTACACATATATTTTTTATATCTTTCTTTCTATAAAATGGATTTCTCCCATGTTGGAGAGATCCAGATTCAAACGTCCTGTGATAAATTAAAGAAAGATAAAATATATGAAGAAAAAAAAACACAAAAAAGAGAATTGTGAAATTTATATTTTAGAAAGTAAGAGGTAGCATGCTTAGGGTCAAAAGGTCAAGACCAATGGCGCTTTCAACTTCGGCTGGTACTTGTTTGGCGAGGGAGGTGGAGTTATATCTTTTAGTTTGGGAGAGGAGCTGAATGTCTTCCATGAAGTATCCTTTGGTTTGGAGTTAGGCTCGATGGTTCCGATTTAGGAGATGAAGCTTGGCAAGGCGAAAAGCCCTTGGGCAATATTGTGCATGGTAAGGAACATGAAAACTATTATATATTTTTTTATTAAATTTATATATATATATATTATAAAATTCAATATATAAAAAATTAATCAACAAATATTTTTGTTATACTACAAAAAGAATTATTTTTAACCAAGGTTGTTTTATTTTACTAGGGATTTAAATCTTTACCATATTGCTTATCCACGATTATTCAAATTGTTAGAAAATCATATCTAGCAAATGAATTACCAACGCTTTTAAGTAAGCTTGGATAAATACTACTTAAACTGTTGGTACTTATCAATGTTTTTAATAACCTTTGTTAAATTTTAAATAATTTTCAATGGTTTAAATTCTTGTTAATTACACATGCTTCATGTAAAATCCCTACTACTTGTTTCATATTTTTCAACAATATAAACCTCCATTATTTGTTCATGGTTTGGAAAACCTTTGCTAAATTATTGATAAATTACATTAACCTTTACAAATATTTTTTATTTTCTTACCGGTCCTAAGTTTGGTTAATTTATTTATTTTTTATTGAAATAAATGATAAAAACATAATGCAATGATAAAAAAAATAACACTAAGAATTGAAAAAATTATCTCATAATATGTATTAACACTTTTTAAAATCTCAAATTATAATGTAATTATTTAAACTAAGATTATAATGTCTAACATCAACATTATAAATATAAATAAATATTAAAAGTAATTACACTCAACATCCACAAAACATAATATGAAAAAATATAAAAGAAATCAGATCCTGCCTATTTGGTATTACACTATAACATGTTATTATATCCTAATCCACAAAAAGATTATTACAAAAAGTACTTAAACTCAACATCCATTTAACATAATATGAAATAACAAATAAAATCAGATTTTGTTTGTGTGATATTACACTACCATATGAAACAACATTGTTTATGTGCTATTACACTATCATATGAAACAATACAAAAGAAATCACATCTTGTCTATGTGGTATTACACTACGACATGTTATTATATCCTAATTTACATTCAACCGAAACCCCTTCTAGCATCCTGTAATAGAAAATTTAAGTAGCATTTTAGTCATAGCATTTGTGAACACTTAATTATGTCTGAGACTAAATTTATAAAAAAAAAGGCATAAAATAAAAAATTTTCGGTCCAAAATCATTCAAATATATATAATAAGTAAAAATAAAAAAAAAGTAAAAATATACGAAGGGGGAGAAGAAGCCCAATACATTCCCAAAATAAAAATAAACCAATAAAAAATAATGATAGAAATAAAAAATAATAATAATAATATATAAAATAGAATAAAAAATAAAAAAAATTGAATGAGAAGAAAGCTGTCTAGGTCCAATATAGTAGCTGACCTACTGATAAGTTGGAATTGGGTCCAAAATTTGACAAAAAAATAAAGAAGGGGGCAATTTTGTAAAGATTGAACGCAGAATCATTGGGTAACAAAATCCATTTCTGTTAAATGGCAGTTGTCAGTTTGGTAGTTAGTTAGGAGAGGGTTAATGGATTTAAGAAGAATATAAATATATAAGTATTGGGGGAGGAGATAGTTTTGAAAAAAAGAGGGGAGGTAGCTTGGTTTCTCTGACTCTCGCTCTGAAGGTCTAGAAACAAAATCACAAAAGTTTTTAAGAGACACTTTTCTCAGTCAAAACACCAGGTAGGATCTTGAATGCTTCGACTACGTTTTATGCACAATACAATGTTGCTTGAATCATGATTCAAATCTTGGGTTGCATTTACTAGTATTGATTCATATATCTTCAATTCCTAATTAGAGTTTAGATTCCATTACTATGTGGAATAAGTTTAAAAATCTTTCAGATTCAGTAAAGGTGTCATCATTTGCTTCGATTTGAAGATTGTTGTTCATAATACTACTATGGAGTATTCATTACCTAATCGAATCTTGGAAAGAATAGTTCACCACTCTTTTCCTCCAAAGGCTCTATAACCAAAAGGTTGTAGTATCAATGATGACTAGGTGAGCTCCATCACATTGAGTCTAGTCATGATCATGTAGAAAATGTCAATTGTTAGTAGAATTCCACTACAACCCTACCATTGAGGATCTATAGTTGGTAGCCGATTAGGTGAAAGGTCAATTAGTTTATTAAGGTCATCAATGCACGAAGATCTAAATAGTCAAACTAGATGCACCCATAGCTATTTATTTAACGTAAATACTAATGTTAGTCCAACATGAAGCAACCATAAGGGCCATGAAACTGTATCTTCTCAAAAATTTAGTTTGAACAATATTTGGTTAGTGATTGTAATCCTGCCATAACCCGCCTTACCCACGTTTTCCCTTTTGATTGGCTAAGATTTTCTCTTCTCTATTCTTTCTTTCTTCTTCACCCCCTTTCTTGGCCGATCTGTACTCTTTACATGAACGAAACCACCATTGGTTTTGATAAACCAATCGATTGTTACACTCCTGCAGTTCAAGAGCTTATTATTGATGATGCGCTTGGTGTTGAAGGACGCTACATCTTAATCAAAATAGCTAGAGTGGTAGTTGCGCTGCCCCTGGTTGTTGTTGTCGCTCTAGTTCCAAGAACCAACACAATGAACGCTGAAACATGTGAATCACATCACAATCTCCAATGGGGCCATCACTTCAACTCTTGTTAGCTATCTTCGTTGTGTTCCTAATCACATTTGAGCTTGCAAAAAAAAATCCCTCAACACTTCGGAGTCATCGCTAGCTTCTTTGTTATGGCCCTTCATATTTTCGTAGGATTCAGGTTTAGGGCATGCTTCTGGCATTTTTTTTACTCTTTCTTTACTGTCACGAAGATCGAAGAGGATAGAGAGTGAATACTCGATCCTGATTTTAAAGAAGGTGGACAAAGAAACCAGCTACAAGCTTTGGACAATGGTGGCATTGCCTCTGTTCTAGTTGTGGCTATATGGGTACTCACAGGAGGGTGGGATAAACACGTGAACTCTGAAGACTCTACTCTAATCACATCTCTCGTGGGCGCTGTAGTCGACCACTATTCTTACTGCAATGGAGACACTTGGTCTTCAAAACTTGAAATTCTCAATAACAAATAGCCCCGTCTAATCACAACTTTTAAAACTGTGAAGAAAGGTACAAATGATGGTGTGACAAAAAACAGGAATTCTAGTAGTTGTAGCAGCTGGAAGTGTTATTGGACTATCGTTTGTTCTTTTCAGATTCTCAACTACCAAATATGAGTCTAATTAGTAGCTCTTAAGCAACCACTAGTCATACCCATTGCCTCCCTGGCAAGACTATGTGGAAGTATCGTTGACTCACTATTGGGTGCAACATTGCAATTTACTGACTTTTATTCTATTCGTCGTAAAATTTTTGAAAAGCTAGGACCAAAACGGTTAAAAGGATTTCAGGAACCAGTTTTCTTGACAACAATGCAGTATCAATAATGTTGGCCTTAATATTAACATCAATCGCTTGCTTGTACATTTTTTCAATTCATCACAAATAGCTGTGTTGTGGCTAAAAAAGGTTCCAGAGTTCAAAACGTGTAATTCAATAATGTTAGATGTTTTTGTAGTGTTGAATTTACAATCTCAACCATAAATTAGAAAAAGGAGGTTAAACCAACATTAGAAAGACTACTATATTTGGTTGTAAAGCGCAATCAATCATATACCTTTTTGTTAAAAAAATAAGAATAAAAATAAAAATGAATTTTTTTCAAATTAAAATTTCATTTTTTATTTATTTTAATATATAAATTATTGAATGTCCATCCTTTCTCAAGACTAGTATATTTAAATTTGATAAAGTAGACAACTAGTGAGATGTAAATATTATTAGATTTTGAAAAACTTTAAATTCATAAAACATTATGCGCTTTTAATATTTAGAAAAATGTTCAAATATCATTGAATTAAATTTTTCAATCAAACAAAATCGTTAACTCTAAATTTCAAAAAATGCGTATTTTAAATTAAATTTCAAATTTCTAGATCTCACGTAATGAGCTCTAAATACCAACGTGTAACATACCATATCATTTAGTATTCGAAAGAACATATGGATCTCAGTGCAACCTTCGTTTGCCTCAAACTCTGTGCATATGTGGATCCGGGAAAACATTTAAATGCCACGTCGTTTTATGCAATAAGCTCTAAATGCAAACTGATAGCATATCCTACTGTTCAGTATTTAGAAATCATATAGGTCTCAGTGAAACCTTCATTTGCCTTTGGCTTTGTGCATATGTGAATCTGAGAAATCATCTAAATGTTATTTTCTTACCATGCTCAAAATAAAATATCAACATATACTTTCAAACACTTTAAGATTCTAAAAGTCTCATGCAATGAGCTCTAAATACAAACTGGTAGCATACCTTACTGTTCGGTATTTAGAAATCATATGGGTCCCAGTACAACCCTCGTTTTTCTCGGATCCTGTGCATATGTGGACTAAGAATGTTTCAAAAATTCCAAAAACACTTTCAACTTATCTCTCAATTCAATATAAAACCTTAATTTTATCTCTAAAGATCAAGTCCTGTCAGATTATTTTTCGCAAACCTATTTATTTCTATTCTATTTAAAGGAATCAAACAGTTTTCAAAAATATCAAAATCAGACACTCAATTTAAGGGTACCGTTCTTCAGAACGGGTGAGTAGGGTGTCTAATACCTTTCCTACTCGTAATCGACTCCTTAAGTTAGGGTTTTTTCCAAATATTTTTCCTTTAAAAATAAAATTTGGTGGTGGCTCCACGATCCAATTAATTTCTTTCTAAAATTTTTTTAAAGAGTTCGTCATTTCGTTGTAATTATGGTTGTGACAGCGCATTAGGAAACATTTTAGTATCATAATATTCAACAACACAAAAAAAAACCAGATCTTTTTTATGTGGTATGATACTACCACATGTTATTATATCCTAATCCATAGAAAGATGAAACAACAACCACTTGTTCAACCAAAACTCTTTTAGCATCTTGTAATAGAAAAAATAAATAGTATTTTAGTCATAGACAAAAATTTATTTTTATATATGAGAGAAAATCAATAAAGAAAAAGAGCATAATCATTCAAGGAAACATTTTAGTATTACATGCTCAATCCATAATTATTTAAATGCAAGCATTCATTGATGATAGAGATAATGCATCATGAACATATAAGGAGGAAGGTTGTAGGGTATGAGTACAACTGGCCAAATACTAAACTTGTGCTCAAATTAGAAAATGGATTGAACCCATCAGTAGCTAATGCAAGTCATACATTTCGAGGGTCTAAAGCAAACTTAGGGTACAATGAGTCAAACCACTTCCACGCTTCAGTATCACTCAGATGCCTTAACATGTCTTCATTAGTACTTTTTGATGCATGTCGTCGCATATTCAAGCTATTTTAGAAGACATAAACTATCTCTGCAAATGAGGTTTTAAAGGAAAATACCTTAGAAAGTTTGCAGGCACCTTCTTCCGTTTATTAGTAGTAGCATTACCAGTTACTCCCTTCTCTTTTGATTTCCAGATAGATCTATTGCATGTTGTCACAACCGTAATTCCAACGCGACGACGGACTCCTTTAAAATTTGAAAAGAATTGGTTTCGAATTCGTAGAGTTGCCACCAGATTTTTATCTATGGGAAAAACATCTAGAAAAATCCTGACGTGAGGATGAGATTCGTAGTTCGGGAGTCAATTACAAGTGGGGAAGGTATTAGGCACCACACTCGTCCACTCTGAGGAACGGTACCCTTAAATTGAGTGTGTGATTTTGGACTTCTGAAAATAGTTTGATCCCCAAATGTAAATAAGTTTGTACAAGAAAAGGCCTGACAGGACTCGATCCTGTTCCTACGTATTCCTCGGTGTAATGGGAAACTCAAGGCTACATAGTTCTGGTGTGAGTTGAAGGCTCGATCTTCGAAAGGTATGTGAATTAAAAAGAGAATGCATTGTTGTCTTTTTTGAAAATGTTTAAGGGTGCGATCCCAATCCACCTATGCATAGCCCAAGAGCGATTCTGGTACAAAAGATTGGACATCTGATTTCTAAACAACGGAAACAGCAGAAAAAGCTACCAGTTCATTTTTAGAGCTCATTGCGCGAGATTAGGGAATGCAAAAATGACTTTTTATTTGCTTGAAAATGAAGAGGGCAATCCCAATTCACATATGCACAGGGCTCAAGACAACTACGGCTGCAGTTGGACCCATACGGACCTTTAAACAACGAATAGTAGAAAAAGCTACCAGTTCGTTTTTAGAGCTTATTGCGTGACATTAAGGAATGCGAAAAGGAATTTTTGTTTGTTTGAAAACGGAAAGGCAATCCCCATCCACATACCATGAGACCAAGATTTACGGCCTATTTCGCATTCTTGAACCTACAAATCTCTAAACAATGAACGGCGAGAAAAACTACCAGTTCATTTTTAGAGTTCGTTGCGTGAGATTAAGAAATGCAAAGTCAGTTTTTTAGAAAGAGTTTTCTTGATTTATAACTATTGGAAACGCGGGGGCCTAAGCGGACTTTCGGGAAATTCAGGGGTCAAATTGTAAATATGGGAAATATCACGGTCAAAATATAAATATGGGAAGTGCTGGGATCGAAATATGAATATGAGAAGTATGGGGGTCAAAACGTAAATAGGGAAAGTTTCGGGGTCAAAATATGAATATGGGAAATTGAGGGGCCTAATTGCAAATTCGGAAAGTTGAGGGACCTACTTGCAAATTGGGAAGTTGAGGGACCTACTTGCAAATTGGAAAATTGAAGGACCTACTTGCAAATTCAGGAAGTTGAGGAACCTTCTTGCAAAATCGGTAAGTTGGGGGACCTAACTACAATTTTAGGAAGTTGAGGGACCTTCTTGCAAAATCAGGAAGTTGAGGGACCTAACTGCAATTTTAGGAAGTTTTGAGGGATTAAGTAAAAATGGCTAAAAGGGGTTCTTCCCCATTAACGCGCCCTGGGCACCTTGTCTTGCACCGAATTCCACCCGTCGTCGTCCTCGAAGTTCCGGTCAGCTGTTCGTCACGACCGGGGTTGGGTGAGCTTGTAACGGATGGTGACTGCCACCCCATGGAGAAACTGACCGGATTGTAATGGGAGTCACCTTTACGAATTCTGGCCTACTCCTCTAATGATAGAAGGTGCTAGCGACGGTAATGTAGTAGGATGATCGACCTTCAGAAGTGTTGAACTTGGCGTAAAATATACCTTCATGAGCTGGAAATGTCATAAGATGCCAATTGCAGCATAAGCATTATGTCGTAGCATCGCGAGGGACTATATGAATATCCAATCAGGAGTTGAACCTGAGCATGCATGACTCACTAGATCACTGAGTCTTTGCAGCAGCTTTTCAACCATTATTCTCTGTTGAACACCACCCATTACTTCTGAGCTCATAATTGCATCAGCCACGATAATGGTTGCAGATGGAGACGCTGCATTCGCCCAGACACGTCCAGTTAAGCCAACTTCTATCTCAAAGGACAGTTTCCTCCTTGAAGCATCAAGCACTGGACACGCGGGTGAGCTAAGAAGTATCCCCGAGAGAGAAATTGTGCATTCGAACATATAGCCGTCTTATAAGGCACCCAATTCCGTTGCTTTCCCATTGACATTGATGCATGACAACTCAGGATTTATTCCATGGTTTTCTTTTATAACTTGCCCATGCAGCAAAGTACCTACCTCAAACTTGGATATATCTCTTCTGGTTCCGAATGCAAGCACTGGTCGACATGCTAAGGCTGGTCCTTCTACGTCCACAAGAAAGTTATCTGATCTGGAGTCCACGACGATCCCAAGAGCAGAATACTCTAAATGGGACATATACCTTTTTCGGCTCTTTTCAACCCAGTATTTTTCAGGTTTTGAGAACTTTTAGCCTGCCAACCTTCATCTTAGAAATCACAATCGCAATCCTGCCATAGACCACCTCCAAGTCTATGTCCGGTTTATCATATTAGACAGGTCAGGAACCATATCTCCTGGACACACTAATTGATCTATCGAGTTGGTAGAGGAACTGGGGGATTTACTTTCCACTTACAAGGTGTAAACATCCATTTACATCTGAGACCCCATTTTTTCCTTTTTAATAAGAGAAAAAATAAAACAAATAAAAAAAGAGAGAGAATAGAAAAAAAGTTAAAACCAAAAATTAAAAGAAAATAATAAAAGAAAATTTAATAAATAAGAATTAAAAATTG
The DNA here is from genome assembly GCA_026541065.1 of Canavalia ensiformis. Classification (NCBI taxonomy): domain Eukaryota; kingdom Viridiplantae; phylum Streptophyta; class Magnoliopsida; order Fabales; family Fabaceae; genus Canavalia; species Canavalia ensiformis. The sequence continues at coordinate 1,963,630 of JAMKYM010000062.1, forward strand.
AACAATACAAAAAGAAGTAAATAGAAATAAAAAAAGAAAATTAACAAAAAAAATAATAATAGATAAAAATAAAACAGAATTCATAAAATACAAAAATAGAAATTAAAAAATAAGAAAATAAAATCTAAAACTAAAAATAATTATAAAAGATAAATCTAAAAAATGAACATAAAATTAAAATCAGAAAAATAAAAAGAAAACTAAAATAGAAAATTAAAGATAATAAAACAAAAAGAAAAGAAGAAAATAAAAATAAAAATGATAATAAAGAATAAATAACTAAGAGTACATAAAAATAATAAATAACCAAAAAATGTTTGAAACAAAAAAAACACAAATAAACAGAAAAATAAAAAGAAAACTAAAATAGAAAATTAAAGATAATAAAACAAAAACTGAAAATAAATAAAACTAAAAATGATTAAAAAAAGGGAGGAAAATAAAAAAAAAGGAAAAGACAAAAGAAATAAAGAGAAAAGGAGACGGTTTTTTTAAACAAAAAAGATTTAACTGAAAAAACAGAAAAAGGTGGAGGCAGAGAAGAGGGAAGAGAGGTTTTCAAGAAGCAAAGGAAGAAGGAGGGGAATAAGCATGAAGGGAGAAAAAAGGGAACAGAGGCTGGAAGGTGGTTGATAAGAAAAAGAGGTGGGGGGAGAACGGAGGATTAAGAATCTGGTCCTGGCCGCTTGGCAGCATAAGAAAACTCCACACCATAAGATAGATCGTTGGAGTAGGAAGAGGATTCTCCTGGACCCTGCGCAAGAACCTTGACGGATACTCAGCAAAGACCCCACATAGGTACGTAAAAATATTTTACAAACTCTGAATAGTAGCATGCATCCTCCATGAAACCCGTAGTGTGATCTTTTTGGTGTTTATAAACTGGAATGTGTCTAAACTAATGGCTATATGGGAGTTTTTCTTCCTTGAATGTTCCAAGAAAGGCCAATAGAACACTGTTATGCTTGATGCCATTCATGCCTTGGAAATAGACTTAGGTCCCTTAGCTTTAAAGAGTCTTGGCACCGTGATTGTGGTACATCTGATCACTTAAGCAAATCACTCAATCGTTGTAACAACAAAGGCTCTACCCTAATTAATTTGCAAAGATTTGAGTTGATGTGTGTTGCGAAGTTTGTGGCTTTAATACATTAAGCCCTTGAGATATTTTGCCAAGACAAATTTGATGTAGACCTGAAGACCCCATATAGGGCGATAGTGATTGTCATCGCCCATGCTACTGTAATCTCGGATCTTTGCGTGAATCAATGAGTAACCGCCTATCCTAAGTAATTTAGAGCTTGGATGGGTACTGGCCATGGAGTCTTACTGTTCATGGATAGGGAAGTGATATCACCACCTATGAAGCTCATACATGTTGCTCGAAGGGGGCGGTTGATGTTGCCGAGACCTGTTAGCAGGTGAGCAAGGGTACGCACACAGTGGGGACGTCCAGGATTTCCACACCAAGATAGAATTGATTGATCAAGCAAATCGGGACGTTGACGGCTAGCCATGTAACAAAAACTGAACGTTGGCTCTCGGACTTCAGCTCGTGGGTGTAGTAATATGCCATGCAGGGGGTCATGCAACACTCACAGGGTCCCAAAACCTTGCCTCATTCAGGATACCCGAGCGGCGCATTATTACCTGTGCTGGGTTCGTTCCCTTAGCCCATGGACTGCTACCATGCTTTGTGAGATATGATTCAAATGGTCATGAGAACAACATGCTCATGCAACGAATCGCACATTAATCGCAAGAATCAGTATGAAACGAGATATCTTGGTTTGTTAATCATTTGTTCACGAATTAACGAGTCTGTGTGTATTCGGTGCACTTGCCCACATAACCACTCAACAATGCATTCTATTGGGATGTGAATGTGCTAAATATAGACTTCCGTCGCCATGTTTCTCGTGCATATCTTATAAGCTCCAAATTGAATATTGACATGCTAATAACCCTGAGATAGCTTTGAGGAGCTGCATACCTATCCAAGATTCAAATCCTGCACATCACACTTCTGACTTCAGAATCCTCTCATCCTCTCACATATTACCATCCAGCCCTTGCCAATTGCCAATATTCCAATTCTACCCCAAATTGCTTAAATGACTCTAATGCCCCTGATCTTTCCACAAATTGCCTATTTTGTCCCTGCTGTGCCAAATTACCCTACTGCCCCTAGGAATTCATTTAATCCCTATTCTGTTCCCAAAAATTAATAAAATTTCCAAAAATTAATAAAAAATTCCAGAAATAAATAAAAAATACAGAAATTCATAAAAAATTAATAAAAATATTGAAATTCATAAAAAGTTAATAAAAATACAGAAATTACATAAAAACTCAAAAAATTAATAAAAATCTAGAAAATACATAAAAAAATTAATAAAATACAGAAATTCATAAAAAAATTAATAAAAATACTGAAATTCATAAAAAATTAATAAAAATACTGAAATCACATAACAATTCAAAAAAGTTAACAAAATACAGAAATTACATAAAAATTAATAAAAAATCCAGAAAATTATTAAAATTCTAAAACTCCTAAATAAACCATAAAATTCTAAAATTCCTAATTAAATTCTCAAAAATTCCAAATCATCCCAAAATTTCTAGTAGTTACAAAATTGCACCAAAATCCCATTTCAACTCCAATTACCTCAAAACTCAAAAACGAAATTCTTTTATCAAAATCCTTTTTCTTTTACTCAAAGATCAATATCATTTGCAACTCATGTCTTCTCAAAGAACTTTAAAATCTTTTCTAAATATTTTGGGATTTTCAAGTCTCACGCAATGGACTCTAAATGGGAAACAGGCGGTTTATCTGCTGTTCAACATTTAGTAGTTTGTATAGGTCCCCGTGTTGCCTTAGCCGCCTCGGACCTTGTGCATGAGTGGACTTGAGGTCCTCTTCAAGATTCTAAAAACCTCTCTTTTTTTAAAATATTTTGGGATTCTACGTCTCACGCAATGGGCTCTAAATGGGGAACTGGCGGTTTACCTGTTGTTCAACATTTAGTAGTTCGTATAGGTTCCCGTGCTGCCTTAGCCGCCTCGGGCCTTATGCATGAGTGGACCAAAGATCCCTCCCAAAAACAAAATCTTTTTAATATAACATCTTCAAATATTCTTTTAAAATGCCCTTCGAAGGTCAAGCCTTCACAAAACTAGAACTACGTAAGCCTTGAGTTTCCCATTGCACCAGGGAATACATAGGAACAGGATCAAGTCCTGTCAGGCTAACCTCCATCAATTATTTATTTTCACTCTAATTAAAGGGATCAAACCATTTTCATAATCACACACTCAGTTTAAGGGTACCGTTCTTTGGAACGGGCGAGTGGGGTGCCTAACACCTTCCCCACTCGTAACCAACTCCCGAACCTAAATCTCATCCTTAAGACAGGGTTTTTTCCAAATATTTTTCCCTTAAATAAAAACTTGGTGGCGACTCCACTTAATCAAATAAAATTCTTTTTTCAAAATTTTAGCGAGTTCGTCGTCTCGTCGGAATTACGATTACGACACAAGGAGAGTTCCAAAAGCTTGTCACTGGTCTGAAACGTTGTAGCCTCTGAACGGAAGCCAGGCCAATGAACGGCGGCTCTGAACGACGGCCACCTAACTGCGGCAGTGGCCGATCTCACAGTCTCGGAGCGGGTTAGGGACGCGGGGTATGATTGAGATTACTATTCAAGGCGCTTAGTACGAATGCGGAATCAGCCAATTGTGTTCTCCTAAGTTCCTACCAGGTATGCTTGGAATGGGAAACGTTGTCAAATGAGTAGGGTGCGACAGTCTTGGCTTAGCCTTCTCACCCTCGTTGCCTAGTATCTAGGATCGGGGCTGGGCTTGTCTGGAGTGGGTAGTGCTGCCGGATGAGTGGATTGGGGGCTGCAAACTCGTCGCGAAACCAAGCGAGAATGAAGTTTTTGACAACGAAGTTGGAGGCGAGCATGGACGGCGGCACTACGGCTGGTGGGTCAGTCTGCGATGGTGGGGCCGCCGCCATGGGCAGTGGAAGATGGTGCAAATTTTGAAGGAGACATATACACGCAACACGACAAGATAGCAAGAAAGATAAAAGGGGCGGCGTGTCGTTATTGTAGCAGTGGTTTTAGTTTTATTTTGAGGAACAGGGAATCGAATCACAGGCTACCGATTGCAGACGCAGATACAGCAATAAACATTTGTAAGTTCATTCAATCAAGATTCATTCCATACATAGGAAGCATGTGAAGCAATCTTATACATAATAAGCCACAAGGCAACCACATACACAAGGAACACGCAAGGTCATTTCATGCATAGCAAACATACAAAGATATTCAGCTTGGATTATTAACATACAGGGGGTACATAGGAAAAAAGAAAAGAAAGGGGCCAACCTAAAAGCAGCTGGAATCAATCTTTGCTCCGCTATTGGTCAGGACACCAAGCGTCTTCCGATTCTTCACCGGGCAGCCTTGCGAAATTTTTTCGAGAGTTGGGTGTCGGGCCTTTTTAATTCAAACGATCCTCTCCTCTTTTCGAGCTCACTGACCCTGTTTTCCCCAGAAGAAAATCCTCCTCTCTCTCCTTTTTCTTATCCTTCTGTTGCTCTATGATTTTTCGATTATCCCTTTTGCGTGTTCTCCCCCCTCCTTTTCCTGCTACCTTGCTTTTCTGTTTTGCCTTTTTGTCGTATTGTTATTTTGTCTTCTTTCTTTTTGTCCCTTTTGCTTTTGCTCCTTACTTTTTGGCCACATTCGTTACTTCCATGCCATTTCTGTTGCGGCTTTCTTTCGTTTTTGGTTTTCCATTTTTCCTTCGTGGCATGACTCTATTATAATTTTTAAGTTAAAATTTTCTTCTTTTGTGTTTTTCTCCTTCCTCCCCTTTTCATTTCCATTTATTTACATTTTTTATTACATGTTTTAATTATTTATTTATTTATTCACCATTTGTTGCTTTTACTTAGTAATTTTAATTATTTTATTTTATTTCTTCTTTCCCCTCTTTTATTTTTTGGACCCTTTTTTTATTTATTTATTTTTCATTATTAATTTTTTATTATTTATTATTTTTATTTTTTTACATTTTTTAATTTTTTGGACTTTTAATTTACCACATGACTTGTTACTTGTTCATTGATTGATTTAAACGAGGTCTCGGACGTAATTGGGTGTTCACACATGTCTTACATGTACCTCTATTTGCATCCTCTCCAAAGTATAACATAGAACCCCTTGGACATGTGTGAATTTTTGTGTAATTAAGGCCAAGTTTTAGTAATGATTTTCTTGGCTTCATAGAATGAAGGTGGAATTTTAGCATGTTCAAAAGCATCTGCCAACAACTCTAATATCATAGACATTTCTTTGTCACTTATTTTACACAAACACTTGATGTGATACAGCTTGAGCAAGAAAGAAAATTTTGAATATTTATCACATCCTACATACAAACTCTCTTGTTTATCCCTATTTAACTCCAAAAAATCTACATTGTCATTAGATAACCTTTGGGTTGATTGTGGAAATATTGTCTCATCTTTTACCACATCCTCATAATTGGGATGATTCCCAAATGTTTCATTAATCATATCATATATAGGATCATTAACAAGATTTCTATGTTGAATCTCTTGTGAAATGTTGTGCATTTACTGCGCGTACAAAGTTTTACTCACGGGCAAGTGCATTTGTCGGAGTAGAAAGGGGTATTTAAAATCCTTAATATCGTTCCCGCAGATACTATTTTAACAATCTTAAAAAATATTAAATCCTAATTTTTGAGCTCACCAGGAAAGGGTTTGTTTAGACATATTTAAAGTGAATGTAAAAAGGGGTACAAAATGAGAGTAAGTGATTTAAAGACAAAAGAGCACAAATACGAGTTCAATTATGAAAAGACACGAGACTTTGGTTTCCCTTATAACTTTATCCAATTTTATCCTAATTCCCTTATGAATGATTTGAGTCAATTGCTAACCATCCGTTCTAATTCTATTACTACCCAATGATCATGCAATAAAAATATTCTTTCCCTTAAGTTACTACCCCCAATGATCATGCAAGGTATATAATTAAGAGAAGCATAAAGAACATGCGGACTTGTTAAATTAGTAACTGATTAGAAATCAAGGATTCCGATTGATCCTCCAAAACCCTTAGATTCAGTTTACCTTATAGTTCCGTTAATTAGACAATGGTACGATCGCCTATCCCCCAGTTAACTTAGAAATTAATTCTCATTAATTAATTATGCAAAATAAGGAAAACACAATTGAATAGAAATACGGGGTTCAATTGGTTACATTATAAGTTTCACCAAAGCCCCATGATTTGGGGTTAGTTACATATAAAGAGATAAGACAAATAAAAACATACTAATCCCATGGAACAATCCATAATCCTAATTCTACAAGAGAACGACAAAACCGTAGTGCTAGCAATACTGGCAATAGGACGTTGATCTCAGATCATGGAAGAGCTTCGTCCCGAAATCCTACGGGAGGATACTAAAAGAGAGATGAGAATGGAATGATGTGTCTCTGGCGTAATGATAGGCCTACGCCCCGGAGAGTGGTGTGGCCTTTGGAGCCTAGGATGGTGTCATGTGGTGTAGTAGAGCCCCTTTTATAGGCGTGGATTAGGGTTTCAACGTGGTGGGCTGGGCTTGACCTAGCCGCTTCCTCAGCTGTCACGACCAATCTACATAATCTTGCAGCATCGTAGGGCTGACATGTCATTGTCGTATTAGATGTATTATCTTTTTATGCTTCGTTTACCTTCTTTTTGGTCCAAAACTTGCCTATTTTCGGATTCTTAGCTTGCGTGACCATTCCTATAAAAATAAGGAAAATTAGGTAGAATTACAATTAAATAATCATAAATTATATTGTAATTATAACTAATTTTTCGCAGATAAATCAACAGAATGGTGGTTTATCATGAAACTGAAAACATTTCAGCTATAGTACTTCAACGACTTGTCTCTCCATGTCTTAACCAAACAATTTACCCTTTGGAAAAAGGTTTAAGAATCAAATCATCATACACTACTTCTCGAGTTTCCAATTTCTTAAACAGGCATTTAACACATGGACAGATTATCCTACCCTTTACGCTCTCATTGTCAAATGCAAAGTCTAAGAATTTATTCAATCCTTCAACATATTGAGGAGTATTTCAAGACATGTTAATCCAAGATTTATACATTATTTTTGAAAATGAAAAACGCACACTAATTTAGTTAAAAGATCATATGAAAACCTAGTTACAATTGAATAGAAAAAAAAATATAAATAGGTTTAACTATGAGATAACTGAATAATATTAAAAAAAGAATAAATAAATTATTAAATTTATTCTATACATAAATAAAAATAAATAGAAAATAAAAAAATTAATAATTATTTCTAATAATATTATTAAAATTATTAATAAATACCTATTTACATAGAAGGAATCACTAATAAATGTCTTGGATAGACCACTCCGCTTGTTTTTCTATTTTGAGAATTATTAAAACCTATAGGAATGTGAAAAATTATATCTCTAAAGGTAAGCACATGTCAGAAGAAAAAAAATATAATAGGTAATTTTCAAAACATTAAGGCGTTTGTGAGCACCAATTTGTGTCCGGGTAAAAATCTTGCTTAATTAATTAATTTATTAAATACCTTTAAAAAAAAGAAAGCTCAAATTGTCAAAAGGAAAGAAAAGGAGATGCAAAAATTAAGTAAACAAGTGAATAGATAATAAACAAATAAAGCTAAAAAATAAAATTCAGTTAGGTTAGTTGGGAGTTAGTTATAGAGTTAGTTGGGCTAGGGTTAGGAGTTAACTTCCATTAGGTTAATACCACCATGGTTAAGCTAGGGGTATAAAAGGGATTTTGGGAAAAAGGGAACGGTTACGACATTTTGGTACCAAAAATTGAAAATTGGTTTCGGATACTCGAGGATTCGCTCTCACTCTCGACGGTTTGGCTCTCGGTGTGTTCAAGAGGCTACACCATCGACAAGATTTTGGGGAATTCAGAAACAGCAATCTATTCTTTGTCACATGAACTTCGAGACCTTGATTTTTCCTTGTTGAGTTTCAGCTTTGTACAGGTCAGTATGCTTGTGGATTTCTCGTATAGGGTAGGATTTGATCAAATATTGGTTGTATCTTGATTGCATGATAATCCTGCCATGGTTTGGATAAATCACAATGCTTTGGTTGTTAAATTTTGATGATGTACTGGTAGTTATTCCTGTTAAGAGTGCTGATGACCTGCTGAATTTTGATTTTGTATAGAAATCCTAGGATTACTTGCAAACACTTTCTGCGATGAACTCCTGTATGTAGATAGGTTACAAAGTGAAAGTAGGAGATAGACCTAGAGCTTACATCCGTGCACCTAAATTATGGCATAATATTGCAATTGAAATGGGTACCTATCCTTGGGATAAGGAAGATTTATAATAAAAAAAAACTTCACAGGTTACTGGTTCCAACTACTGTAATGGCCTAGGAATCACCCAACAGTAGGTTTCCCCTGCCTTGACTTTATTAATTGACAAAGGAAAGAGAAACCTTGAATGAACAGGTTTAGGGAGGTGTAAACAGGAACCTATTTACTTAATCTGGATTTCTTTTAGGCATTAGCTTCAGGTGTTGTTTGTAGATTATAGGTGGAGTTGTGTCCCTCGATCGGTTTATTGTCACGGTGATGAAATGACGGAGGCTTAGAATCCTTAAGCTGCACAGGTAATAGATTGTCCCTTGTGGTTGTGATTCACTGATTCCAAGCTTAAAGGAATCGCGGTCACAAGATCATGAACTGTCCCTGGCAGTTTAATTGGTGATGGTGTTAAGATTAGAAACATGAAATGCCTAATCCGGGGCTAGGTAGTTCAGGGTCACTATTAACCAATGCAATTTCAGGGCTTATACCTTCTGACCAGGGGCTGGGAAATGTTTGAGTCAGTTAGTATCAAAGGTCGGGAAACATCTAACTCAGATTTAGATTCAGAGTTAAAGATATAGTCTATTATTCCTGTCATTGAGGCAAATAAGCTTGAGATTAGAAGGGTATTGAGCAGCTGCCTATACCTGATCTCAGGTCTAAAAACTGGATCTGGTTTTGATAAGGGAGGATAACTAATAGCTTCTGAGTTTAGCTCATAAAATAGACTTAGGAACCAGGTTTCCTCACAGAATCTGTAGCAGATCCATTTCTGCTTTCTCTAAGTGTATGGCCCAAGGATTAGTTTGCTTGAGGCAATTAGGTTAAGAGGTCAGGGGGAGCATTAGAATTATAGTTTGGTTAAAAGAATCAGTTGCACCAAAAGTGAACTCGTCCAAGTTAGCAGTTTAGCTTTCCTCTCTGTTGAGTTTCAGTTTGTTTATACAAATCCTGTGGCTTTGTGTTGCTATGCAGATTTTAGGCCAACACCAGGCTCTATGACAGAAACTCTGACTCCAAACCATTCTGCTTTGGTCTCAATACCTACAGGGATTGGAACCATGGTTCTTACTCCCAATTATCCTAGATGCTATGCCAAGTCTAGGTCAAAGAAAGGATGTTGAGTCTGCCCCCATATGCATGCATCTTACAAACCTGGGATTCTTATTCCAAGCCTAGGATAGCAGGCCACTGAGGTTCTAACCTTGGACCACTTTCAACCAAAACTATGTTAGGATTTATACCTTTAGATAAAGGAAGATCCAAATATAGGAATTCAAGTCAGTATCTCTGATGGAGCTTTGAGACAAGGCAACTTTTACCTTTCAATTCTCTCTGAAACTGTGGCAGCAATCATGCTGCATATCGATTCTGTGTTCTCAACCTACATACCTGTATTGGAAGCCTAAAATTAGATGGTTAATAAGCTTGGACAGTATGTCAATGGCTCAGGATTTAGAACATGGCAGGGGCAGGAACTTTACATTGGGGTTTGCAGGGGATATCAAAGGCTCTGCTGTTAGGACAGACTTTAGATGCTTAATCTCAGTATGGTACCTAGTCATGAACAGATAATTCTTGATCACCTTAACAAAGTTAAAGACTGCATTTAGAACTAGAGACCAGACTTGTTTTTTTTTTTCTCTGTCTCTGAGGAGGTCAGACTTGAGTAAGTGGAGATCAATTGCAACAAATTGATATTATCCAGTTTAGTAGTTTGGGCCCCATTCTCTCTTGAGTTCCAGTTTGTTTGTACAAGTTCTGATTTGGTCTCCCAGTTTCCTTCCTCATTGCCCTGTAGGATTTGAATCTTTGTTATCATATTTGGCTAAGCTTAGTGCATTGATTAGTTCCGTAGGAAACTCCAGCCGGTTTCGATCTGGATCGGGAATTTAGTTAATTTTGGGCTTAGGGGGCAGCAAACCATGTTCTCATCTTTGTTGAGCTTTAGGTGTGTGGAACATGTTTTGTGTATAAGGAAATGCAGAACAGAGCAGGGAGCAAGCTCATTCACCTGAGTTTTAGGCTATGTCTGATATAGAACCTAAAAAACAGGAACTGGTTTAAGGATAAATTCTAGCCAAGATAAAGCATAGATGCAGTGGTGATATTTGGTTTGAAGATAGGCTGGTATAGGCAGAAGGTCAAGAGAGGGTTATGACTAAATGGCCTTTATGTGATAGAATCACATTGGCCAGTGCAGAAAACAGGTCATGCTTAAGCTAGCCACAGAAACTGGTTTATTGTAACCTGCCCTTGATTGAGAAACTGGTTCACTAAATCCTCAGGTACAGTTTTTTGAACCTAACATGTTAGGAGAGCCTAGGAGTCTGAGTTAAGCTGGGCCAAAGAGAGCCAAGGCTTGGTTAATAGATACCTGATATGTTAAGTCAATAGTGAAGAAATCAGATTCATAGGAACAAGGCCTTTTACTCTTGCTGCAGGAATTTTAGCCATGACACAGGTCCTGTGTTGAATCATTTAAGTATGGTGGGTGAGGTAATTATAGTTAGGCCTGAAGACCTAGTGCCTATCTTGGTCAAGAGCTTACTAAGTATATACTCAATTTCAAGATCCATGAGCCAAGTAATGCGTACAACAACTGAGGCATACTAGGTTATGTCAAGCTAATTCTCAATAGAAACCTGAATGCTGCAAGTTCTAGGCTATGAATAACACCAGGCCCTAGCTAAATGGGCCTAGATTCCATAAAGACCAGTTTTTCTGCCCAGATTTACCCCATTAGGCCTTGCTCCTATTAGCATTAAGTGGGATAGGGGTTTAATTCAGTACTGGTACAAACCATGGCCTAAAATAACAGAATTAGACCAACTTGTAGAAGCCTGGGCCTGATATGTTGGAACCTGTGCATTTTGAATTAGAGAAAAAGGGCTCTGCTGATAGGAAACTCACAGTCCTAATTTGGAGCACAGGAGATGGGTTCGGTTAACCTCATGACAGTCAATGGCTTTAGGACCATTTCAGGGTTCTGAATTAGTCAAAAGGGCCTATGATTCCTTGAAATGATTTTGGATCAAGTCTGATGACAATAACAGTTTTAGAGATGGTATTTTTGATGACCCTTCTTTCTTGTGGCAGTGGTTACAAGGGAAGATTAAACCAGATAGGCTCAACTGGACTTCTGACACGAGAAATAAGATCGATTTCAAGGCATCAAACCTGATCCAGTGTTTACTTTAGACTCATATAAGAGCAAAAAGGAGCTTAACTAAAATTGATCGGAGAGTAGTGTAAATTCGTAAGGGCCATAGGAAAGTCTGAAGGTTAAAGCCTGAAAACCTAAAAGTCATGTTTAATCTATGCTAGGAATTTGAGAATCTAAGCCATTCACACTGATTCTGTTGGTAGCACCTATACCAGCCAGATTTGAATGTTTGATAGCAGGAAGTCCAGCTAAAATTAGTGTAGCATCAATGACTTGAAGGGCATGAATAAGATAGGGTATAGGAAGTTGGGGAAGCCCTGTGAACTTGTCAAAGTGGGTACCGATACTGCCTTCAGTCCTAGTTTGGCAATGCTGTTATCCTCTTATGGTAAACCCCTCTAATCATGTTCTTCTACCAAACTGCAACCATACTAGCTACCCCAACACTTAGGCCTATTATGATACAGTGTTCGATAACATAGAGGCCAATTGAAGAATAAATCAGTTTGTTAAAATTGGCCTGCTACAGATTGAGATAAATTAGGAATTGATTAAAAATCCTAATCAGGATAATAAGAGGCTTTTGATTCAACATATACAGCTGTACTAGAGTAATACATGCCTTGAAGCATTTATATGTAATAAAGAAATGGTCTCTAGTTTGTACTTGATTAAGAACAGTAACCATATGATTGGCAAAGCTTTAGTAGTAGGCTGTAATACCTTATAACTTCTAAGCCAAACAGGAGGTAAACTAGTGTAAGGAAAACTTTAAAAAAGGGGGGGACTGAGAGTTAGTCCAATAGAGGATCAATCTTAGTCCTTTAGTCTGTTAATATGATCTATTCACAATAGCAATTTCAGTTTTGAAATTCATAGGATAGATAGAAAGCCAACTAACTTGGGAAACCTTCTGTTTTATATCTAAACTGGGATTGGGAAAACTTGTAATAGTAAGAAGCTAGTAAAAGGCCCTTATCCTATAAAGGCCGAGATATAGACTTAATCTTGAGCAAAGTGACTGCCGTGGTGGCTTTGTGAAAGAGCAACGAGTTTTAAATGTCATGATTGCGGGTACAACGACGCCCTCAGATAATTTTTGAAAGGTTGAAAGAGCACGGATTTCTCTGAAAACAAATAATGGGAGAATATATCATTGTGCTTTGTTTTTCTCATTTCAATTTTCTGATCCATGTTCTGTTTTCACTAAGCCTTTGTCTCAAACCTTTTTTTAATTCACTCTTTAACTCAAAAATTCCTGGTTATTTTTTTTATTTTTCGAAATTCATGCAAACGGGTTCTAACACGAACGAGTAGCGTTCTCTCACAAAGTATGCGTGTTTTAATTGATGTGGGATCTAAATATTTGACTTAAAGCGATTTAGGATCTGTAAGCATAAATTAAAACCATTACCTTCAACAAAATCTTCTAAAGAACGTCTGCTTTTTTAATTAAATTTTAAATTCATGCAAGCGGGTTCTAACGCGAATCAGGATGATTCTCACCGTGTCATGTTTTAATTTGTGGGATCCAAATCTGACTTACGACGATTTAGGATCTCGCGAGCATAATTTCTCGAAAGCCATTACCTTTAACAAAATCTTATAAGAACGTCTGTTTTTTTTTATTAATTTTTCTAAAATTCATGCAACGGGTTCTAACTTTGCTGAGTAGTAGTTCTCTGACAGTGTTGTGTTTTTTTTAGGGATCCAAATACGTTGACTTCGGCGATTTAGGATCTCGTAAGCATGAATTTTTGAAAACCATTACTTTCAACAAAATCTTATAAGAACGTTTTTTTAATTAATTTTTCAAATTCATGCAAAAACGGGTTCCTAATCGCGAACGAGTAGTAAGTTCTCTACCGTGTCGTGTTTTAATTCGTGTGGGATCCAAATACGCTTACGACGATTTAGATCTCGTGGCGATGAATTGAAACCATTACCTTCAACAAAATCTTGTAAAGAACATCTTGTTTTTTAATTAATTTTTAGAAATTATGCAACGGGTTCTACGCTGAGCGATAACGTTCTCTATCGTGTCGTGTTTAATTGTGGGATCCAAAATCACTTTGATTTGGGATCTCATGACAAATTTATGAAAACCATTACCTTCAACAAAATCTTCTGAAGAACGTCTGTTTTTTAATTAATTTTTGAAATTCATGCAAATGGTTCTATGTGAGCGAATTTGGCGTTTTCTAGTGTTATTGTTTTAATTCGTATGGATCAAATCGACTTCTTGATTTGGATCTCGCAAGCATGAATTTCTCAAAACCATTACCTTCAACAAAATCTTATAAAAAAGAAAGTCCGTTTTTTTTTTATTAATTTTTCGAAAATTCATATGCAAAAGCGGGTTCCTAACGCGTAGTAAGCGTTCTCTACCGTACGTGTTTTAATTTGTGTGGGATCCAAATACGACTACGGCGATTTAGGATCTACATGAAGCATGAATTTCTGAAAATCATCACTTTCAATAAATCCTTATTAAAGCGTCTATTTTTTTTATCTAAATCACTTACATTATTCTTTTAGAGATCAAGTCTCTGCCCGAACTAAAGTAGCCTTGATTTCCCATTGCACGGGAAGATAAAGCGCAGGAGAGGATCAAGTCTGTCGAATTATTTCCGCCGAGCACTATTTATTTTATTACATTTTAAAGGGATCAAATAGTTTTCGAAATATCACCCTTTCAGTTTAAGAGGTACCGTTCCTGACAGTGAGTAGGGTGCCTAATATACCTTCCTTACTATTAACCGACTCCAGTTTAGATTCTTTATGAAGTTAAGGGTTTTTGCGATGTTTTTCATAAAATAAAATTTGATAAGTATTTTCATTATCAAAATACAAATTCTTTTAAAATTTAAGCGAGTTAAATCGTCGTCGTAATTATGATTCACGACAGCGTTGTAATATATAATACTACATACTTGAATATCTTTATTATTAGTAGCTTTCTGCTACTCAAATTCTATTGGCTTAGTAAAACCAATCTTTGAATATCTCAAACGTTGAGAACAATTCCAACATGTCACAGGAAAAAGATTAAACAAAAATTCTACTAAAAGATTTCTACCCATAAATGAACCCCTAGAGACATCTACTCTTTGAAAACAATGATTATTCTGTAATAAAAGTGATTATAATTCATCAAAAATTTTCAAACAAAATATAAAATATTAGTAAAAAAAATAATAAATAGATAAAAAATCAGCAAACATCTTTTTTCTTTCATAGATTCTAAAAATTGAAATGCAAAGTCATCCCTAAATAAGTTAACAATGATGAGTAAATTCATTCAGCTGAACTCGACTTATAATGATTGAAGCGACTCTAAAACCAATCCGAACTGAAACAATGTCTAAGGACATTGGTGTATGGAAGAGGAGAAAACTGGTAACTTTATATTTCGAACCGACAAACAGCAGCCATTGATGTCCCGCATCTGTAATTTATCTTATAATTTTCATTACAACGTAACAAATTCCAAAACCGTAAACTCCAATAGTGGTATGGTTTATAAAGAATAACAATAAAAATAAATGTTGAAGCTTATTGTAAATAAATATGCTTGAGCTTGATCAAAGCACTGTTGCACGTGGTCCTCCTACCAAAGAAAGCTTTGTTAAAAATTTCGGACAAGTCAATAAAAAGTTTCAAAATATTATCTCGCAACCCGGCCACCGGAGAATACAAAACTTGCTATAGACATTAAATTTCAATAAGGAACACAAATTATATGGTTTCTTTAATATATATATATATATATATATATATATATATAGAAAAGAAATGATTAATTTTTATATATCCAACACATTTATAATTCCCTCTTATAAGGTAAAAATTGAGAAGAAGGAAGCTTTTTTTAGATTTCAGTGTTTAATTATTAATTTTTAAAATGTAAATAATATAAAACTAAATAAAAAATAATATTAATAAAAATTTAAAAATTTTAAATTTTAAATTTTAAATTTTAAATTTTAAATTAAATTTTTAATGTTAAAAAAAAAAAATTTATGTTAAATATATTTCTTTTTATAAAATAAAATAAATGAGATGTCACCTGCTTTTTCAGAAACTTGAAGATTTTATTGAAGGAATGAAACTCTTTGCACCTTAAGCCACATCGTGCACATATTCAGTAAAATTTTCTTGCAATTTGATCAACAACATCAAAGATGTATAAGGAATCAAAATATGTTACTTACTTCCTAAAGGATCTTAATAATATATCTAAATCATAGGAATCCAATTTTTTTGGTATTTGTCTCTAACAAAACAATAGGTAAATCAACACACCTTAGTTTCAGATTTAAATAAAAATGGTGATATTAAATTATAGATATTTCCACCACAGCTTAAATCCAGCTTCTCATATCTGCAGAACTTTAAGGTTTAAATTATTAATGAAGCAAAGACAAAACTAATAAGCTAAAACACTTGCTTTGTATCACTAGAGAAGTCTTCAGAAGATGAAAGCCAAGAACTCAATCCGGTCAATACTATTCATTGAAAGTATGCTATTGTTAGTTTCCGTTTAAAATGCAATTGTTGATTCCTATTGATCACACCATCGACGTTATCATCACTATCCTATTATAAATGAATTATTATTAGTCCTTAATTATTGCATATTTCTTGTCACGGGCCCAAGAGAAGAAAGTGTTCTCATTCATTATTTTTAGTATATTTTGTCTGCAATCTCTTTTGTTACAATTATTAGCATAATTAACATGCATTATATATATATATATAAAACGCTTCCTTTCTTGATAAATCATGTTAGGTATTGCACATTAGATTTAGAAATTCCTTTTTAATTATAATGATATAGATGTATTTATATTTTAAGAAATAATTTATATATAATTAAAAATTTGATATTTTTGTTCGTATAAAAAAAATATTATATTATGAGAAACGACGTCGCATGGAGTGATGCCAAATTTCCAACAATCAAGAATCATAACGATTTTTGAAACATTGGATTTTAACATTAACCAAATTTTTTTATAGTGAAAAAAAAAAAGACAATAAATAAACAGAGGAAGTTTCCAGAAAAAATATTATATGTGATTTTGGTGCATATTAAGTACATATAATATGGACGGTCTTAATTGTATTTTCTAATTTCACCTCATTTATAAGTTTTAGAGCATGTTCAGAAAGCTTCACAAGAATATGGTGTTGTAATTTTTATAATCACATAAATTACAATTGTGTGCAAAAAGAAATGTTCATGGAAGACACTGAGTAATGCAAGAAGTTTTGAAAATCTTGAAATAAAACTTATTTGCATAGACAATTTGAATGTAGAAAATAAATAGTTCGTTCTAAATCTTTAACTTTCTATGTACATCATCCCCTCTAAACTTAAATTACAGGGTTCATGTTCATCAATTTATGTGCTAAAACTTTTTACATGGTTTTTCAGCATTGTGTGTTTTGTAACTATATTAATTTGAATTCATTAAAACGTTAGAAGTTGTCAAATTTCAGTAATTAGTTTATTAATTTGGTTCATTTATTCTCTCCACTGTGAATTAGAAAAAATAAAGAAATTATTATAAAGAAAATATTTTATTAGAAAGAAAAAAATAAAATTGTTAAATAATTCTATATTTTTGTAATATAACAATAAATGAACTGGTGTTTGGATAAATTTATCATTAAATAACTTTTTTTTCTGGGTAAATTTTTTTTGAATTCAGTGTTTTTTCATTCATATTTTTTTAAAAAAATTGTTCTATATTGTTTTGATTCTCCTCTCACATTGACTTCATCGGCAGGGAATAGCAGCACTGATGGCAGAATTCCCCACTTATTTTTTAAAAGTAAACAATTCACAGATATTTTTACTTTATCTATAAAAAAGGTTTATGTGTAAATATAACTATTTTAGATTTTTATTAACAAAATTTATCAATAAGAACACAGTGTTGATCATAATATATAAAACCAGATACATGTGATGATGAGACTTTTTTACCCTCTAACTTAAAAAGATGCTGGAGAAAGCATCATATTTCTTTTATTCTTACAATTTTTTTACATATACAATCACACAACACAAACGCAACCTTAGCTAGATTTTGCTCATGGGAGGGTACAACCTCTGTTGCTTATTTATTAATTGTCATAACAGCCTTGGCTAGATTTTGCTCATGGGAGGGTACAACCACTATTACTTATTTATTAATGGTCATAACAGCATTGGACTTTTAGATTCGAGTCTTGGCCAAAACACAAAGAGGATTCTTCTTATGTTGGGCAAGTCCCGGCAACACTTCAGTATCAATATCTTCTTCTTTAATTCCAGGTGGCAATTCCCAATCAAATGAATTAAGAAGATTAGCAAGAATAAGCTCCACTGAAGTGATTGCCATAGGCATGCCTGGACAAATTCTGCGACCACCACCAAATGGAATTAACTCAAAATCTTGTCCACGAACATCTATATTACTCTCTAAAAATCTCTCTGGTATAAACTCATTTGTGTCTTTCCAAGCCTCAGGATCTCTGTGAATAGCCCAAGCATTCACATATACTAATGTCTTGGCTGGAATTTCATAGCCATCGAGACTACATTTTTTATTTGTTTCTCTTTGCACAAGTAGTGGTCCTGGTGGATACAATCTCAGTGTTTCTTTTATGATTGCCTTGAAATAGGGAAACTTTTGAACATCATCTTCATCTAAAAAATCTTTATCACCTCCAAAATTCCTAATTTCTTCTTGAACTTTCTTCATCACTCTTGGGTTTTTCATTAATGCAGTCATAGCCGAAATTAGTGTGGCTGTAGTTGTATCCGTCCCTGCAACAAGCATGTCCTGCAAAAAAAAAAAAAAAGAAATCAGCAATTGATAATTGGTTGAAAATAAATTTTCAGAAAATTAATCTTTTAAATTGGACTTGTTAATTGTACATGACTTTTACTTTTGTTTATAATAAGTTAATTGTATGCGGCACGGGGATTCTGCAGCAGTTGATTCGGCACTAACTTTCAAGACTTTTACTTGATAATTAGCTCTCATGCTGAATTTGGTTTATAATAAATACAACAATAACAAAAATTTCAACTTTATCCCTTCTTGAAGTGGGAATTGATGTTGTTTTCTGTTCAACTGCAGCATATATGGTACTAATTGGCCCTTTGTTTTGTCCACTTCTCAACTTTAGCTCAGGAACAAGTATTACTCAACTTCTACCTAACCGTCTATTTTAATATCTTAAAATATCTTTTAATTTTTTATATTTTTTGGAAATATATATAAAAAATAAAAAAAATAAGATATAAATAAATATATATTATATTAAAAAATATTATTTTATTATCAAATTTTAAAAAATAAACAATGATAATTTAAAATTTTATTAATTTTTTATAAATTTATATTTATCAAAAATATCTGTTAAAAGATATTTTAATAAAAATTTAGATAATATAATTATCAGAATCAAATATAAATTTTACCAATTTAAAATATTTTTTATCAATTTATACAACTTTCAAAAAAATAACGGTTATAACATAATATTTTTTTAGTAAAAATATTGTTTCTTGGAGATTTTAATACTACAACGATATAAGCATTTCAGCGAGCTTCTATATAAAATGAAAAAAAATATTAACACCACCTTTTAAAATTAACTTCACTTTTTTTTCCGAGGTAGCCTTTAACGTTCATTTTAATATATATAAAATTAATAAATTTTTATTGTTAAAAAAATATCTATTATTCTTTTATATTTTTAATATAATAAATATATTTTATTAAAAATATTATTTTAAAAAAATATTATTATAATATATCATACTTTTTATAATATTTAAAAAATATTAAAAATATTATCTATTAATTTTAATAATATTTTAAAAAATATTATATATAATTTATATTATAAAATATTATTAGTAATATTTAAAAAATATTATAAAAATATAAAAATATATTATCTATTAATTTTAATAATATTTTAAAAAGTGTTTCATTTAATCTATATTAAAAAAATGAAATACACTGTAATGAAACTAAAAAAAAGTACTTAAATGAGTTATTTTATTTTTAGAAAAAAAGAATCTTTTGAAAGAAACAAAATTTATTTAATTTAGAAAGGTACGTAATATAATATATGGAGATTTTTTTTTGGTGTAAATACTTCTTATTATTTAAATATATAGATATTTTTTAACTGTATTTAAATAGATAGATTAAATGTGAAGGAAAAGAAAAGAAATCCAAACCATGAACACTGCTTTGATGTGATCAATAGTGAGATCTACGGAAAACAAACGCTGCTTCTTGAGTTGAAGTAAGACATCTATTATATCCTCTTCCTGATAAGTGATTCTGTTAGGATCCATGTGTTCATCAATGACTTCTTGGTAGAACTCATCCAACTTCTTGAAAATCCGTTCAAGACGCCCATGCAATCCGGAGAGTCTATCAATCCAACCCAAGAAAGGAATAAAATCTGAAACAAAAAGGGTACCCAGCATGGCTTGACACTCATTCAATAGCCCATGGAACCTACTCCTTTCAGTTCCTTCATCTTCGTACCTTCTCCCAAAGGCAATTCTACATATAATAGTGGTAAGAAGAGACATTAGCATTTCACTCAAATTTATAACCTTCGAAGATGAGGCATGCTTAGATAACTTTTCTATCATTTGCTTGACCTCATAATGTCTTATTGAGGAAAAAGTGGAGACGCGTCTAGCACTAAGGACATGAACGACACAAATTTTTCTAATTTCTCTCCAAAATTGACCATATTGGGAGAATATGATCTCTACCCCATTGTAGGACAATTTTTGTTGGCCTTGTAATTGAGGTCGTCCACAAAACTCAAGGTCATGGGTTTTCAATACTTCTTTGGCTAGTTTAGGTGAGGAAACAACAATTGCTGGCCTTAAACCTAATTGAATGGAAAATAAAGGCCCATATTTCTTTGAAAGATCCCATAGTTGTCGACAAAGTTCAGAACTTTTGAGTTGATGAAGATTCCCTATTATGGGAAGGCCTCTGGGACCAGGAGGACGGGGTGGGCTCTTGAAGGTTCTGCGGTATTGGAAGAAGAATAACAAGAACACAGGAAGAGCAAGACATAGAATTAGAAAATGTGGTGACACCATTTCTTGTGATGAGGAAGAAATTAAACAGTTGTTGTTATTAATACTAGAATCATACCACCTACACTTATATAGGTGCATAAGGATGGTAGGACACTTGATAATGCTAGGTAAACACTACAACTTTTTGACGTGTAAATATTTTTAGGATTAAATAAGTTTTAAATTTTTTTAAATTAATAAAATTTTAATTTTTAAAATAATAATTTTTAATTTTTTAATTTTTAAAATATATTTTTTTAATTTTTAAAATAATCAATAATTGATATATGTTAATATCAATGTTTAATACATCGATAATAAAAAGATAAAAGAAGTTAATTTTTAAAAAAATTAAAAAATCAGAATTAATTTTTTTAACATATTTAATCGTGGATAATTCACGAAAAAAATTGACTTCAAAATAAAACCTCACAATATGAAAAAAAAAAAAAAGTAATTGTTGTTAATTCTTATTAATTATCATTACATAAGAAACAACTAATCGCAATTATCTTCTATTTTAAATTTAGTAAATGTTGACATAAATATTATGGTATTAAATTATTTTTGTAACGAAGATTTTTTTTATCAATATTTCTTCATGCAATCATGAGAAGTATAAAATAATTTTTTTTATAATATTTTAGGTCTATTCAAAGAAGATTATGAATTTTAAATTTTTTATTTTTAAATTACTTTATAAATAAATTTTGTTAGGCATAAATAATTTTTATTATATTCTTAAAATATTTTTGACTCAAATATTAAAATAAAAAAATAAATTTAGTGATTTTTATTTTTAGTTTTAAAATATTTTTATTCTTAAATTTATCAAACTTCACTATCACTAAACCATTACTGATACCATCTATCAAATTATTCTTGAAAATAAAGGAATTGAAAATGTCTTTGTTAAAAAATAAACAAGTTGAAAAAGGTATGATTCAAGGGATGAGAAAGTGGAGAATGGGTTAAAACTAAATTATGTTATTAATTGTTGAAACATCAGACTTTAAGTAGAGAAGAATAATGAACTTTTCTTATCTAAGTGTCACTTTCAAATTGGTTAAAATTGAATGCAAAACAAAACTACCACTAAGTTATTAATAACTAACTTTAAGCAAGCTTGACTCTAAAAACATAAAAAAAAAAAAAAAAGTGGATTTCGGAACTGAAATGTCAGCTTATCTAACACTCTTCCTTGATATTTAGGTGATAGACACCAATTCTTTGTTTCAAATCTTCAAATCATTCCTTTGATATTGATTTGGTAAAAATGTCAGCTAGCTGGTTATCAAATGAGCAATGAACAAGCAACACGTCATTAGATTGTTGAACTTCTTTAATAAAATGAAACTTGATCTTAATGTGTTTGGTTCATTCATGAAACACTGGATTTCTTGAGATTGAAATAGCTGAAATGTTATCACACATTATCTTGGTAGCTTTTGTTTGTTCATGTCCTAAGTCCTTTAGCATCTTCCTTAGCTATATTGCATGATTTACAGAGAGGTAGCAACGATATACTCAGCTTCTATGGTTGATTAAGATGTAGTTTCCTGTTTCCTAGAGCTCCAACTGAAAAAACTTGTTCCCAAGGTAAATAAGTATCCGAAAATGTTTTTGGAATCATCAATGTAGCCTTCCCAATTACTATTAGAGTAGCCCACCAGTTTCATGATTTTTTCTGCAGATTTTACAAAGAAAATTCCAAGTATGCTGGTTCCTTTAATATATCTTAACATTCTTTTAGCAACCAAAAAATGTGTTTCTCTAGGTGAATGCATAAACTTAAAGAGCAAACTTACAACAAATAGACTGTTAGGCCTGCATGCAGTGAGGCAAGGAGACGGCGAATCGAGCTTCTATACATACTTTCAGCTACTTTTTCAAAATTCTTATCTTTGAAAGCTTTAAACTGGTGGTAATTGGAGGGCTTACAAATTTGCAGTCTTTCATTTTGAATCTGTCTAAGATATTAGAAATGTATTTCTTTCAACATATAAAGATGCCATCATTGGAATGCATTATTTTCACGCCAAGGAAGTACTTCATGATTCCAAGATCAATCATTTCAAAGACTTTCTCTATTTCATCCTTGAACTTTTGGATTAGCTCAATTTTGCTTCCTATCACAAGGATGTCATCTACATAAATTGAAACAATTAAAGACTCACCACTAATGACTTTCATATATAAAGTGACTTCATTTTGTCTTCGGTCAAAACCAAGTTGGATGAGATAATTGTCCATTCTTTCATACCATGCTCTTAGGGCTTTTTTTAGTCTCATACATGGCTTTATTTAAAAGATAGACTTGATCTTCTTTATCAATGGTTGAGAAACCATATGAATTCTCTACATAGATCTCTTCAACAAGCAACTCATTTAGGAAGGCTGATTTGATATCAAGTTGATAAATCTACGATGAATTGTGACCTACAAAGGTAAGAAGAAGCTTGATTGTGTCATACCTTACTACTGGCACAAATGTTTCTTGGTAGTCTATACCATACTGTTACATATAATTTTTCACCACCAATCTAGCTTTGTCTTTTCAAATTTACCCATCGGGCTTGAGTTTTGTTTTGAAAACCCATTTTACACCTACCACTTTATGATTCGTAGGCCTATCAACAAACTGCCAAGTTCCATTTTTTGTTAATCATGTCTAATTCATCTTACATTACTCTCCTCCAAGCTTTAAAGTCTCGTGTTTCATCATAGCATGTTGGTTAAGAGATGAACAAGCTACACGTATGATAAACATCTTCCAAAGTTCTTGTGCCCCTCACTTGTAAGTCATCCACTAGCTTATTTATTGCAAGTTGAGGTTGTTTATTTGGAAACAATTCAAAATGAGAATTCCTTTGATTTTGTCAATCTCATACAACTTTCTCATCAAATTTTACTTCTCTGCTCAAAATTATTTTTCCTGTTTTTAAAACAAAAAATTCTATAGCCTTGGTTGATGAATTGTAGCCCATGAAAATGTCTTTGTGAGCCTTATTATCCAGCTTCTTTTAGGTTATAACCCTTGGTAATAGCATATAACACCCAAAGATTCTGAGATGGTGCATTGAAGGTTTGCTATCACCTTAGGCTTCATATGAAGTCTTATCCTGTAAGGCCTTTGTGGGAATCTATTCAGCAAATGAACAGAGGTATTGATTGCCTCCATCCAAAGCAGATTTAACATTTGTTTTTCAATCAAAAAACACTTATCCATCTTCATTATTGTTCAGTTCTTCCTTTTAAATACACCATTTTATTGTGGTGTATGGTAAGGTCAGTTGGTGTTCAATGCCACTTATAGATTCA
The DNA here is from genome assembly GCA_026541065.1 of Canavalia ensiformis. Taxonomy (NCBI): domain Eukaryota; kingdom Viridiplantae; phylum Streptophyta; class Magnoliopsida; order Fabales; family Fabaceae; genus Canavalia; species Canavalia ensiformis. The sequence goes on from JAMKYM010000062.1 coordinate 1,987,692, forward strand.
GTTTTCATTGGGCCACACACGTTAGTGTGGATAACCTGAAGTTTCTACTTCGCTCTCCATGCTTGATTTGCTTGAAATGGTAGTTTTGATTATTTACCTTGCTAACAAGTCTCACAAACTTGAGCATCATATGAGGTTTCAGACATATTTACCACCAACTCATTTTTGTTCATTTCTGTAATGCTTTTATGATTGAGATGATCGAGCCTTTGTGCCACAAATTTGTAATTGTTTGTGAAGCACCTATTCAGCTACTTTCCCCAATTGTACTGTAAAAATTCTTTTGTTCATCTTGATGCAAAATAATTCTATACCATATGGATAAAAAATAGTACACTTGCGATCCTTACAGTGCATTGAGTAATTCTTTTCAAGCATCTATCCAACACTCAACAAATTTTGGCTAATATTAGGTATGCATAAAACATCAGGAATAGTTTTAATACCTGATATTATTGAAACAGCCACTGATCCTCTACCTTTGACTTCTAAAAACTCTCCATTTCCTATCTTTACTCTAGACTTGTAAGTATCATCAACGAAATTGAACATCTCAGCATCATTACACAAGTGGTGTATACAATCGTTATCAAGAAGGCAAGCATCAGACAAGTCATTTGTTGAGAAGTAAGAAACGGCAAAGAGTTGCTCCTCCTGTGCATCAGTTGCTTCTGCTAGTTATGCTTGTAAAGGTTTTGAGAATTTGTTTTTAGATTTGCAGACCTTGGTTACGTGTCCCAATTGTTTGCATTTTCCATATACAACATCGGGCCTCCACCAACAGTATTTTCCCATATGTGTTATCTTTTTACAATGCTTGCAAGGGGGAAATGACCTCTGTTTTGAATCATTACTACTTCCACCATCATGTTTACCATTATTCTTCTGGTTAAGTTGTTGTTTTCCTTTATCAGAATGTTGCTTTTGAATAGAAAAGGCTCCTTAGGTGAACTTGCCCTCTCTCAAGGTCTTTCTTTGCTTTTGTGCTGGTAAAGCATTCATTAGTTCATCTAATGAGATTTTCTAAGGTCCTTGGGTTCTTTAAGAGAGGAAATTTTGGATTCAAACCTCTCAGGAAGAGTTACCAGAACATTCTCTACAATCTTGTTGTCTGCAAAGTCTTCACTAAGTAGTCTAACATTATTAACAATTAAGGAGATTTGATCACCATACTTACCAATTCGATCATGCATATGCAAATATTTGAATTCATGTTTTAGGTTCAGCACTAGCATTTGACGTGTTTTATCGCTACCCTCATCTTTTTTTTTTTTCAATTTGTCCCAAGCATCCTTTACTGTTTTATAGGCCATGATTCTATAAAACATATAATCTGCCACAGAATTTTGTATAAGTGACCTGACCTTGAATTTTTTTGCTTTTTCTTCACTACGGAATTTTATTTGAGTCAAGGTAGGATTTGTTGGTAGGGAAGGTAATGGGCTATTTTCAAGCACTGTTTTTCTGAGATCATAGGATTTCAGAAAATCTTCCATCTTCACTGACCAAATGTGATAATTTTCACCAATAAAGGTAAAGGGTGGGTTTCAAGGAAGGTAGTTGCAAGTCATTGGTTTATGGGTTGAAAAGAAAGGAAAATTTTAATATCGTAAGATTAAATATAGCTCTAATGCCACTATTAAAAATAGGGGAGTAGAAAATATCTTTGTTAAAAAATAGACAAGTTGAAAAAGGTTTGACTCGAGGGATAGAAAAGTGGAGAATGAGTTAAAACTGAATTGTGTTATTAATTTTTCAAACATCCTAATTTAAATACAGGAGAATAATGCACTTTTCCTATCTAAGTGTCACTTTCAAAGTGGTTAAAATTGAATGTAAAACAAACTAACACTAAGTTACTAATAGATAATTTTAAGCAACTAAGTTTGATTCCAAAAACACAACAAAAAAAAGGTAGATGAGAACTAAAATGTAGCTCGTCTAACAATCATTACTTCCACCACTACTACTATCACCTTATTACAATCATCATTATCGTTATTACCATAACTATCATTATTATCATCTTCACTACTATCACTATAATAATAATAATAATAATAATAATAATAATAATAATAATAATAATAATAATAATAATAATAATAATAATAATAATAATAATAATAATAATTTTTTATTATTTCAAAAGAATTTAATTTTTTATTTATATAATTTTTATATATTAAAAATAAAATAAATAATATTATTTACTATGTAAATTTTATTAAATTCATAACATTATAATATAATTTTATATTATATAATTATTTACAATATAATATTATAATATATATCATTTTTATATAAAATAAATACTGAATAAAATAAAAAATTATAATAACATATATAAAATTATTTATTTTAAATATTGATAATCAAATAATATGTAAAATATAAATTTATATAATTATATAATATTATTAATATTATAATCATCACATTATTACCATTATCTTATAAAATACTACTTTTATTTTCATCACTATCATTATCGTCATTATAATCATAACTATCATAATAATAATAATAATAATATTATTATTATTATTATTATTTAATTTTATTATATTTAAAATTTTAAATATATTATTTTGATATTTTTAATTTTTTAATTATATATTTTGGTAAATTTATAATAAAATTATATAATAAAATAATTTAATTTATTTTTACAATAATTTTAAAATCAAAAGCTAAAAATAATAATTAAATTTAACGATTGATAAAATTAATCTTGTGGACCGATAAATTAATCTATTTCTAAACGAATTATAACTTTTGGTATAAGTAATATTTTGAAAGACCTTAATATTAGGGGTTATTTGATTTTAGAATTTTTTTTTTATTTTTTATTTATAAAATTTAATTTTATTTTTATTCTATTTTTGTTTTTAAAATTTTATATTGAAAGATAAAAAAAAATTATTTTTACCATCTTTTTTAAAATATTAAAAATAAAAACAAATAATAGAAACAGAAAATATTTTTAAAATTAAATACCATCTTAATTTCATAGAAAAATTGCATTGTAAATCAATGACATCATTCTCATTAGGTACGCAAGTTGAACAGATCCCCTCAATGAAATCATTTACCCTTTTGGTATAAGTAATGTTTTGAAAGACCTTAACATTTAGGTGCTCTTTGATTTTAGAAAATATTTTGTTTTTATTTTTTATTTTTATTTATAAAAATATTATTTTATTTTAATTTATTTTCTATTTCTTAAATATTGTATTAAAAAATAAAAATAAAAAAATTATTTTTTTATTTTTATTGTCCTTTTCAAAATATTAAAAATAAAAAATAAATAATACAAATAAAAAACGTTTTCTAAAATCAAAATACCACCTTAATTTCATAGAGAATTTACATTGTAAATCAATGACATCATTCTCATTAAGGATGCAAGTTGAATCAGATCCCCTCAAAATGAAATCATTTACCCTTTCGACACTTCCAATATTGGTCGGTGCACGTATCTCTTTCCTGAATGTAACTTAATTCCAGGATATTTCAAACAAATTTTGATAAACAAACTTGACTAAATATATAAATGGATTGTTCGATTGGAGAGTAAAAAAACTTCTGGAATTTGAATTTCACAATTTTATTATAAATTTTTTAGGATAAACTTAGATAAAATATTATAAATGTTGTTAGTGTTAATTTTTAATCAAAATTAAGCTTTTTTTTAACAGAAAATATAATAAATATTAATATCAAAAGATGATATCAGTTATAAATTAAAAAAAATATTTGTCTAATAATTTTATTGTTATTCAATTTTTTATAATTATATAACAGCTCAAATTGAGATATAATTTTTATTAATTATTTGCTACGGTTGACCTGTCAAAAATTAAAAAATTAGAATGGAAGGAGATGCATATTAGTCATATTACTGTGCCTATGTGCGTAAGAAGAATTATACTTATCCGCATAAAAATGTTGGATATTATATTAAGACAAAGGAAAGGTGGGGCTCTTATTCCTGGGAGATTATGGCATTTAGTTTAAACAAATTACTGAAAATGTCATTTAAAAATATATTTCTGGAATAACATAGTTAATTTTTTTTTTTTTACATAAATAGAATTGGTTCATGAAGTTATTACGTAAATGAGATTACTTCTAAAGATAATACATATCTTGATATATAAAATTGTGCTACATTTATTGATTTTTCTCAGCATGTGATACAGACCAAGCATCCCCACCTACGGCACACAATACAATGCGTGGATCATCACTATCACACAACACAATAGATTATTCCACTACCTCCATTACCATCACGAGACACAACTTAGTGTGTCCAAACTTTTAGCATGCGACACAACCCAGTAGTAAGTCAACTTGCGAGCAAGCTGTGTCATCTAGTCTTCCTGCAGATGATGCAAATGTGTTGTTGATGTTGTTCAGAGTTACAGAAGGTGTTGGTGTTGGGTTTGTGTCTACTGAAAAGGGTGCAACATAAGCATACTTGGGACCACTGTTGAATTTCATCCCACCTTTTCCTTAGCCGTTGTTGTTGTCCTTGAATGTTTGGAAGAGGAAAAAAAAAAAAAGAATGAACTTTGGTTTGTTGTGTTGTGCAGCTATTCTTCTTGTATCTGATTTTGCTGTTTTAGGATTAGTTAATTTTATTTTGATACTTAAATTTATTTATTTTTGTGATAATATTTTTTATAAAATTAGTTAATATTTACAATATTATGTTAATGTGTTAATATTTATTTATTAAATTTCTTTTTTCGTATAATTATATTCCAATTTAGAGTTTTGATATAATTTTTATTTCGATGATTAATGTAATTTAGATAATTTTATAAATAAATAAGTAAATGATAATTAAAGAAAGAGAATAAATATTATAAAAATTAATTATAATTTGTAGGATTTAATTTTCGCTTCTAAACTTAAAGTAATGTAATTTTTTAAAAATTACTTGTACATTGATTAAATTATTTTAATGAAAAAAAAAATTTAATATTATTAAAAATTATAAAAAATTTAACATAATATAAACTTATTCAATAAATTTTAAATGTAGCTAAAGGTAGCTTCTATTATTTAATATTTTTATTAAATATTATACAAATTAAAATATATTTTATTTATTTAAATTTTTTAAAGCAGAAACGATAAAATTTATAAATATTTATAATTTAAATAAATAGAAAGTATTATTATTCAAATAAAATTATATTATATTAAATTTAAGTTAATATAAAACTGCTCAATAAATTTATATGATTAAAATGATGTAATATAGACTATTTAATCTTTATAATTAAATTATTGTATAAATTAAAGAACATTTTATTTATTTGGATTTTTTAAAAATGAAAAATATTAATGTTTATAAATAATTAAAATCTAATTAAATATAAAATAAAAACTATTCTATATTAGATTTAAATTAGCATAAAATCATTCAATAAACTTATCTAATTAAACTAATAAAAAAGTAGCTCAAACTACCCAATGTTTATTATTATTTTTTAAATTGATTAAATAGATGTTAATTTTAATAAAATAAATTTTAAGATAAATAAAAAATTAATAAAAAAATTAGGATTTTACTAAAATATAATATGCATTATAAAGCAAAATAGTCTATATTATCCAGAACTTAAGTTAAGGTAAAATTAATAAAAAAAAATTATTATTAAAATACTAGCAAATTAACCACTTTATTCATATCATCGGTGATCTATAGATTAAAATATAAATTTAAAGGATAAATTAAAAAAATTAAATTTTAAAAATAATTTAATAAAATAATAATAATAATAATAATAATAATAATAATAATAAAATATGATAATAGATATCAATAATAATGTTACAAAAATAATAAAAATAATAGTAATAATAATAATAATAATAATAATAAATTCTACCTAAAAAATATTAAAAAATAATGATAATAAAATAAAAAAATTTAAATACTAAATATCAACTCTCGTCACTGAGGTCATAACGAATTTGAACGGAGTGTTTTAAAAAAAAGAATTTATTTTTAAGAAAAATGAAATCATTAACAAAATTTTAATTTATTTTAAAAAGAAAAAAGTTGAAAAAATCTTTTGAAAAAGATTCTAAGTTTGGGAGTTCATTACGAATAAGGAAGATAATGATACTATCCTTTACCCTAAATTTAAATAAATGACAAAGTACAAGCATGTAACTAACTAAATGATACAGGGGTAAATCTAAAAATCACATAAGTAGTGTAAAAAAGATTTATTTACACATGAAGAAAAATAAATTAAATATGTACATAGAATAGCTTGACAGAAATCTAGATCTTGCTCCTACATATTTCTAGATGTAATGAGAAATTCAAGGCAACGTAGTTCTATATTTAATAGTTTGAAAATAAATTGCGGATACTTTTAAGAAACATTTAAATTAAAACAAATTATATTTTTAGAAAAAAAAAGAGTTTTATAAAAGGAAAAAAATAATTGAAATTATTCTTGTTTAAATTTTGAGTCGTACAAAATTTAAGACAAATGTAGGTTGTAATTAAACTTATAGAATCCTTAAGATAGTGTACTCTATACACATGCGTTTAAAGTTCGTTGCGAGGAATTTAGAAATAAAATACTTAAATTGAAAGAACCTTATTTAAATATGTAAATCAGAAAATTTAAAAAATTTATTTAAAATAAAATTTAAATGATATTTCTAACTCATATGTGCACATAAGACAAATGTAGGTTACACATAAATGATTCTTTATACGCGATAAGATAGAGTAATTTATACATTCGTGTCTAAAGTTCGTTGCGTGAGATTTAGAATTGAAATACTTAAATTAAATATATTGAACGATAGATTTAAACATAATTTATTTTAAAGAAATTTTTTAATAATATTCTCAATCCATGTATGCACAAAGTTCAAGACAAACGTAGGCTGCATTTGAACTCACACAATTCATCAAATACAATAAGATAGATTAATCTATACACACGTGTTTAAAGTTTGTTATGTAAAATTTAAAATTAAAATATTTAAATATAAATAATTTTACTTAAATATACGTGTATATATATATATATATATATGAAAGATGAAAAAAATAAATAGATAAATAAATTATTTTTTTAAACATATTATTATCATAATTCTTAATTTAAAATATAATAATAATAAATAAATTATTCAAAAATTATTCTATAATTTTTATATATTACAAGAAAAGTTTAGTTTTACCATCTTTTATTTTAAGATTTAAACGATAACAATAAATATATTTTTAAAATTTATTATATATTTTAAAATTGAACGAAAATCACATTAAAAAAAATTTTATTTTATCATTTCTAGTTTAAAATTCATAATAAAGTTTTAATATTTTTATGGTAAATCCTATTCTAAAAATATTAAAAAATTTGTGTTTAGGAATTTTTGTTTTATAATTTTTCTTATTCTACAAAAATATTAAGAGGAGAGAGAGAGAGAAAAAAGTAAAAAAATTAAGAATTGTTTTTATTTTATAATTTTTTATTTAAAATTAAATGACAACTTATTCTAAATCTATAACATTTAATAAAAAATTCATATATAACTAAGATTATTTCATCATAAAAAAATATAGGTTATTTTAAATCTATATATAAAATGTGTTAAGAGAGATTGATTTTATTGAAAGAAGAATAAATTTATTTTATTAAATTGGATTGTTTGTTTTAGTTTTTTCTTTTTTAGTATGACTTATTTTTGTTTAGAAAATTTTGAGCTAGGAAGCGCTCATTTTAGTTTTTTTTTTTTAGTACGACTCAATTTTATTTAATCAATTCTAAGCCCAACTCATTTTTTTTTGTTTGGGAAGGTTGTGGACTCGCTTAAGCTAACAAAATTTGGTCTAAAGTAAGAAGAAATTAAAAAAAAAAAAAAGCAAAGAATTTTTCTCTACAAGGCTCAAACTCAAGTTCCTAAAGAGGCTTAAACCTGTCAACCACCAGACTAAACTTATGCTTATGTTTAAATTCTCCTTAGTTTTATCTAAATATTAATTGAAAGTTGTGCTCATACCACTTATAAGTTGATACTCACTTTTTCTCCTAAATGAAATTTGAGGCTGCCCTCCCCCAATGAAATAGGAAAAGTCATCTTCTCAAGATTTAGTCTTGTGAGATTTAAGGTTTGAGAGGGACTGAGAAAGAAAGGGGGAATTGGGTAGCCGCCGTTTTGGCTTAGGAAGCAAGAGCCGCCATCATCGGGTATAAGGAACGGCGGAGCGGAACGGAAGAAAGTCCTCGCCGTAACTGGTTTAACGTCGAAGGAAGGTGCGATGGCTCTAACGGAAATGGAAGAAGGGGATTAGAGTTTGCGGCATGAATAAAGATCGTGGTGGCTCTAACGGCAATGGAAGAATGGGATTAGAGTTTGAGACGTGGATGAAGCTCGCGGTGACCAAAGGTGGTTTCCGGAAAAAGCCTCGGAGGACTATGAGGTGAACACCAACAGTTTCTAGGTAAGTACTGTGACTCGTTTGTATTCTTAAGGTTAAAATTTTATGGGGTTTACCTAGCTCTAATATGCTGAACCCATTTTAAGTTAAATAAGACCAATCAATTTTTCATTCCTAAGTTGATGGAAGTAATTATTGAACTACTAAGATAACAACAAAGATTAATGAGTAATAATAATAACATGAGTCATGAACTCACCTAACTTGTGATAATTGTATTCGACGAAAGAATCCTAATTAGCAAAGAGATCAAATTATTTTGAGAGTGAAATAGCCTCCAAAAACCCACCTCCAAATTCTTTTTAAGGTTATATTTTATAGCCAACGAATTATCAATTTTTCCCAATAAAAAGGAGCCTTTCTTCACTACATTTGCATTTATCTTTTCTGATACTCTAAGCTCTGTAACTACTTCCTTATTCAATATTGCATTTAGTTTTAGTTTTTATTTTTAAATTTAGACTAGGACTTTAACAAATTTAGCTTCTATTACTTATGTTTACTGTTGTTCAACCATATCTGCTTATCACCTGTTTGTTCCCTACCCCTTTGCTTTTACCCTATCCTTTTTGTGCTCATTTGTTGCTTTATATTTTTTTTTTAATTTTTATTTCTATAAATTTTGTAAAAGAAAATAAAGGTATTCACATCAACCAACTAATTAAAATTTACAAACAAGTTAAATAATAATAAAATTTTGCTTTCAAGGCAACGGTTTTTTCACAATCACAAAAAAAAAACGAAAGTATGCAAATATATAACTCGATATTGTGTGCATTTATGATAAAAACTTGTATGAATTTCTATGACCTTATGTTTGGATGGAGCATTTTAACATTTCAAGGAATTTGAAATACTTTTATTTGGATACTTTTAATCTAAATACTTTTATTTTAAAAATATATTATTTGGATAAAAAAATTTAAATTTATTATATTTAAAAATTTATTTAGATGGTGAATTTTAAGTTTATTGAATTTTAAATTTTTTATTTAGATTAAATAATTTAATTTTTACTATATAGAAAATTTATATTTAAATATTCATGTTTTTCTTAATTTTACTCCTACTTTTTTTGTTCATCGAAAAATTTAAATATATAAATATTTTATCTTACAATATATTTAACCAGAATAATAATTTAACAAATTTACATAGTTAAAAGGATAATATAATGTGATCATGTCATATCATGTGATAAAAATATTGTATCTAGATACAAAAGATACGAGAGAGTAAGGAGAGAGAAAACAGAATAAATAAATAAATGAGAGAAAAAGTAATACAAATTATTTTTCATGAAAATAAGTTGAGAAATTCTTATTTTAATTGGTTAAAGTACTCTCTTAAAATTTATAAAATTTAAAATTCATTGCAAAATAACATTTAAATAACATTATTTTAATTGTTAGAAAATTAAATTGCTTCAAAAATTACTTTTCTTCCTTAAAATACCTCATACAAAGATGAAAAAAATTTATCAATGTGAAATAACATTCAAAATCTACTTACTTCAATGCGAACAGAGAAATGAATTTTGAATAGATTTTATGAATACAAACAGTATGAAGCTATTGCTATCAGAATTTTATAAAATAAAAAGATTAAGAGAATTTTGTGATGATGAAAATAGTTATTAATCAAACACAAGGAAGATTATCGGTTTAAAATTGCAATTGAAGACATAATGACACCGAATTGAAAATGTCTAAACAGTTAATCGTGATAAATTAAGCATAGGAATCAGTCAAACATGTGACTTCTTTATAAATTTATAATTGTAATTGAGGTATAAAACTTAATTGCAGCAAAAATATTCAATAGTTAAATGTTATAAATTTATAAATTAAACGTCATGACATACCTTTTCAAATCCTTTCAAATATGAATACAAGATAAAAGAGTTCAAGGTCATGGAATTAAGAGTTGAGACACTTCCAAGAGAGAAATCCTAAGCTAAGAAACTGATAGAACTCTGATTTCGAACAAGAATTTTCAGAAATAAATGGAAGGGAAGCTAGAATCCAGAATTTTGAATTTACAATTTCAAGATTTTTGGTCTCTCTTTCTTGTATTTTTGTTAGTTTGAGCTTCTGATTCAATTTAGTTCTTTCTTTCTTTTAGTTACGATTTTTGTCAATTTGAACTTCTTGTTCAAAATAAATATTATTTTATCATTATAATTATTATTAATTAATTAATTATAAAATTTTTAAATTAAAATTTTTATTTATTATTTTTAAATTTTTTTAAAAATATCTCGGACATAGTTGAAAGTTGTTACGGACACTAATCGATAGCTATGTTTCTTACGAGTTTATTAACCTTGACAAAACAAGGAGGTTCGAGCAAGTGAACCTTCAGGGCTGTTAAGAACGTTAACCATTCTGTTGTCAACAATAATACCATCTTTTTAGAGATTGTTGAAGCTTGTAAAAATAAAAAGAAAAGGTTGATTAGCATTTTGCATCTTGGATTTATAAGATTAGTAATCATTTAATAAAAAATAACCCACCAAATCAGATCTAGCCCTCAATTAGATTAGAAACAGAAACATATATTCATTTACATTTCATAATTTAACCGTCCAAAATTTGTATTTTAAAAAATAATAATTAAACGGTCTATATCAAGGTATCTAAATATGTGATAATTAGCGTCCAGTTAGAAAAGAGTTTGGACGTTGGGGAACTGCAATGGTAATTGTAATGATCTAGATTAAAACGGAAGATCGATAAATTAAAATAAAGTTAATCTCGAAAGAAAAAGATAAGAAGTTGCCACTAATTTTATTTTAAAAAAAATTAGAAAACCTTTTATTTTAAAAAATGGTGGAACCAAATCAAGTCGGGAGTCGATTTATATATAAGGAAGGGTGAAACTCAATTCACGGCACATCTAATACATCCATCCTAAGATGGTTTACCTTAGATCAACTTGTGCAAATTAGTGATAATTTTAAAATTATTTATTTTACTCCTTTAACGAATAAATAATTTATTTTGGAACGAATGAATAAATAATTAATCAAATAAATAAATAGTTGGTTAAATACAACATTGATAGATAGAAAATTTATGTAATTAATGGTTAAAATTAATATGAGTATAAAATTATGAGAAAAAAATTGCCTTGATGGTTTAATTCTCGCTCCTACGTATCCTTCGGTGCAATGAGAAACTCAAAGTCACGTAGTTCTCATTTGTTTTACACGTGAAATTAAGTTAAATTTAAAGAAAAGTTGAATCAGGATTATCAAGTTGTGGCAGTTCAGATGTCTCTACTTAACGCAAGGGATCAACAAGACGTCTCGTCTAAATTATCCATGTAAAGTTAAATCAATTTTATAAAACAGACTGAATCGCAGTTGAATTAAATATTTTTGAAATTATATATATTTTTTTATTATATTAAATAAATTACTAGAAAACAAAAATATGGGATGAACAAGATGATGATAAGACAGCAATGATGATAAATGATGAAAGATAATAATATTAATACCATTGATAAATAAAATAAGAAGCAATAGTGTAACAATCAAATAATCGAATAATAAGTAGACAATTAACTAAATGAATTCAATCTATGCTTAATGATAGCCATTAGAATAGTAATAATTAATAAGAAAAATTTAGAAAATGATTAAACAAACAAAAGAATGAGTTCAATGATAAAATTATAATAATTAAATTAAAATCAAATATAAGACGATAACCATCAATTTTTAATGATATATTAATCAACTTAATAACATGTAAGTAAAGAATAACTCACAATGATAATGATAATAACACTAATAAAATTGAAAACATTCGTAATGAAAATGCCATTAACAATAAGCAACAATATGAATAAAAGAATAATAGATAAACAATGACAACAATTTATAAGGAGTACAGTAATCAATTAAAACAAAATTATCAATCAATAATATTAAAAATAAAAATGAATTTATTAACAATAACGAAGCAATTAAATAAACAAAAAATCAATAAAATTTAAGAATAGACCAAATAAAACCATAAGTGTTAGCAAAAAACTAAATAATGATAATAATAATAATAATAATTATGCTACAAAAATTAAGAAAATATACTAATTTATAGCAATTATAACAACTAATAAAAAATAAAAATATACTAATCAAAATTATCCTAAAAGTAAAATACCAATAATAATTTTAAACAAAAATAAGTAGTTAAATAAGTAACATAAAAAAAAATTAACCAACAGTAATTATTATAGTATGTGATACTCAAATAATAATGAAGAAAATATATTAATTTATAATTAGCAAGACAACAATCAATTACAATTTAATACTATAAAATAATATGATGTTAAATGAAAAAAAATCCATAGATAATAGAATAAATGTAATAAATAAAAATAAAAACCAAAAAACAATTAAAATTGATTAAGATAATAATAATAACAATTTTATTATACATACTTCATGCTTATTATTTTTAGAGGTGGTACTAAAATAAAAATAAATAAATAAATAAATAGATAAGTTGATTGGATGTATCTAACACATGTTTTGGGAGGAACTTCTCACTAATTTTTTTTATAAAATCTTACTAATATATAGCTATTTACACATATATGTATTTTCCTAAAATAATCTCACTAATTTTCCATTACGATATCTCATTTAATTTAAAATAAATTTGTGACTTATATCACCAATTGATTTACTGTATGGTAAAAGCAATAACTTCTAATAAAAAATTTGATTGCCTACTTCTGTCATTTTACATAGCTTATAAGTATCTGAAAATATAAGGCATTAAAGCTTCCTCTACCTTTGTACTATTGTGGGACTAAGACTCAAGGTTTATAACAATTAGGCTTTGACTTTGTTATCTGTGATCAACTTAATAGAATAATAAAACTGAAAAAAGAAAAAATAAGAAGATAGGAACAATCCAGTTATTAAAAGGTGGTTGAAAATCTAAGCGTGCTCAGCATAGACAATCGAAGAGACAAGAGAGATGATAAGGGAGAGAGAGTTCACCGTTGTTTGGAGGACAAAAATGTTATCAACCTTTTTCATGTGATGCTAATGGACATTGGATAAAAGAAAATAGTCAATGAGGGTGATTTTACGTGCAGTGGTGATCCGAGATAATCCTTTTATTATTTTCTTCTTGTTGTTCAAATTATAAAATATGAAGTAATTATGCAGATTGCTTAACTCTAATATTATTTTCCTCTTTTTCTATAAGAGATTTTTGCAATTTAAAGGTAACCGAGATTGAATGTACCACGGAGATAGACTCTAATAATCTAATGAAGGGGAAATCTTACCTGTGAATGTTGTTGAAAATACTCTTTCTTCCTTCATTTTTACTTCACCTATGTTCAACAGTTTTTCTTAGTTTCCTTTTCTTTTGTTCTATCCTCATCCTCCCCCTTTATTCTGTTTTTTATCTTTTTTTATCTTCACCATGAGTAGCTTTTAATTATTCATTTTGACTCTTCAACCTCTGTTCAGGTAAATACCTTCAAATTAATTTAATTCATTACCGTATTAGCTTATTCTTCTTATTGTCCAGAAAATTAAATTGACAAGCTGTCTGTATTAGCTTCTCATTCTTATTAACCAGAAAATTAAATTGCTCACTTGTCTGTGACTTTTCCATTTTAGGCTTACATGGGCCAACTCCTCTTATGCTACTTGCCACAGGATAATCAATGCTTCCTATTGTACTCTGTTTTCTCATTTTCAAAATCAATGCTTCCTATTGTATTGTGTTTTCTCATTTTTAAGGAGACTTACCTTGCCTTTTGCTCTGTATACTCTATGTTGTTCACGTAGAGTTCTGTGCTATTCTAGTAGAGTTACACGGTCATGGGTAATTCATTAATGGTGACAATCATATATATATATATATATATATATATATATATATATATATATATAGTAAATCAAATAAAAAAATCAATAAATAATCAAATAAATATTAAAAAATAAATTATAAAAATATTTGAATTTTTAAAGATGAAATGAAAAAAAAAGAAAAAAATTCGATATACAAATACATAAACAACTAGAACGAACCATTAAGATCTCCTATTTCCATGATTTACAAGATTTGGTTTCTATTTTTTCATTCACACATAAAATAACGAAAACAAACACAAAACAAAATAAAATATATAAAAGAAATAAAATAAAATAAAGAAAATGTAAAAAATAAAAAAAATAAAAAAAATAATAATAATTAAAAGAAAGATTAAATCAAATTTAAAATTGAGTTAGAGATTAAGGTTAAAAAACTGAATGAATAAAGTAAATATATATATATATATATATATATATATTGAAAAAAAATATTTATACCATAGGAGAATAAATAAATGGACGGTAAAATAGGATAAATTAATTTTACTATTCAAATCTTTTCCCCCATTTTTTTAAAAAAATAAAGAAAACAAAAAAAATATGCTTATAATTTTTATTATATATTTCAATGAAAATAATATTTAAAACCAGGAAAATAAATAAGATGAAGTATAACAACTAGATAAACAAATTAAAATGAACCAATAAAGAGGTGTATGGAGAACGTGAGATAAATCAATTCGTGAAATATTTTACAAAACAAAACAAAGATAAATGGTGATAGGTAAAAATATAATGTTCACTAATCGTAATTGAAATAGTATATAAATAAATAAATCCGCTAGAATAACGTATAGAAGATGAATTATGACATGAAAAAAAAAAAAAATCTATTAGTCAATCCTTTATATTTTCATCTAAAAAATTAAATTTATAGTTTTAATATTTCTATAATATTTTATTGAAAGAAATGAAAATCTAACATTAAAACCAACTAAAAATAAAGAAATAAATAAAAATAAAATAAAATAAAAAATTGAATAAAAATGAAATAAATAAAATAAATAGATAAATTAATTGAAAAAAATATTTTATAAACTAAAAAGGAAGAAAAAAAAGCATGCAAAATTTAGTATTCACAGTTGTCTCTCTTTACTTGTTTTTTATAAAAAGGATATTAGAAATATCGATATCTTATATCCTCATAATAGAAAACAAGTAAAGGCGTGAACTCTAATTTTGCGGATAGAAAGTTCAAAACTAAAGATATGCGCAGTGTGTATATATATATATATATATATATATATATATATATATATATATATATATATATATATATATATATATATATATATATATAATAAAAAATTAAATTAAATAAATTTGAAAATTAAATATTTATGAATAATTAAAAAAAAATTGTTTATATTTGACAAACAAATGAATTATTTCACACATTAGTTGAATATGATCTTGGAAGTATGGAAGGCAAGAACAACAAAACATGTTAACTGAATATGGGTGATGCATGACGTGTAGGAAAACAAAGATACAATATGGACCAACTAAATGTGGCTCAAATGAGAATGTGGAACTTTTAGGAACTAGCATAAGCTAACTGGACCAGGTGAGATAGATGTTAAAACTAAAGGCAATGCAGACTGATCAAATATAGGTCAAGTAAACATGAAAAAGTAAGAGTCAATGTAGACTGACTAGATATGGGAGAAAAAAATAAAAATATAAAAAATAAATAAAAATAAATAAAATAACATAAAATAACACAAAATAAAAAGGTAAAGACCATGCAGACCAACTTGTTATGAGTCAAGTAGATGTGACAAATCAAGGACAACACAGATTGACTAGATATGGTCATGGATACATGAAGAAAAATAAAGACAAAGCAAACCGACTGTATATGAGTCATACAAATGCAAACAAAAGATGCTGACCAACTTGATATGGGTCATATAAATGCGAACAAAAAGATGACGCTGACCAACTTAATATGGGTCAAGTAGATGTAGAAAGTTAAAGACAATGCAGACCTACTAGATATGGGTCGTACAAAATGGGAACAATAAAGATGATGTTGACCAACTTGATATGGGTCAAGTAGATGCAGAAAGTTAAAGACAATGCAAACCTACTGGATATGGGTCGTACAAATGCGAACAATAAAGATCATGCAGACCAACTTGATATGGGTCAACTAGATGCAGAAAATTAAAGACAATGCAGACCTACAAGATATGGGTCATACAAATGCGGACGATAAAGATGATGTGGACTAACTTAATATGGGTCAAGTAGATGTAGAAAGTTAATGACAATGCAGACCTACTGGATATGGGTCATACGAATGCGGACAAAAAATGTGATGCTGACCAACTTGATATGGGTCAAGTAGATGTAAAAAGTGAAGATAATGCATATCGAGTATTTTATTATAACTAATTAAATAAAAAATGTGTAAAACCCAAACGAATCGTTGAATTTTTTTTAAAAGAATAAATAAAACAAAAAAAACAAAAACCTTGTTAAAAGAATGCCTTCGTAAATTGATTAGAGATGACTTCTTGTATAGAGGACTAAATCAACTCGCCTGGAAAAAAAGAGGTTTAACCAATTAGACTATTATTCACAACACTATCATTCATCATATTACTGAGCTGGCAAGCCTCATTCGCCCTCAATTCCTTTCTTTCGATTCCATATTTTTACTAAGTCGCAGTGACATATTATTCAAAATGAAACCCTTGGATTGGACCACTTGGAAGGCTGTCATCAGTATTGTCAAACCAAAAAGTTAACTTTAATTATTTTACTTGAGACGATTAATTAAACAAATAGCATCAACAAATGAATGAAATTGTATTTGACAGGAAGGTAGACAATGGTGAAGGATAAAGACAAAAAATTTTGGATTTTATCGGTGTATATTGAACTATACATGAGATATTAACCAGAACGATTATAGAGTTACAAAATAATAGAGGTAGAGATAGGGGAAAAGAAATAAAAAGGCTCTCTTTTGAAAAATTGCCCCAGTATAAGTCCTTTGACCCTTAATCAATTGATTCCATCTTGACCCTTTCTAAATACCATACTGTTGCTTTTGATGCCATTTCTTATATCCTGCACCTCACGTCTTTAAATCTAATTTTTGTTGATAAGGAGAGATAAAAGTTTTCCTAGTGTAAGTCTTGGTGCAACATCGTTCCTTCACCTTTCAACTACCCTGATTTTGCCTAAGTCGCCCTTTTGAGTTTTCAACTTTGCAGGCATTTTCATTGCTCTAATTTTTGCTTAGATCACCTTTTCAAGTTTTCGATCTAATGAGCTTTCTTTTTCCTTTTTTCTTTTTATTTTTCTTTTTTCTTTTTCTTTTTGATTTTTTTGAATTTTTTTTACCCTAATTTTTGCTTGGGCTGCCCTTTTGGGTTTCAACCTAACGGGCTATTTCTTTTTCTTTCCTTCAAGCATAAAATTTTTTAACAGCATCAGTGTTTGTCGGTCTTGGTAATTCCTGTCCATCCATGTCTTGCAAGATTAGAGCTCCACCAGAGAATGCTTGTTTAATAATGTAAGGACCTTCGTAATTAGGAGCCCATTTACCACGAGCATCTTCTTGGTTTGGTAGGATCTTCTTCAATACCAAATCTCCTTCCTGAAATTCCCTTAGATGAACCTTCTTGTTAAAGGCTCTTACCATTCTACGTTGATACAATTGCCCATGACAAAGAGCTTCTAATGTCTTTTTCTCGATCATGTTTAGTTGTTCATATCTGACCTTCACACATTCAAACTCTTCCAACTCTACTTCTATTAAGACTCTCAAAAGGGAATTTCAACCTCTATTGGAGAAACAGCTTCCATCCCGTACACCAAAGAGAAAGGTGTTACCCTTGTGCTTGATCGTATATTGGTACGATACGCATACAAAGCGTAAGGAAACATTTCATGCCAATCTTTATAATTCACCACCATCTTGGTGATAATCTTCTTAATGTTCTTATTGGCCGCTTCAACTGCACCATTCATTTGTGGTCGATAAGGAGCTGAATTATGATGCATAATCTTGAAATGGTCACAGAGTTTTCAAACTTCTGCGCTATTAAGATTAGGAGCATTATCTATGATTATCCTTTCTGGAATACCATACCGACAAATGATCTCTTTCCTAAGGAACCTGATGAACACCTTCTGCGTGATGTTGGCGTATGAACATGCTTCCACTCATTTGGTAAAGTAGTCTATCGCAACCAATATGAAATGATGTCCATTTGAAGCTTTTGGATTGATTGTCCCTATAACATCTATTCCCCACATTGAGAATGGCCAAGGAGACACTAGGTTGTGCAAAGGGAATGGAGGTGCGTTGATTTTGTCAGCATATACTTGACACTTGTGGCATTTACGAACATAATCTATGCAATCAGCTTCCATAGTAGACCAATAGTAACTACTTCTCATAATTTTGCGCGCCATCATATGACCATTAGCATGAGTCCCACATATTCCTTCGTGAATATCGTTCATGATCAAGTGAGCCTCTCGAGCATCGACACATCTTAAAAGACTGCCATCATGACTTCTTTTATACAGAACCTCTCCACTTATGAAAAATACCATAGACAGACGACAAATAGTCTTCTTAATAGCTTCAGTCACCCCCGTTGGGTACTCTCTTTCTTGAATATACTTTTTGATGTCGAAATACCAAGGTTGCCCATCTGCTTCGTCTTCAACATTAGCACAATATATCGGCTCATCTTTCATCCTAACTTGGATGGGTTGAACATCAGTATGAAGACCCAACCTAGTCATTGCTGCTAATATGGCCAAGGCATCTGCAAATTGATTCTTGTCTCGAGTCAAGTTTGAAAAGGTTACTTCTTCAAATTTACCTGTCAAATGAGTCAAATATTTTTGATATGGGATCAGTTTAGGATCTTTAGTTTGCCAATCCCCATTTATTTGGTAAATTATAAGGGCTGCATCTCCAAAAACTTTCAATTTCCTCACTCCTAAATCGATTGCTGCTAATAAACCACTTGTACAGGCCTCATATTCGGTAATATTATTGGTGCATTCAAAGTTCAACTTGATTGCTACAGGATACTGCTTTCCAGTTGGTGAGATGACTACTACTCCTATCCCACTACCACAGATGTTAATAGCTCCATCTAAATACATTCTCCATTCATCATCTTCAACCTCCTCTTCTTCTACCATCAATATATCTTCATATGGACTTTCTGACAAAAGACGTTGCTCCTCGTCAAGAGGGTTTTCATCTAAATGATCTTCGATTGCACTTCCTTTGATTGACTTGCGAGTCATGTACTTGATGTCAAATTCTGATAACATAACTTTCCATTTTGAAACTCTTAGAGACACATGAGGACTTTCAAACACATACTTTAATGGATCAATTCGAGAGATCAACCAAGTAGTGTAATACAACATGTACTGTCGCAGCCTCCTCACAGTCCACACCAAAGCACAACATGTCTTCTCAACAGTCATGTATCGAGACTCACAATCGTTAAACTTCTTACTCAAGTAATAAATGGTTTGTTCTTTCTTTTTGAACTCATCATGTTGTCCAAGCATTGCCCTCATCGACGTTGGCAAGACTGTTAGATATAGAATTAATCATCCAGGCATTGGAGGTACCAGGATAGGGGGATTCAACGGAATGTTGGGGTACAACGGAATTTTATGCGAGGCTATCTCTGGATCTAACCCCGGCATGTCATGGTAAGACCAAGCAAACACATCGATATACTCCTTGAATAGGGCTATCATTTCTGCTTGCTCAGGATTATTCACCACTTTCAATTCTTTCTTTTCCTTTTAAATCCCCATATTAATCATCTCTATCTTCTCATCATTCATCTTGAATTCTTTCTCAGACTGTTCAGGAAATTTCGTGAGCTCTTCAATAACCTCCTTATCATCAGCGCAACTTGAGTCATCATCAAAGGTTGTAGGGGAATCAATTGACAAGTTCTTTTGATAAGACAAAATTTCTGTGACATCTTGCTCCCTGGAAAGTAATTGGTGTAATGTTGGAAATGAATGTAGAGTGAATAAATACATGAAATGAGTAGAGAGTTGATATGAGGACAATAAAAGTATAATTAAGACTGTGCAAAGAAAAGATGAAAATATATAAAGAAACACCAAAGGAATTTTGAAATTTCATGCACATTCATTTAATTGCTAGTCTCAAGTAAAATAACAAAGTTTTTTTGTTTAGCAGGAATGGAAAAATCATTGCCCAAAATAATACAATAATTACTTTGGAACAACCACATCTGGTACTGGTTCAACTTCCCGATTTCTCAATGGTGCTTCCTCAGTAATAAGGCAGATTGCCTTGAACTCCTTTTCTTCATTATCCAGGGCATTAATGATGAAATGACATGGAGGACGAACAATCTTTTCTGCGGTGACTACCTCAGCAGCTACAGGGAAGGTTTCTCTCAAGTGAGGGAATGCTTGCCTCATTTCCTTCTTATGCCACTTTACCAAATCTATGCTTGAAAATTCTTCTTCCAGTGATGACTCATACCCTAAGCCAAATCTTCCTGACCTTTCTGGGACGTTGACAGGTATTGGTTCACCTTGCAAATTCAATCCCAAACTCTTTCCTTCTTTGTATCCACTTTTAGCCATGATTCGTGCTACAACTTGGTTCACGACGGGTGCAGTCTCTTTCTTCTGACTGGGGTCTGGTTCGACCACCTCAAAGCTATGCCGAAGGTTTCCTTCAATCTGCTTAGTATTGTCCACATAAGGTACTGAAACAGGCTTAGTGACCATGATTTCCTCCTTTCCATGAACTGTGATTATTGTCCCACCTTCAATATACTTGACCCTCTGATGCAGAGTAGATGGAACGGCGCCAGATGAATGAATCCAAGGCCAACCTAACAACATAGTATATGCTGGCTCGATCTCCATGACTTGAAATAACACTTGAAAAATGCTTCGACCAATCTCTAATGGCAGGACCACTTCCCCCAAAATGTCTCTACGGGTCCCATCAAAAGCTCTCACGACCATCACTTGAGGCATCAAATCATCCATGCTTAGTTGTAATTGACTAAAGGTTGCCTTAGGTAGGACATTCAAGGCTGATCCTCAATCAATTAAAACTTTTGCCACAATGAAGCCTTTGCACTTCAAGGTTATGTGTAGAGCATGAGGATTTTTCTCAAACTGAGGAACAATCTCTTCATTAGAAAAAGTGATCATATTCACACGCTTCACAGGATCTACCATGCTAATCACATTCTGAGGAGTGACGTCGAGCTTAACGTATGCATCATTTAACACTTTCAAGATCGCTTTTCTATGTGGTTCTGATGTCAAGATGAGGGAGAACAGTGAGATTCTAGTGGGTGTCTTTTTTAACTGCTCCATCACATCATACTCTCTTTGCTTCATGATCTTCAAGAACTCATCTTCCTCCTTTGCTTTTTCTTTATTCCCTGTTTCTTCAACTATTTATTCCTTATTTTTCTCACTCTTCTCGGAGCCATAAAACCTTCCACTCCTCGTGATTCCACCTACACCTCTGTCACTGGTTATGGTCTCCCTCAGTTCTTGTAGATTGGAGCAATGTATCGAACTAGTTCCAATCATTTCAACTTTGGTCTTATAACTCCATGGAACTACATGAGTGTCTTCATATGGAAATGGAGTTGGCTTCTTAACAATCACGACCACTTTTTCAGGAGTAGGTGGTTGATTTGTAAATGGAACTCTCAAAACAAAAGGTTCAATAATACTAACTTCTTCTGAGGAAGCAGTCTTTTGCTTCGCTTCTATAACTCCCATTGTGAGCAGACCTTGGACTCGGGCTTTAAATTCCCAGCAGTTCTCAATGTCATGTCCTTTTGCTCCCGAATGGTAGTCGCAGCTTAATCCTTCATCATGTTTTTCTTCCTCCTTCACGGCTTCTTCTGTTATCGTCACATTATAACTGGCTCTTTTCAGCCCATCAAATATATCCTTCATAGGGGTCTTCAACTTTAAATCTGTCTTGGTCAACAACCCCTCCTTCTCGACAACATAACAGAACTTCTTTCATGATTTGGGATAGGGTTGTTAATGATGTTAGGCCATTTCTTGTCTTGAATATCCAGTCTTCCACATGCCATTAACTGTCTAACAATTGTTTTAAACCCTTCTCAATCCTCGATCGAATGTCCAGCAACCCCCATGTGGTATCTATAGGTCAAGTTAGGGTTGTACCAAGCCGGAAATGGTGGTTGCATTGGATGCACTGGTATTTCTGAAATTAAATGAGCGTCAAATAGACGCTGGAACAAGTCAACATTGGAGATAGCTAATCTTGGGAAAGGTGGTAAGTTTTGTGGGCGAGGTTGTCCCTGGTTTTTGAAATTTGGTCTTGGAGGATGGTTTGGGCGGTTTTGTGGGTACACGGGACGGTAGTTAGTGTTCACAGGACATATATAGATGTATGGTTAGGGTGATGGTACGTTGTTGACTTGGAA
This sequence comes from Canavalia ensiformis, assembly GCA_026541065.1. Taxonomy (NCBI): domain Eukaryota; kingdom Viridiplantae; phylum Streptophyta; class Magnoliopsida; order Fabales; family Fabaceae; genus Canavalia; species Canavalia ensiformis. The sequence goes on from JAMKYM010000062.1 coordinate 2,010,577, forward strand.
AGGAACAGTGTTTGGGCTTGGAATTTTTTGGTAGGATGGATGTGGAAACACAGGTGTTTGGATGAATGGATAAGGATTAGGATTGAAGGGTGACGTTTGGTACCTAGGGGTTGATGGTGGGTATCATGGCACAAAGTTTCGACCTTGATAGACTTGATTCACTTCAAACTCTTTCTTCTTCATTGGCAGGCCTTTCTTTCCTTGATTACTTTCTACATGTTCCATCGGTAATTTTCCAGCCTTTACCAGAATCTCAATCCTTTCTCCGGCGGTTATCAAATCAGTAAAATCTCAATAAGTCGCACCAGCCATCGATCCAATGTATGGTGCTCCCAAAGTTCCCAAAAAATAAGAGCACATTTCTGACACAGTCAACGGGGGTTGTACTTGAGCTGCTAGCATCCTCCACCTCTGAGCATATTGCTTGAAGGGTTCATCATTTCTTTTTTGCAAAACTCCTAACTGCTTTCGGGTTGGAGCAGTGTCAAGATTAAAACGATACTGGTTCATGAACACGTCTGCTAAGTCCTTCCAGCAGGTGATCTTAGAATGGTCTAATTGGATGTACCATTCTAAAGCAGGCCCAGATCGTGAAAAAAATTGACCAAAAATTTCTCGTCTTTAGACCAAACAATCATCTTGGTACAGTACGTTTTTAGATGAAATAGAGGGTTGCCACTACCATCATATTTGTTAAAGTCTGGAACTTTAAAATCTTTAGGAACAACATCTTCCATGGTTGGGCATAGTTCTTCAACTCCTAGGGACCCATATGTACTAGGGCTTTGGGCGGCCTTAATTTTTTCTTCCATCTTCTCCATCCATACCTCCTTCATCTTGTCACGTGGTGATGGAATATGAACAGCCCCTGTAGATTTCCCATGGGTGAATATATGAGGTCCTTCCCATGCTGGCTCAGCATTGTTATAAAATTAAGTGTTAGCTTAATTAAAAATGCTTATTGTGGTTTTGTCAGTAACAATTGCTAAGAACTTTATTGTAAGTATTTTTGGTTTTGCCAATTGGAAACACAATAAACAACAAAAGGACATCTTCATTCCAAGCTTAAAGTAGAATACAAGAAGGTTTCTTTTAGAAAATTCATCATTCATTCCTTTCTCATCTAAGGCCTAGTCATTCTTTTCATACACCACACCAGATTTTTACAATGTTCAATGAAATCAAGAATTTCCTGCAGAGTCGAGATTGGACTAGTAACTGCATCGACTATCATCAGAAGTTCTGGCATTCCCTCAATTGCTTCATTAGATATCCATACCAAGTTTGCAAATCGAGCAATATAATGTACAACATTCCTCTTGCATTCGTATATCTCATCATCCTTTTCCTTTATCTGTCCTAACAGATGTTGTATATCTTCTTCTTTTCCTTTTAAGAATGCCTGGTACTCTATTGTCATGTGCTTCACCTCTTCACTCTTTTTCTTGATTTTTTTCTTCATAATCAGCTACCATTTTCTTCATTTCTTCTTTGAGACCTTCTAATTGCTCGATTGCTTCCTTTCGACCTACTTGAGCATCTGCCAGTGCCACTTTGAGCTTATGGTTCTCTACCCGAGCTTGATCTCTTTCTTGCCTCCTACGTTCCAAAGCTGCATAACTCACTTCTAAACAGTGCTTGGTATTGTCTCTGCGTCTTTCTTCAGTTCTTGCTCTTTTGTTAGCTTTCTCTAAGGATTCATCCTTTTCAGCATTCTCTAATTGCAAAGCCTCGAGTGTCTTGCGCACTTCTTTTAATTCCATCTCTAACTTTTTCTTTTCTTCTTCCACCTTTGTTAGCTTTGTTTTCACTCTTTGCAACTCTTCCCTAATCATAGAAGTGTCTTCGTTGTCCTTAAAGACCATCATCGGTGTTTCTTCATCTAGAGGAATGGTGGATTGAAATGGTAGTTTGACCTCTAGAGCTCTATTTTTTACCCATATTTGGTAAACTTCTCCGATCCCACAACTTCTTCGTCCTAGCTCCTTGCTTCTTCTAACAATCCTGTCCCATGCTTGTCTTACCTGTCCTATTTATTCAGTTTGAGTTTGATCCATGGTATATAGAACAAATGGTACGAAGTTATCACTGCTTGGAGCTTCCTTCATGGGATAAGCAAGTTATCTAAGGGCTAGCAGAGGGTTATAGTTAATGCATCATTCAGTTCCCATGAGGGGAACATTAGGAAAATTTCCGCATTGACAAATCACTTCTTCTATTTCCTCCCACTGAGGATACCATCGAATAGTCTTCTCGGTATGATTTGCTAGTAGTTGGCTCCACTCTCGACCACTCTTAGGCTTCAACTGCAGTTGATGAAAATCAACAAAGGGATTTACGCTTTTGGTCCCCCTAACAAACACATGTCCAGTGAGCCAGATATACAACATAGGTAGACAACATAAAATCCTCCTTCCTTTTTTCTCATAACAAAAAATCATGGTATAATATACGTCTGCAAGGATTGCTGGCACATGATTCTCTCCTCGAAATTTGTGAGCCATAAAAACATCAATGGCTGCCAAGCCGACAAACTGATCGCTGCTAGGAAACAGAACTACCCCATAGATCACTAGGGCCAATACATCCATGAATCCTTTCCAATCATTTGTCTCAGCCAAGAAATGAGCTTTCTCTTCTAAATAATTTCTTGGAAATCCCTCGACTGAACCTTTCGTCTTCTTGTTGCTCATCAAATTCTTCACTTGAACTTTAAGCACTTAAGCAATAGTTTGCGGCGAAGAGTAATGACCTAGAAATTTGTATGGTGGCTCTTTCTTCAATGACAGACCCATGATGATCTCAAACTCCTCTAAAGTGGGGACTAGCTGAAAGTCTCGAAATGTGAAGCATCTCAAAGGTAGATCATAATACTGAGTAAGTGCAGTAATTGCTTCTACTCTCACATCTACTTCAAGAAGATCAAGAATATTTCCATACTTTTTGGAAAACGTCATCCGTTGTATCTTGTTCATCTTTCGACCCAGAGTTATTAAATTACCAACATCAAGCTTGTTAACACTAAACTGCATAGTTTTCTTCATCATCAGCGAATATCTCCCCTCGCACTGTGATTCCATTTACTTTTTACAAAAAATACTCACAATAGGTTTCAACATTGTTTTTGACAAACTCCACCGAAAGTGAAAGTAAACAAATGAAATGAGTAAAAAAATAAAAAATAAAAAATTGAAAAATATTAATGCATGAATTAAGATATCTATATGCATGAAGCTCTCATCTTCACTTTTTCTCTTTTATTGATACTATGAACATGCACGTCACAATGCAACAATGGATCATGCCATATTTTATTCATTTTCCTTTTCTTTATTTCTCTCTTTATATGTTTTCATTCTTTTTTCTCTCTATCATTTTCATTTTCTCATAAATAAAATGTATGATTGATCCTAAAATTTCATGAAATTAGACATGAGGAAGAGGAAAGGCGAGAAATACGCTCTCTTTTGTCCTACGTAGGGTTGCTTAAATATGGAAGGTTGTTACCTAATGGTCTATGGCTTTTCTAATTAGTGTTCTTCCATAAGTAATGGTCTATTCTAAAGGTATTTGGCCTCCAGAGCTAAATTCCATATAGGAACGTTGACCACAACAATAGGTGAACTATTGTGAACACCGAATTATGTCTGAGGATTCAAAACCGAAAATAAATTATTTTTGTTTTTAGGCAAAAGTTGATTTAGTCTAAAATAATTCAAAAAATAAAAATAAAAGTAATGGAAAAATAAAACTAAATAAATAAATAAATAAAAACAAAAAAAATAAAAAAAAAGAAGAGAAAAAAGAAAAAGAGGGAAAAATAAGAAAAGAGAATAAGAAATCTCATACCAAATAAAATAATAATTCCAAAAAAGGAAAGAAAAAGGACAAAAATTCTCCGATGTGGAAAAGAAGTCCCACATTGGATAAGAAGGAATTCTTTAATCCCTCCTCCTTCTATATAAGGAGAGATCCTTCACCAAAACGAGGGGAGCACTTGAGGGAGGGGATTTTTTCATAATTTTTGAAGGGAGGACCTAGGAGACTCTCTATCTCTGCCTTTAAACCAGTTCTTCATCACCTTCCAATCGAGGTTAGATCTAACTTTTATTCTGCTTAAGTTTCTTACTTTTTCTCGGATTTCCGAGCTCATTTTCGTCTCTGGTTTTCGTTTTCATTTTTGATCAGTCAAATGATTTCCGATTTCGATGATTTTTATTGCGTTCTCTTCTTCTTTCTCTCTAGTTTTTGGAATGATATTATTTGTCAAATTTGGGTCTGAAGTAAAATTTATATCTCCTGATTACCGAAGCATGTTCGTCTTGATGCGCAAATGAACCTAGTTTGTTTGATTTGTGCATAACTTGCTCATTTCTGGTTGGATTTATGTCAAACTTGTTTTGCTTGATTTCTATGATCCATATATTTCAATTTATCGGTTTTAATTTTTATGATCTACCAAAAAATATTTTTTAAAAATTCTGAGATTTGAATTCAAATTTTGGCGCCAAAAACTCTTGTGTTCTTGAGGTTGATCTTCGTCTTTGTTTTTCATTTTCATTTTTAATTGGTCAAATGATCTTTGATTTTAGTGATTTTTGTTTTGTTCTCTTTTTCTTTCTTTCTAGTTTCTGGAATGATATTATTTGTCTAATTTGGATCGGAAATGAGATTTCTATCGCTTGATTACTAAAGCATGTTCTCAATTCTTTTCCTTAGTTTCAAATCAAGTTAAGTTTATGTTAAATCAAGTCCAATTCAAGCCCAAAATTCAAACCAAATTCTTTTTTTTCAAATAACGTCAAATTTAACTCTTTTCTTTGAATAAAATCAAGTCAAATTCAAGTTTAACTCTTTTCCTCTCAAGTTTCCAAAATAAATTCAATGTCTTTCCTCCAATCAAATTTAGTTCAAAAATTCTCGAGTTCAAATCAAGTTCCATTTAAATCAAGTTTCCTTTTTCTTCTCAAGTTGTGGATCAAATTCATTTCTTATTTCAAGTCAAGCCCAATTCTTTTCTTGACCTTATTCTTTTTAAACTAATTCTTTTTGGGATCAACAGTCTCACGCAACAGGCTCTAAACGGAGAACTGAAAATTCACCTGCTGTTTGACGTTTAGTAGCTCGTATGGCCCCCGTGTTGCCTTAGCCGCCTTGGACCTTGTGCATGAGTGGACTAAAGGTCCTTTTCAAAAATAAATTTCTTTTTCAAATGTTTTGGGATCTTCGGTCTCACGCAAACAGACTCTAAACGCGGAATTGGCGGTTCACCTGTTGTTCGACGTTTAGTAGCTCGTATAGGCCCCCGTGCTACCCTTAGCCGCCTCGGACCTTATGCATGAGTGGACTAAAGGTCCTTTCAAAAATAAAGTTCTTTTTCAAATATTTTGGGATCTTCGGTCTCACGTCACGGGCTCTAAACGGGGAACTGGCGGTCCACTTGCTGTTCGACGTTTAGTAGTTCGTATGGGCCCCGTGCTGCCTTAGCCGCCTTGAACCTTATGCATGAGTGGACTGAAGGTTCCTCCAAAAAATGAAAATCTTTTCAAAATACCATATTCCGTTTAAACACCTTGAAGGTCAAGCCTTCACAAACTAGAACTACGTAAGCCTTGAGTTTCCCATTGCACCGGAGGAATACGTAGGAGCAGGATCAAGTCCTGTCAGGCTAACCTCCATCAATCTATTTATTTTCACATTAACGAAGGGATGAAACAATTTTCAAAAATCACACACTCAGTTTAAGGGTACAGTTCTTCGGAACGGGCGAGTGGGGTGCCTAACACTTTCCCCACTTGTAACCGACTCCCGAACCTAAATCTCTTCCTCGAGTCAGGTTTTTTTCCATATCTTTTTCCTTAAATAAAAATTTGGTGGCGACTCCACATTAATGCAAATAAAATCTATTTTTTTAAATTTAGCGAGTTTGTCGTCTCGTCGAAATTACGGTCGCGACAACTACTAGATGTGGAACATTCACAAAATAGATCATGCTTTATATGAGGTTCTCGCAATATCCAAATAAGATTTACATCTGAAATGTCTACCACTACTAAACCTCTTACCTAACTTAAGTCATACTTAGCCCGGGTATAGGGCCCCACTCAAAGTGTGTGACAAGTGAAGGTGTGGTGTGTGAAGGGAGCATACAAACCTGTAAGGATTAGACCTAAAAACTATCCCAAACCTGCAACAAATCATAGAACAAAGAATATTGCAACATTATTGTTCATCTATCCTAAAGTTGAAACAAGTAAATGATAGAAAAATGAATATACTTACAAATTTATACATCATGGAATTATTGATACACACAAAAAAAATTAGGAGTAGAATAAATAAATAAAAAGTTATCACATAATTTTCACAATTGAAACATAAAAGGCTTGACTCTCTAACTATCCCCAGTGGAGTCGCCAACTGTAACGACCTAGATCGAAACGAAAGGCGGACAAATTAAAACAAAGTTAATCTCGAAAGAAAAAGGCATGGAGCCGCCACCAATTTTATCTTAAATTAGAAAGAATTGGAAAACCTTTTATTTAAAAAAATGGCCTACATAACCATATCAATTCGGGACTCGGGAGTCGATTTATGCATAAGGAAGGGTAAAACTCAATCTCACAGCACCCCTAATACATCCATCCTAATATGGTTACCTTAAATCAATTTGTGCAAACTAGTGATAATTTTAAAATTATTTATTTTACTCCTTTAACGAATAAATAATTTATTTTGGAACGAATAAATAAATAATTAATCAAATAAATAAATAGTTGGCTAAATAAAACATTGATGGATAGAAATTTTATTTAATTAATGGTTAAAATTAATATGAGCATAAATTATGGAGAAAAAAATTGGCTTGACGGTTTAATTCTCGCTCCTACGTATACTCCGATGTGAAACTCAAAATCACGTAGTTCTCATTTGTTTTACACGTAGAATTAAGTTAAACTATTTACAGTAAAGAAAAGTTGAATCAGGATTATCAAGTTGTGGCAGCTTAGATGTCTCTACTTAACACAAGGGATCAACAAGACGTCTCGTCTAAATTATCCATGTAAAGTTAAATCAATTTTATAAAATAGACTGAATCGCGGTTGAATTAAATATTTTTGAAATTACATATATTTTTTTATTATATATTAAAAACTGCAAATTACTCTAGAAAACAAAAATATGGGAAGAATAAGATGATGATAAGACAACAATGATGATAAATGACGAAAGATAATAATATTAATACCGTTGATAAATAAAATAAGAAGCAATAGTGTAACAATCAAATAATCGAATAATAAGTAGACAATTAACTAAATGAATTCAATCTATGCTTAATGATAGCCATTAGAATAGTAATAATTAATAAGAAAAATTTAGAAAATGATTAAACAAACAAAAGAATGAGTTCAATGATAAAGTTATAATAATTAAATTAAAATCAAATATAATACGATAACCATCAATTTTCAATGATATATTGATCAACTTAATAACATGTAAGTAAAGAATAACTCACAATGATAATGATAATAACAATAATAAAATTGAAAACATTAGTAATAAGAATGTCATTAACAATAAGTAAACAATGACAACAATTTATAAGGAGTATAACGTTTAATTAAAACAAAATTATCAATCAATAATATTAAAAATAAGAATGAATTTATTAACAATAACGAAACAATTAAATAAACAAAAATCAATAAAATTTAAGAATAGACCAAATAAAATCATAAGTGTTAGCAAAAAACTAAATAATGATAATAATAATAATAATAATAATAATAATACTAATAATAATTATGCTACAAAACTTAAGAAAATATACTAATTTATAGCAATTATAACAACTAATAAAAAAATAAAAATATACTAATCAACATTATCCTAAAAGTAAAATACCAATAATAATTTTAAACAAAAATAAGTAGTTAAATAAGTAACATAAAAAAATTTAACCAACAGTAATTATTATAATATGTGATACTCAAATAACAATGAAGAAAATATATTAATTTATAATTAGTAAGACAACAATCAATTACAATTTAATACTATAAAATAATATGATGTTAAATGAAAAAAAAATCCATAAATAATAGAATAAATGTAATAAATAAAAATAAAAACTAAAAAAAATTAAAATTGATTAAGATAATAATAATAACAATTTTATTATACATACTTCATGCTTATTATTTTTTAGAGGTGGTACTAAAATAAAAATAAATATATAAATAGATAAATTGATTGCATGTATCTAACGCAGGTTTTGGTAGGAAATTTTCACTAAATTTTTTATAAAATCTTACTAATATACAACTATTTACACATATATGTATCTTTTTAAAATAATCTCACTAATTTTCCATTACGATATCTCATTTATTTTAAAACAAAGCTGTGACTTATATCACCTATTGATTTACTGTATGGTACAAGAAATAACTTCCAATCAAAAATTTGACTGCCTACTTCTCTCATTTTACATCACTCATAAACGAAAAATCTGAAAATATAAGGCATTAAAGCTTTCTCTAACTTTGTACTATTGTGGAACCAAGAATCAAGGTTTATAACAATTAGGCTCTAGCTTTGTTATTTGTGATCAACTTAACTGGCAGAATAATAAAACTGAAAAAAGAAAAGATGGGCACAACCTAGTTATTAAAAGGTGATTGAATTTACACATATATGTATCTTTTTAAAATAATCTCACTAATTTTCCATTACGATATCTCATTTATTTTAAAACAAAGCTGTGACTTATATCACCTATTGATTTACTGTATGGTACAAGAAATAACTCCCAATCAAAAATTTGACTGCCTACTACTCTCATTTTACATCACTCATAAACGAAAAATCTGAAAATATAAGGCATTAAAGCTTTCTCTAACTTTGTACTATTGTGGAACCAAGAATCAAGGTTTATAACAATTAGGCTCTAGCTTTGTTATTTGTGATCAACTTAACTGGCAGAATAATAAAACTGAAAAAAGAAAAGATGGGCACAACCTAGTTATTAAAAGGTGATTGAAAATCTAAGCCCGCTCAGCATAAATAATCAAAGAGACAAGAGAGACGATAAGGGAGAGAGAGTTCACAGTCTTCCATCTTTTTTACTTCACCTATGTTCTGCAGTTTTTCTTAAAGTTACCTTTTCTTTTGTTCTATCCCCGTCCTCCCCTTTTACTCTATTTTTAATTTTTTTTATCTTCACAATCAGTACCTTTTAATTATCCGATCATTTTGACTTTTCAACCTCTATTCAGTTAAATATCCTCAAATTAATTTGAGTCATTACTGCATTGGCTTATTTTTTTTTATTGTCCAGGAAATTAAATTGACAACCTGTTGTTGTGTTGTGTTTTCTCATTTTTAAGGAGACTTACCTTACCTTTTGCTCCGTATACTCTGTGTTGTTCCCATAGAGCTATGTATTATTCTAGTAGAGTTACATGGTCATGGATAATTCATTAATGGTGACAATAATATATATATATATATATATATAGTAAATCAAATAATAAAAAAAATAAAATAAAATAAATAATCAAATAAATATTAAAAAATAAATTATAAAATATTTGAATTTCTAAAGACTAAATGAAAAAAAAAATCTTATATACAAATACATAAACAACTAGAAGGAGCCATTAAGATCTTCTATTTCAATGATTTACAAGATTTGGTTTCTATTTTTTCATTCACACTAAAATAACGAAAACAAACATAAAACAAAATAAAATATATAAAAGAAATAAAATAAAATAAAGAAAATGTAAAAAATAAATAAATAAAAAATAATAAAAATTAAAAAAAGAAAGATTAAATCAAATTTAAAATTGAGTTAGAGATTAAGGTTAAAAAACTGAATGAATAAAGTAATATATATATATATATATATATATATATATATATATATATATATATATATATATATATATATATATATATATTGAAAAAATATTTATACCATAGGAGAATAAATAAATGGACAGTATAATAGGATAAATTAATTTTACTATTCAAATCTTTTTCACCTTTTTTTAAAAAAAATAATGAAAACAAAAAAATATGCTTATGATTTTTTATTATATATTTCAATAAAAATAATATTTAAAACCAGGAAAATAAATAAGATAAAGTATAAAAACTAGATAAACAAATTAAAATGAACCAATAAAGAGGTGTATGGAAAACATAAGATAAATCAATTTGTGAAATATTTTACAAAACAAAGCAAAAATAAATGGTGATAGGTAAAAATATAATGTTCACTAATTGTAATTGAAATAGTATATAAATAAATAAATCTGCTAGAATAACGTTTAGAAGATGAATTATGAAATGAAAAAAAAAATCTATTAATCAATTCTTTACATTTTCATCTAAAAACTTAAATTTATAGTTTTAATATTTTTATAATATTTTATTGAAGAAATGAAAATCTAATATTAAAATCAACTAAAAATAAAGAGAATAAAAAAAATTAAATTAAATAATAAATAAATAAATAAATTGAAAAAATATTTTATAAACTAAAAAAAAAAAAAACATCCAAACTCTAGTGCTCAGAGTGATAGAACGAGAGAAAGATAAGGGAAGGCATCTCATCCAGAGAAATGCTCTCAAGTGATTCATTAACAACCTGGAGTATCCAAATAAGGAAGCTCTCTTTCTCTCTCTCCCTCCTTGTCGAGCTAAAATGACATCCTTTGTTTTTAAATATATTATACAATATTATTATTTTTTATTTAAACATATTATATCATTCATCATATTATATATGTTTTTTTTTTATATTCATATATTAATTGTACACATACAATGACATAACACTAACATGCAACTTACCTAGCTTTTGCTCATGGGCAGATACAACCATTATCATTTACTAATTATCGTTACAGCTTCATTGGACTTCTAGATTCGAGTCTTGGCCAAAACACAAAGAGGATTCTTCTTATGTTGGGTAAGTCCTGGCAACACTTCAGTATCAATATCTTCTTTTTTAAATCCAGGTGGCAATTCCCAATCAAAGGAATTAAGAAGATTAGCAAGAATAATATCCAATGAGGTGATTGCCATAGACATGCCTGGACAAATTCTGCGACCACCACCAAATGGAATTAACTCAAAATCTTGTCCACGAAAATCTATATCACTATCAAAAAATCTCTCTGGTAAAAACTCATTTGGGTCTTTCCAAGCCTCAGGATCTCTGTGAATAGCCCAAGCATTCACATATACTATTGTTTTGGCTGGAATTTCATAGCCATCTAGAACACATTTTTCATTTGTTTCTCTTTGAACAAGTAATGGTGCTGGTGGATGCAATCTCAGTGTTTCTTTTATCACTGCCTTGAAATAGGGGAACTTTTGAATATCATCTTCATCTAAAAACTCTTTATTACTTCCCAAATTTCTAATTTCTTCCTGAACTTTCTTCATCACTCTTGGATATTTTATTAGTGCAGTCATAGCCCAAACTGTTGTGGCTGCAGTTGTATCTGTTGCTGCTACAAGTATGTCCTGTTCAAAAAAAGTCAGCAGTTCATAACTGGTTGAAATAAATTTCTACAAAATTGGAATTGTCAATGGTAGAAGACTTTTACTTTTGTTTATAATAAATTAATCATAACATTAATTAGCTCTCATGCTGAATTAAGTTTATAATAAATACAACAATAACAAAAATTTGAACTTTATCACTTCTTGAAGTGGGGATTGACGTTTCAACTGAGCAAACTACTACGTATTGGCCCTTTGTTGTCCACTTCTCAAATTTAGAGGTTTGTATATATTAGAGATTAGAGGCCTAACCGCCCATTTTAAGATCTGAAAATATCTTTTAATTTTTAATAATTTCTTTGGAAGTATATATACAAAAAAAAATTAAAAAAGGTAAGCAATATATATATATATATATATATATATATATATATATATATATATATATTTTGATTAAGTCTTGAGGATTTTAAAATAACAATTATATAAGCATTTCAACGAGCCCATTGTAAACACTCATTTATGTCAGGCCCAAATTGTAAAATTACTCAAAAAAACCCACACTAATTTAAATCATAAATAAACAAACAAAACAAAGTTATGGGAAGATTAAAAAGAAATCGAAATACAAAAAAAATAATAAGGGATAAATAGGAAAAATACATAGAAAACAAAAAAAAAACAGAAAGCAGAAAACAGAAGCAAACAAAAGGAAAATAAGAAAAGCATAAAAAAGAAAAGGAATAACAAAAAGAATTAAATAAATTTTTTAATAAAAAGTAAAGAAATTCAAGAAAAAATGATAATAATAAGACAAAAATAGAATTAATAAAATAAAAAATTGAAAAAAGAATCAATAAATCTATAAGAAAGTAATAATAAAACAAAAAAAAGAAAAGTAAATAAATAAAAAAAAGAAAAGAGTTTAAATTTGAGAATAAAATTTTATAAAATTAAATAAAGAATTTTTAAAATAATAAAAAAGGCGGGGAATGTCAAAAAGAGGAGGGATAAAAAGGAATTTGACGTTCGTTCTTAAGGGGGTTTTTTCATTTTTTCTCTACACTGAAAGGACAAGAGAAGAGAGCATTGGAAGGTTCTCTCTGAACTTTCTGGATCCATCATCGTCCAAAGCCATCTTAGGCTTCCCCGTCGTGAAAAAGAAGTTCGATGCTCTTGGATGAAGAATTTTTGAGCCAATCGTTTGGATGAGCATCAAGGAATTCGACGTTCGTTCTTGAGGAGGATACATTGACTTACAAGCGGAATACGTAAAGAATTTCAAGACTCCTTTGAAATTCTGATCCATTATACCTTGGGAGAATGACCTCGATCAGAGTCAATATCAATTTTGATTGAAGCCTCGTGTTCATCGATTCTGTGTAAAAGCCGTCTCCATCCAGGTGAGTTTTCCTTCACATTGCATTGCCACGATTTAGAACCCGGAATTCTCGATCGCCCTTTGGATGCTTGAGAGTAACATGCATTTTTGAACATGAATGTTAACTGTTGAAATCATTAATTAAGTAAAGGATAGATTAGTGGATAAAGAATTCTATGATTAAACTCAGTCGAGAAAAGTTGTCCAGAAGAAACCGAGATATTGATGGAAGATAGTAAGGCTACTCTAATACACTGGTACCAGGCCTTATGAGGTTGTATAATTACAATATCTCCCTTACCGATCGGCTGTTTAAGTTGATCCATATCTGTGCTTGGCCAATGTTCTGGAAAATTTTCGATGGAATGATGTGAGTTTCAGTAACAAAACTTGCATTGTCAAGGCTTGGTTTGGCACATCGTTTGGTACGTTTGCTAAGATCCACATTCCGATCCACCTAGTGCGTCCAAATACGCGCCTGACCCTCTCAAAATCCTGGGAGCAGGGCACCAATTGGGACTAAAGAAAACCTCCCCTGGGGCACTATGTAAACAACCCAATTGAATCCATGCACAATGAAGGGGTCCATTAGGGTGTTTTGTTGTAGAGGAAGGAGACATTGGAAAGCGGAGATATAACGAGGCCCCCTCGAGTTGTCTAATTATGCAGATTGGCCAAACGTCATGGCAAGCAGGATCCATTCAACATAATGGCCAACAATGCTAGCATCCACACGAAGTCAGGATAAATAATTAGTACCTTGCCAATAAGGTTCAGAGGCTACCATTTGTTTTTTATTTTATTAAAGTCCAATTGATCACCAAACAAGGCAACTGCGTGTCGAGCCAAGGCACGCTTTAGGTGCGTTATGCAGCACGTCCCATAGGGGCTCATCCAGCATAGGGAATAGACCAAGCAATTACCATCTCCTATCCGTCCAATTTCCAATTTTACCCCTCACTACTTGCGAAATTCCAACTATGTTCCTTGGCCCAATTTCCAATTTTACCCCTCACTACTCGCCAAATTCCAACTTCGTCCCTTTCCTCAATTTCCAATTTTACCCTTCACTACTTGCCAAATTCCAACTTTGTCCCTTACCCCAAATTTACCATTTTGCCCCTTCAAATTGCCCAAAATTCCTAAATTGCCCTTACCCTTCCAAATGACCAAAATGCCCCTCACTTTTCCCAAAATTCCTAAATTGTCCCTCACCTTTCCAAATGACCAAAATGCCCCTCACCTTTTCACAAATTCCAATTTTTTCCCAAATAGCCAAATTACCGAAACTTCCCCAAACATTTCCATTAATGCCAAATAAGTCCCTTTTTCCAAAAAAGAATTAATAAAAAATTCCAGAAATTAAGAAAATTAATAAAAATTTCCAGAAATTAAGAAAATTAATAAAAATTTCCAGAAATTAAGAAAATTAATAAAAATTTCCAAAAATTAAGAAAATTAATAAAAAATTTCAGAAATTAAGAAAATTAATAAAAATTCCAGAAATTAAGAAAATTAATAAAAAATTTCAGAAATTAAGAAAATTAATAAAAATTCCAGAAATTAAGAAAATTAATAAAAAATTCCAGAATTTAACAAAATTTATAAAATTTCCAGAAATTAAGAAAATTAATAAAAATTCCAGAAAGTACAGAAAATTAATAAAAAATTTAAAAATACAGAAATTAATAAAAAATTCAAAAATACAGAAAATTAATAAAAAATTCAAAAATTACAGAAAATTAATAAAAAATTCAAAATACAGAAATGAACAAAAAATTCAAAAAATACAGAAATTAATAAAAAATTCAAAAATTACAGAAAATTAATAAAAAAAATTCAAAAATACAGCAAATTAATAAAAAAAATTCAAAAAATACAGAAATTAATAAAAAATTCCAAAATTCAGAAAATTAATAAAAAATTTTCAAAAATTGAGAAATTAATAAAAATTTCAAAAATTCCAGAAATTAAAAAGAAAAATTCTTCAAAATTCCTAAATAATTCATGAATTCAAGATTATCAAGTATTTTCATAAAATGCCTTAATCAATAAATTCCCTCCTAAATTTCTAATAATTATTTGTGTCTTGTCTTTTTCATTCATCGTTATTCAAAAATAAAAATATTGTTTTGTGATTCTTAATCTCATGCGACGAGCTCTAAGCACGAACTGGTAACTTTTTCTGCTGTTCGTTGTTTAGAGATTCGTATGGGTCCAAGTGCAGCCGTAGTTGTCTTGGGCCTTATCAATATGTGGATTGAGATTTCCTTTCTCTTTTTTTTTTTTTACAAAATAAAAACCTTGCTCATTCTTATTCCACGATTTTCAAAATAAAAAATCTTGTTTTGCGATTCTTAATCTCACGCGACGAGCTCTAAGCACGAACTGGTAGCTTTTTCTGCTGTTCGTTGTTTAGAGATTCGTATGGGTCCAAGTGCAGCCATAGTTGTCTTGGGCCCTGTGCATATGTGGATGAGGATCGGCCTCCTAAAAATAGTTTTCAAAAACAGTCAAGCTTTTTTTTACTTTCCAAGTAGCTTCGAAGGTCAAGCCTTCGAGCACATTTCAAATACTCTTTCAAACACTTTCGAAAGTCAAGCTTTCAAAACATAACCAGAACTACGTAAGCCTTGAGTTTCCCATTGCACCGGGGAATACGTAGGAGCAGGATCAAGTCTTGTCAGGCTAACCTCCATTAATCTATTTATTTTCACATTAATTAAGGGATCAAACAATTTTCAAAAATCACACACTCAGTTTAAGGGTACCGTTCTTCGGAACGGGCGAGTGGGGTGCGTAACACCTTCCCCACTCGTAACCGACTCCTGAACCTGAATCTTTTCCTCAAATCAAGGTTTTTTCCAAGTATTTTCCCTTAAATAAAAATTTGGTGGCGACTCCACATAATTAATTAAATTCCATTTCAAAAAATTTAGCGAGTTCGTCGTCTCGTCGGAATTACGGTTGCGACAGATGGCGACTCCACTAGGGACATTAGAGAGTCAAGCCTGTTTAATTGAGTGTGTATTATATTTGATCCCTTCTCTGTTTATTTGCACAATCCATTTATCTGTTTATCTGTTTGTTTATTCTTTGTACAAACCTTAGGATAGACGAACATTAAATTACTATATATATATCTGTACAATTTCCCCAATTGCAGGTATCCCAATTACTTGTGTGCCCTCATACATTACATATGCATTTATCATGAGTGGGGTCCTATACCCGGGTCTGAGTGCAACATAGGAATAGAGGGATCTAGTGGTGTCACTTTGGGGCTTACGTCCTGTTTGACTATCACGAAAATCCGGCTAGAGTGCGTCTATTTGTAATGCCTGACTGTGGTAGCTACTTTTGTGGCAAGCATTGCAGACTGGAACTTGACTCTAGTGACCTCTACACCCCAGGATTACAGACCACCTTTGAGAGGTTCATATAAAAGGCCATAGATCCCTAGGGCAGGTAACCCACATAAGAAGCAAAAAGGGCACACACCCTTTCATAATATGGTTCATATACGCACGAACAATTATCATCCAAAATGGAAGCTGGAAGATTGGGAGATACAAAAATCAAATCAATATAAAAATCAAAGAAACCAAAATAGAAGGAGAAAATTCCAAGGAAAATTAGAAAATATTTTGGAAATATTGAAAAGACTACAAAGAAAACTTAAAAAGGATGTCTTAGAAATAGGAAAATTATGGAAAATAATCTTTTGAAAATACGAAAAATATATAAAGATTCAAATAGATAGAAAATGAAATTTTGAAAATCTAAAGAAACGTTTTCTAGAAAAATTCTAGCAAAACTAAAGAGTTTTTCTAAACAAAACCAAAAGTTTTTTAGCAAATAAAAAACACCAAAACTCATGAAACACAAAATTGCTAAAAAATAAATGAAGCAACTTTCAATTATTTTCAAGACAGTCAAAATTCAAAAATTTCCAAGATTTATTTATGCATAGCATGCATGCATTCATTTCTTCATCCATAAATTTATCATAAAAAATAAAGACTTCAAAAATCATTCCACACATTCATACTCATTGTGCATCAACATTTTTATCATTCATGATTTTTTTTTGCATTCAAATCTTTTCTCAAAAAGATCAATTTTTAACTTTAACAGAAAAATTAGAGAAATACGGCTTCCTCGACATCCTTATAGAACTCAAGCACAATCAAGAATCATGGATGAGCTGGAGAGACAAAATGAGGAGCTAAGAAATGAGGTCAAATCGCTGAAAGAACAAATGGCCAAGTTAATAGAGGCCATCCAATTGTCAAAACAAAAGGAGGCGACGGGATCCTTACCGAAAGAACCAACAGAGCCGTCATATCCTCCTGGGTTCACTCCACCATCAACTATGCCTCCGCTAACCGAAGGAGTTCATTATGGGTATCCTCACGGGCATGCACCCTCATTCAACCAAACACAAGCCCAAACACAAGCCCAGACACATAAACTACCTCCACACATCACTTCACAAGCTTACCAAACAGCCGATGGGGGAAAGCATCCTGTGTTCACGTAAGGGCCGCACCCTATATACATACCGTCTCCTCACCATCACCACATGCCAGAGGAATACCCAAGCCATCCTTCAACTGAGGATACAGAAAAATAGAAGGGTCTAGAGGATAGGATCGGGAAATTGAGGAAATGCTTATAAAGCCACGAGATCTGGCCGATCGTGCTGGTTCCGGCAGTGGTCATCCCTCCAAAATTCAAGGTTCCTAAATTCGAGAAATATCAAGGAACCAGCTGTCCAAAGAAACACCTAACTATGTATTGCAGGAAGATGTCTGCATGTACTTACGATGAGAAGCTTCTTATCCACTTCTTCCAAGAGCGACTTGGCCGGGCAAGCAGCTGTTGGTACACTCAGACTTGGCTGAGACATGCATCCGTTCATGGAGAGACCTTCTTGAGGGCTTTCCGAGGCGATATCGTCGTATAATACGGAGATATTTTGATCGGACTCGACTCGAATATGGCGAAGGGAGAAGAGTCCTTGGCGATGCACCTTATTTGGCGGAGTTGCCACTCAGTACAACCTCTCTTATCGAAAGGAATTAGTCGGCATGTTCGTGGACATACTCCAGATCCTTTCTATGACAAGATGATTGCGGTGTAACTTCTAGCTCTAGATGTCGTCATCATTGGAGAAAGGATCGAAAGTGGCATGCACCGGGGAAAGATCGCGCCTGAATTCACGGGGACAACCAATACTTCCAATGGAGTGCAGGAAGAAAAAAGGCGGGAGAGACTGTAATGTGGCTTCTAATCAAGGTCAATACATTCATCAAATGGCACAATATGGTCCAGTGGCTTTCATCCACCACTATATACACCATACACCTTACACACCATATCCTTACGTCGCTACTACCTGCAAACACCATACCCTCCTACTTACAACTATCCGACACAAATTCGACCACCAACACCATATACCGCCCAAACACAAGCCATAAGCCAGAATCTTAATCAAAGCCAGAAAAAGGAGAAGAAGCCCGTCCAATTTGACCCTATTCCAATCTCCTACACCGAGCTGCTATCTCGGCTGATTCAAAACTATCTGGTTGCACCTTATCCTCTAAAGCCTCAGGAGCCACCATATCATAATTGGTACAATCCAAATGCTAGATGCGATTACCATGCAGGGTTCATCGGCCATTCTACAGAGGATTGCCTAGCATTGAAACGAAAGGTACAAAGCCTAATCGATGCGAAATGGCTGGATTTGGGAGGCTTGCTCTAACTCTGAAACAAATCCGGTTGCCAAATCATGAGAGCCCATCGGCTAGGCATTTGAAAGAGATGGGGAACGACACAATAGGTTTCTTTGTACAAATTGAGATTGAAGATACTCATCCAAAATTGTCGTACTTTTCAAAATCATTCTTTGTAAATAAATGTCAATGAATAAATACAAAAATTACATTTTTCATGTTTCTTAAGCGCGTGTTTTACACTTTGACTTTACTTCTAAAACTTATCATCCTTTTCGCCACTCAGCCCACTTCTTATTCCTATACTAAAATAATAAATACCAATTGGTGAGGATCGGTCTTTGTAATAAGTAATCTTGAACGTCTGATTAATCAAGCTTAAAAGAGAAAAGCCCAATGAGAAAGCAGAACAACCAACCAGGGATTCTAGATCATCATTCAAAGTATCATGTCAATTAAGATATCCCGCTGGAATCAAGTTCATATCTAGGAAAAATTAGGGATGCAAGAAAGGATCCGCTGAATTGGAAGCCCAACATGATCCCAGTAAGGTCAAGGTCAAAACATAAAATTCAAGAAAAAGAGAAGACCCGCTGGATTAAAGTCAAAAAATAATCCAGGCAAAATCAAGGTCAAAACATAAAATTTAAGAAGAAGAGAAGCCCGTTGGATTAAAAGCCAAAAATAATCCAGGCAAAAGTTGGATTAAAATTCAAAAGATGAATCGATAAAGTCATGGTCAGGAAAGGTCTTGCTGGGTTCCAAAAGCAATTCAGGCAAAAATCGCAATCAAATAAAAGCCCGCTAGGTCAACAATAAAAAACGACCTAGGAAAAGTTAGGACACAACCAAAATCAAGAGCTTGCTAGGTCGAAAACCCTCAAAGGGCGGCCTAGGCAAAAGTTAGGGCACGATCGAACAAAAGTCCGCTAGGTTGAAAAGTCTTGAAGACGACCTAGGCAAAAGTTAGGGCACAATCAAGCAGAAAGCCCGCTAGGTCAATAATCCTAACGACCTACGCAAAAGTGAGGGCACGATCGAGCAGAAGGCCCGCTAGGTCACAAACTCTTGAAGACGACCTAGGCAAAAGTCAGGGCATAATCAAGCAGAAAGCTCGCTAGGTTGAAAACTCTCAAAAGAGACCTGGGCAAAAGTTAGGGCACAAGCAAACAAGAGCCCGCTAGGTCACAAACTCTCGAAAATGACCTAGGAAAAAATTAGGGCACAATCAAACAGAAGCCCGCTAGGTCGACAACCCTCAAAAGCGGCCTAGGCAAAAGTTAGGGCACAATCAAACAGAAGCCCGCTAGGTCGACAACCCTCAAGGGAGACCTAGGAAAAAGTCAGGGCAAAACACAAAACCTACTGGGTTAAAAACTCAAAAGAACAACCCAGGTAAAAATTAAGATCAATCCAGGAATCCCAAGACAACATGACATTTCTGCACCTTATATCTTCCTAAAACTGGGGCAAAATTTTGCCATTTCTCAAGTTTGGCTAATTTGATAATCAAGATTATAATGGCATTTTCATCAAAAGGTGCCATTTGGGCAATCGAACCCACATCTTTTATCATCTTTCCCTTTCAAGTACACTACCTCAAACATCCCTTGCGAACCTTCTCTATTTTTTCATTAACCATCCAGGATCACTTTGCACACCTCAATAGCGCACATGCCAAAAGAGATGTGAAAAATGTAAAAATAAAAAGGATTAATTTTGAAAAGTCATGACAAGTTGGATGGATCCTCGACCGTTGCAACACGACAGGATTGTTTCCCAAAGATTTACCTTCCTACCAGCCATGATGCCACCAAAAAGGAGTGTGTCTTGCTCAATAATATTGACCACCGTTGGATCTCAAAGATCCCGGAAAAGTCCAAAATTGACCAATAAACTAAGAGACTGAGTCAATCCTACTCGCCTTGATTCTTGATACCTTTCACACCCACTATGGAGTTGTCGAGGAAGGATGTGTCAGAAGAAATCAAAGATCAAGAGAAACAAAATTTTTTACACCATTCCGTGGTTTGCATTCAATAGCATCTGTTTCATCAAATAATTATTTCAAGCATAAAAAATAAGAACCCTGCATAATTTTTTCATTTATTCAAGCATCACAAACATTGCATATTTTATCCATTCAAATAGTACATAAAGCATCTTGTCATTCAAGCATTGCGCAACTTCTTTCTAGAAATAATTAAGACCAAAATAATTGCTCGAATCAATCATAATTAAAACCGAGTCAAGCATAAACTGTGGCAAACTTTTGCCCATAAAAAATTAATTCGAGGTCATCCTCAATTCCTCTAGTTCAAACTGGGGCAAACGCTTGCCCACAAAAATCCAATTTGAGGTCATCCTCGAATTCTGGGTCAAGCTCAGAGTGGGGCAAGCGCCTGCCCACTAAAATTTAATTTGAGGCCATCCTCAAATCTTGAACCAAGAACAAAATTGGGGCAAACACTTGCCTAGGAAATTCAAGTTGGGGCAATCTTCAATTCCTCAACATCAAATTCAAACAAGGGCAAACGCTTGCCCACAAAAGTTCGAATTAAGGTCATCCTTGAATTCTGAGTCAAGCTCAAATTGGGGCAAACACCTGCCCACTAAAATTTAATTTGAGGCCATCCTCAAATTCTGGACCAAGAACAAAATTGGGGCAAACACTTGCCTAGAAAATTCAATTTGAGGTTATCCTCAAAATCAAGTTCAAACTGGGGGGAACGCCTGCCCACAAAAGTGCAATTTGAGGTCATCCTCAGATTCTGGATCGAGTCCAAACTAGGGCAAACACATGCCCAAGAAAGTTTTAAATTCAAGAACAAAAATGGGGCAAGCTTTTGCCTAGAAATTCAAGTTGAGGCGATCATCAATTCCAAAAATTTCAGAACAGGGGGAGACGGTCGTCCAGATAATTCAAAGCGAGACAGTTGAAAAATTTTGAATCAAGTTCAAACAAAGGCAAACACTGGCCCACCAAATTTCAAACTGAGGTCATCCTCAAGTTTCCAGTCAAGTTCAAACTAGGGCAAATATTCACCCAAGAAAATCCAAGTTGAGGCAATCCTCAATTCCTCAACTCCAATCAAGTTCAATAGGGCATAGTTGCCCAGAAAAATTCAAGTCAAGCTCATCTTCAATCTCATCGAGGCCTAAACTGGGGCAAACACTTGCCTAAAATCCCTTCGAATCAAGACACCCCCAATTACCAAGAATTTTCCAAACTGGGGCAAAATGGTTGCCCAAGTTTCTTCAAGAGAAAATGTCAAGTGCTTAAAAACCTTTGAGTCCAAGATAAAATAAGCTATTTGTTTTAATTCAAGAAGAACACATTTCAAAATAAGTTATCCGGGGCAGCTGACGAAGAGGTCCATATTCCCTCTTCACGTGCCTTCACAGGACACATTACTCCAATCTTATTCCATCCTGTCAACAACAGGACCATTACATTTAACTTGTCTTAACAAGACATGGCTCACTTTTCTTCGCCTGTCTTAACAGACTTTCACCTTTCCTTTCGCCTGTCTAGCAGGCTTGCTCCTTGCCTGTCATAACAGGAATTCATCTACATTCATTCTACCCTAACAGGTTAATTTTCGTCACTTATTTTACCTGTATTAACAGGTTTCCTTCATTTTTCTTGGCTTGTTTTCTCAATTTGCCTGTCAAGCAGGCTTACATTTTTCCTGTCAACAACGGCTGCCCTTCTACATAGTTTATCCCTCGTCGTTCATTCCTCTTATCTCCACAATTTCTTTTCATTTCCCTTTACTCATCTTAACGGGCGTCTTGCCTCCATCTTGTCAACAACAGGATCTTTTTACTTTTTGCCTATCTCAACAAATCATCCTCATTGTCCCTTTGCCTGTCAAACAGGCTTGCTTTTTCCTATCAACAACAGGATCTTTTTGTTTTTTGCCTGTCTTAACAGACTTTCATCGCTCTCTTCGCCTGTCTAGCAGGCTTGCATCTCTCCTGTCAACAACAGGACTTCAAGCACGTTTAATTTTCTGTCCACCTGTCAAGCAGGTTTACATGTATCCTGGCTTGCGACGGGATGTTCATTTGCATTCTTCCGACAACGAGCGGACTTCAAAAGCACGTTTAATTTTACGCCCCTTTGTCAAGCGGGTTTGCATTTATCCTGGCAACGACGGGGATTTCATTGGCATTTCCCAAACGCGGCGGGACCGGTTACATTCTCTGTCAACAACAGGACTTCAAGCACGTTTAATTTTCTGTCCACCTGTCAAGCAGGTTTCCATTTATCCTGGAAACAGCAGGATTTCATTGGCATTTTTCCGGCAACAGCGGGACCCCATTTGCATTCTCCTGTCAACAACAGGACTTCAAGCACGTTTAATTTTCTGTCCACCTATTAAGCAGGTTTGCATTTATCCTGGCAACAGCAGGATTTCATTGGCATTCTCCCGGCAACAGCGGGACCCCATTCGCATTCTCCTGTCAACAACAGGACTTCAAGCACATTTAATTTTCTGTCCACCTGTCAAGCAAGTTTGTATTTATCCTGGCAACAGCAGGATTTCATTGGCATTTTCTCGGCAACAACGGGACCCCATTTGCATTCTCCTATCAACAACAGGACTTCAAGCACGTTTAATTTTGTCCACTGTCAGCGAGGTTTGCATTTATCGGCTTGAGCGAGGATTTCATTTGCATCTTCCCGGCAACAACACGACCTCATTTGCATTCTCCTGTCAACAACAGGACTTCAAGCACGTTTAATTTCTCTGTCCACCTGTCAAGCAGGTTTGCATTTATCCTGGCAACAATAGGATCTCATCATTTGCATCTTCCCAGCAACAGCGGGACCTCATTTTCATTCTCCTGTCAACAACAGGACTTCAAGCATGTTTAATTTCGGTTCACCTGTCAAGCAGGTTTGCATTCATCCTGGCAACAATAGGAATTCATTTGTATTCTTCCCGTCAACAACGGGGTCCCCCTCAAGTTTAAATTTCTGCATCATGGCCTATAGTGTCAGGCCGCCTTCAAGTTTACATTTCTGCATCATGGCCTATGTTGTCAAGCCGCCATCGAGTTTACATTTTTGCATCATGGCCTATAGTGTCAGGCCACCATCAAGTTTAAATTCCTGCATCATGGCCTATGTGGTCAGGCCACCATCAAGTTTAAATTTCTGCATCATGGCCTATGTTGTCAGGCCACCTTCAAGTTTACATTTCTGCATCATAGCCTATGTTGTTAGGCCGCCATCAAGTTTACATTTCTGCATCATGGCCTATGTTGTCAGGCCGCCTTCAAGTTTAAATTTTTGTATCATGGCATATGTTGTTAGGCCGCCTTCAAGTTTACATTTCGGCATCATGGCCTATGTCGTCAGGCCACCATCAAGCTTAAATTTATGCATCATGGCCTATAGTGTCAGACCACCATCATGTTTAGATTTCTGCATCATGGCCTATAGTGTCAGGCCTCATCAAAGTTAGATTTCTACATTAGGGCCTACAGTGTCAAGCCACCATCAAGTTTACCATTCTTTTCTTCACTTCAGCTTATAGCGTCAGGCCACCTTGTACATATTTTACATTTTAGTTCTTGCACGCTTACCTGTCTTAAACAAGTCCTTTGCACTCAGCTGAGACCGTCGTAACGGGCCATGTCTTTTCTGCTTTTCTTATTTTAGCAGGCCATTTTCATTTCGTCGTTGCTTGTCATAACAAGCAATCCCATGACATTCCGCACCTGTCTTAACAGGCCTTTACTCATTTCACTTAGCCTAATTAGGCTATACCCTCAAGCCTTGTATATTTAAACCCTATCGGTACATGAAACCGATAAGATCCTTCAATCGCCATCCATAGGGTTCACTTTAAGCTCGAGGCTTCTAGTGTTGCTATCGGACTTTCTTCAAAAAGCCTGCCTCGGACATAAGGTGTTCACGTCTTTACTTATTTCCTACCACGATAATTCAGAGAATTGTTTTTCACATTATCTGGTAAGAAAATGAGTAAAGAGGGGCAAACTGTAAACACTCATTTATGTCCGAGGCCCCAATTGTAAAATTACTCAAAAAAATCCACACTAATTTAAATCATAAATAAACAAACAAAACAAAGTTATGGGAAGATTAAAAAGAAATCGAAATACAAAAAAAAAAAAAAAGGGATAAATAGGAAAAATACATACAAAACAAAAAACACAGAAAGCAGAAAACAAAGAAGCAAACAAAAGGAAAATAAGAAAAGCATAAAAAAGCAAAGGAATAACAAAAAGAATTAAATAAATTTTTTAATAAAAAGTAAAGAAATTCAAGAAAAAATGATAATAATAAGACAAAAATAGAATTAATAAAATAAAAAATTGAAAAAAGAATCAATAAATCCATAAGAAAGTAATAATAAAACAAAAAAAGAAAAGTAAATAAATAAAAATAAAAAAGAAAAGAGTTTAAATTTGAGAATAAAAATTTATAAAATTAAATAAAGAATTTTTAAAATAATAAAAAGGCGGGGAATGTCAAAAAGAGGAGGGATAAAAAGGAATTCGACGTTCGTTCTTAAGGGGGTTTTTTCATTTTTTCTCTACACTGAAAGGACAAGAGAAGAGAGCATTGGAAGGTTCTCTCTGAACTTTCTAGATCCATCATCGTCCAAAGCCATCTTAGGCTTCCCCGTCGTGAAAAAGAAGTTCGATGCTCTTGGATGAAGAATTTTTGAGCCAATCGTTTGGATGAGCATCAAGGAATTCGATGTTCGTTCTTGAGGAGGATACGTTGACTTCCTG
Source organism: Canavalia ensiformis (assembly GCA_026541065.1). Taxonomy (NCBI): domain Eukaryota; kingdom Viridiplantae; phylum Streptophyta; class Magnoliopsida; order Fabales; family Fabaceae; genus Canavalia; species Canavalia ensiformis. Next base: position 2,036,002 of record JAMKYM010000062.1, read on the forward strand.
ACAGAATACGACAAAAAGAATTTCAAGACTCCTCTGAAATTCTGATCCATTATACCTTGGGAGAATGACCTCGATTAGAGTCAATATCAATCTTGATTGAAGCCTCGTGTTCATCGATTCTGTGTAAAAGCCGTCTCCATCCAGGTGAGTTTTCCTTCACATTGCATTGACCGATTTAGAACCAGAATTCTCAGTCGCCACTGGATGCTTGAGAGTAACATGCATTTTTGAACATGAATGTTAACTGTTGAAATCATTAATTAAGTAAAGGATGGATTAGTGGATAAAGAATTCTATGATTAAACTCAGTCGAGAAAAGTTGTCCAGAAGAAACCGAGATATTGATGGAAGATAGTAAGGCTACTCTAATACACTGGTACCAGGCCTTATGAGGTTGTATAATTACAATATCTCCTCTTGCGATTAGGCATTTTAAGTTGATCCATTTCTGTGCTTGGCCAATGTTCTGGAAAATTTTCGATGGAATGAAGTGAGTTTTAGTAACAAAACTTGCATTGTCAAGGCTTGGTTTGGCACATCGTTTGGTACGTTTGCTAAGATCCCATGTTCCAGTCACCACCTAGTGCGTCCAAATACGCGCGCGACCCCTCTCAAAATCTGAGGAGCGGGGCACGGTGGGACTGAAAACCTCCCCTGGGGCACTATGTAAACAACCCAACCGAATCCATGCTCAATGAAGGGGTCCATTAGGGTGTTCTGTTGTAGAGGAAGGAGACCTTAGAAAGTGGAGATATAACGAGGCCCCCTCGAGTTGTCTAATTATGTAGATTGGCCAAACGTCATGGCAAGCAGAATCCATTCAACATAATGGCCAACAATGCTAGCATCCACACGAAGTCAGGATAAATAATTAGTACCTTGCCAATAAGGTTTCAGAGGCTACCATTTGTTTTTTATTTTATTAAAGTCCAATTGATCACCAAACAAGGCAACGGCGTGTCGAGCCAAGGCACGCTTTAGGTGGGTTATGCAGCACGTCCCATAGGGGCTCATCCAGCATTAGGGAATAAACCAAGCAATTACCATCCCCTATCCGTCCAATTTCCAATTTTACCCCTCACTACTTGCCAAATTCCAACTATGTCCCTTGGTCCAATTTCCAATTTTACCCTTCACTACTTGCCAAATTCCAACTTTGTCCCTTACCCCAAATTTACCATTTTGCCCTTTCACGTTCCCAAAATTCCTAAATTGTCCCTTACCCTTCCAAATGACCAAAATGCCCCTCACTTTTCCCAAAATTCCTAAATTGTCCCTCACCCTTCCAAATGACCAAAATGTCCCTCACTTTTCACAAAATTCCTAAATTGTCCCTCACCCTTCCAAATGACCAATATGCCCCTTACCTTTTCACAAATTCCAATTTTGTCCCAAATAGCCAAATTACCGAAACATCCCCAAACATTTCCATTAATGCCAAATAAGTCACTTTTTCCAAAAAAGAATTAATAAAAAATTTCAGAAAATCCAAAATTAATAAAAAATTTCAGAAAATCAAAAATTAATAAAAAATTTCAGAAATTAAGAAAATTAATAAAAATTTCCAGAAATTAAGAAAATTAATAAAAATTTCCAGAAATTAAGAAAGTTAATAAAAATTTCCAGAAATTAAGAAAATTAATAAAAATTCCAGAAATTAAGAAAATTAATAAAAAATTTCAGAAATTAAGAAAATTAATAAAAATTCCAGAAATTAAGAAAATTAATAAAAAATTCCAGAAATTAACAAAATTAATAAAATTTCCAGAAATTCAAAAATTACAGAAAATTAATAAAAAAATTAAAAAATACAGAAAATTAATAAAAAATTCAAAAATTACAGAAAATTAATAAAAAATTCAAAAATACAGAAATTAATAAAAAATTCCAAAATTCAGAAAATTAATAAAAAATTTTCAAAAATTCAGAAATTAATAAAAATTTCAAAAATTCCAGAAATTAAAAAGAAAAATTCTTCAAAATTCCTAAATAATTCATGGATTGAAGATTATCAAGTATTTTCATAAAATGTCTTAATCAATAAATTTCCTCCTAAATTTCTAATAATTATTTGTGTCTTGTCTTTTCATTCATCGTTATTCAAAAATAAAAATCTTGTTTTGTGATTCTTAATCTCACGCGACGAGCTCTAAGCACGAACTGGTAGCTTTTTCTGTTGTTCGTTGTCTAGAGATTCGTATGGGTCCAAGTGCAGTCATAGTTGTCTTGGGCCTTGTGCATATGTGGATTAAGATTTCCTTTCCTTTTTTTTTTTACAAAATAAAAACCTTGCTTATTCTTATTCCACGATTTTCAAAATAAAAAATCTTCTTTTGCGATTCTTAATCTCACGCGACAAGCTCTGAGCACGAACTGCTAGTTTTTTCTGTTGTTTGTTGTTTAGAGATTCGTATGGGTCCAAGTGCAGCCGTAGTTGTCTTGGGCCCTGTGCATATGTGGATGAGGATCGGCCTCCTAAAAATAGTTTTCAAAAACAGTCAAGCTTTTTTTTACTTTCCAAGTAGCTTCGAAGGTCAAGCCTTCGAGCACATTTCAAATACTCTTTCAAACACTTTCGAAAGTCAAGCTTTCAAAACATAACCAGAACTACGTAAGCCTTGAGTTTCTCATTGCACCGGGGAATACGTAGGAGCAGGACCAAGTCTTGTCAGGCTAACCTCCATTAATCTATTTATTTTCACATTAATTAAGGGATCAAACAATTTTTAAAAATCACACATTCAGTTTATGGGTACCGTTCTTCAGAATGGGCGAGTGGGGTGCCTAACACCTTCCCCACTTGTAACCAACTCCCGAACCTGAATCTTTTCCTCAAATCAAGGTTTTTTCCAAGTATTTTCCCTTAAATAAAAATTTGGTGTCGATTCCACATAATTAATTAAATTCCATTTTAAAAAATTTAGCGAGTTCGTCGTCTCGTCGGAATTACGGTTGCGACACCCATAAAGTTCATTTTAAATATATAAAATTAAGAAATTTTTATTATGTTTTAAATATAATAAATTTATTTTGTTAATAAAAATTTATCAGTTTTAAAGACGTTAACAAAGCTGGGAAAAGAAATTGCTTTGACATGAGTTATTTTTTTTGTAGAAAAAAATCTTTAGGAAGAAACAAAATTTATCTTATTATTTAAAAAGTTTTTTTTTTGTTTTTTGTGTACTGTGTTTAAATAGATAGATTAAATTTGAAGGAGAAGAGAAAAGAAATCCAAACCATGAACACTGCTTTGATGTGATCGATTGTGAGATCTACAGAAAATAAGCGCTGCTTCTTGAGTTGAAGTAAGACATCTATTATATCCTCTTCCTGAGGAGTGTTTCTATTAGGATCCATGTGTTCATCAATGACTTCTTGATAGAACTCATCCAACTTCTTGAAAATCCGTTCAAGACGTGCATGCAATCCCGAGAGTCTATCAATCCAACCCAAGAATGGAATATAATCTGAAACAAAAAGGGTACCCATCATGGCTTGACACTCATTCAATAGCCCATGGAACCTACTCCTTTCAGTTCCTTCATCTTCATACCTTCTCCCAAATGCAGTTCTACATATAATAGTCGTAAGAAGACACATTAGCATTTCATTCATATTTATAATTTTCGAAGATGAGGCATGCTTAGATAACGTTTTTATCATTTGCTTGACCTCATAGTGAGTTATTGAGGAAAAAGTGGAGACACGTCTAGCACAAAAGAGATGGACAAAACAAATTTTTCTAAGTTCTCTCCAAAGTTCACCATATGGGGAGAATATGATCTCTACCCCTTTGTAGGACAATTTTTGTTGGCCTCGTAATTGAGGTCGTCCACAAAACTCAAGGTCATGGGTTTTCCTTACTTCTTTGGCTAGTTTAGGTGAGGAAACAACAATTGCTGGCCTTAAACCTAATTGAATGGAAAATAAAGCCCATATTTCTTTGAGAGATGCCATAGTTGAAGATAAAGTTCAGAATTTTTGAGTTGATGAAGATTCCCTATTATGGGAAGGCCTCTAGGACCAGGAGGACGGGGAGGGCACTTGAAGTTTCTGCGGTATTGGAAGAATAATAACAAGAACGCAGGAAGAGCAAGGCATAGAGTTAGAAAATATGGTGACTCCATTTCTTGTAATGAGGAAGAAATTAAACAGTTGTTGCTATTAATATTAGAATCATACCACCTTCAGTTATATAGGTTCGTAAGGATGGTAGGACACTAGATATGCTCGGTCCCAACACTACAACTTTTTGACGTGTAAATATTTGTAAGGATTAAATATATTTTTAATTTTTTAAAATAATAAAAAAATTTATTTTTTATTTTTAAAATAATAAATTTTAATCTCTCATTCTTTTAAATAAACTGTTTTTAATTTTTACATAATCAATAATTAATACTAATGTTTAACATGTTAATAATAAAAAATAAAAACAGTTAATTTTTAAAAAAAATAAAACTAAAACTAATAATTTTAAAAATAAAAAAGTAAAATCAAAATTTTCAAATTATAGAAAAATAAAAACATATTTAATGATAGATAATTATATCCACGAAGAAATTTGACTTTAAAATAAAACCCTACAATATGATAAAAGTAATTGTTGTTAATTATTATTATTAATTATCATTACATAACAACAACTAATCGAACGTAACTTAATTCCAGGATATTTCAAGCAAATTTTGATAAGCAAACTTGATTAAATGCAAAAATGGATTGTTCGATTGGAGAGTAAAAAATCTTCTGGAATTTGAATTTCAGAATTCGATTGTACATAATTTTTTTAGGATAAATTTAGAAACAATATTATAAATATTGTTAGTGTTAATTTTAATCAAAATTAAGTTTTTTTTTAACAACAAATACAATAAATACTAATATCAAAGATGATGTAGTTATTAAAATAAAATTTAAATTTAATTAAAAATAGTCCTAAAAATATATATTATATTTAAATTTTATTTTTTATAAATTTAAATAATAATTTATTTGTCTAATAATTTTACTGTTATTTAATTTTTTATAATTATAGAACAACTCAAATTGAGATATAATTTTTATTAATTATTTGCTACGGTTAACCTGTCAAAAATTAAAAAATTAGAATGGAAGGAGATAGATATTAGTCAAATTACTGTGCCTATGTGCGTAAGAAGAATTATACTTATCCGCATAAAATTTTTGGATGTTAAGACAAAAGGAAAGGTGGGTCTTACTCCTGGTATTTTTTACAGACCAAGCATCCCCACTTTCGGCACACAATACAATGCGTGAATCATCACTATCACACAACACAATAGGTTATAACTTGCGAGCAAGCTGTGTCATCTACTCTTCCTTGCAGATGATGGAAATGTGTTGTTGATGGTGTTCCGAGTTACAGAAAGTGTTAGACTTGTGTCTACACAGGAGTTGCAACGTATGTGATACTGATAAATCTGGATTAAATATTGCTGTTTTTAAAATTTTATTTTATAATATTATTTTTAAGTTATTATTTGATAATACTGTTTAAAATATTTGTTAATAACATAGTAATAATTATATATTTAGTTATGTCAAAATAATATTAATAATATTAACTTATAAAACTGTTTAAAAATTTATTTAAGACGATAACAATATGTTTTTTAAAAGTAAATTAGGTAATTTTATAAATTATTGTTTTATAATAGTAACTAATATTATTTTTAAAGTAACATGAATAATTTTATAATTTATATATATTGTTACTAATTTTTTTATATAGCAATTATTACTTAGTTTATAGATTAAAATTTATTTATAATTTAATAATATTGTTATGTTTTTATATATTTAATTATTTCAACCTAATAATAATAAATATTAAGTTATGAAGCTGTTTGATGTTTTATTAATATCATAATATTAATATATTTAAAGTGGCGTATGTAATTATTAATTTATTATTTAAAAATTAAATATTTTAAGTTTTTATATTAAAATTAATATTCAGTTTTAAAATTAAATAATATATCCAAAATATTGTTATGTTTTTGGCATATTTTTAAATATATAATATATTACTTTATGAAACTGTTTCAAACTTTATTTAAAATCATTTGTTTAAAAAAATTATTTAAAGTAACATAAGCAATTGTAAAAATTTAATAATTTAAAATAAGGTTAAAAAAATTTATGTTGAAAATAATTTGTTTTAAAATTAAATTATATTTTTATAATATTGTTATGTTTTTGACATATTTGAGTATTTGATAATAATATTAATATATATTATTTTATGAAAGTGTTTAAAAGTTTATTTATTATCATTTAGTTGATAAAAATTTATTTAAAGTAACGCAAGTAATTTTAAAGTTTTTTTATTTTATAATACTAATGAATAATTTAAAATACCATTAAAAAAATTAAGTTGAAAAAATAAAATTTAATTTAAAAATTAAATTATATTTTCAAAATATTGTTATGCTTTTTATATATTTAATTATCTGAAACATTGAAATTATAAAACTGTCATCAAGTTTATTTAAATTTAAATAAATTAAAAAAAATTATTTTAAATACAAAAAATTTTACAAAAAACAGGCTCAAAAATAGATTTGTGCATACAAAGATAAAAATTTAATCTCATATCACTCTAACATATTTATTCTAAGGTGATTTGATTATCTTTAATTAAATTATGAAAATTAAAAATAAAATTAATATATATATATATATATATATATATTAATTAGATTAGGAAATGGTAGCATATTCTAAATAAAATCATATAAATCTATATTATTAGTAGGATTATTAAATTTTAAGGTGTTCAAGATAAAATTTCAAATTATCTAATGTTAGCCTAATAGTTTTTTTAAACCTAAATTGGATACACGTGCATATTTAATCAACATCCTAGAACGTAAAAATATAAACTATTAAAAAGTAAAAAAAGAAAGGAAATTGATTGTTTTAATAAGTTAAAAAAAAATTATTATCCTAATTGAATAAAGAAAATAAAAATATGTTCCTGGTTGTTGCTCAGAAAAAAGAGAGAATAAAAAAAATATTGGTAAGAGGAAGATAACAAGAGAAAAAGATGGAGGTTAAAAATATCATGACAAGAATATTAGATTTTAGAGACGGTTCAACTGTGGCGGTTAAAAAATAATTGCCATTAAATGTATCTAATTTATTTTCAGTTTTGCCTATTTTCGAGAACCTTGTATATAGAGTGGTGAATTCTTTTAAATTTTTCACTCTATTGTCGTTTCATATGCCTTAATCATCTACAGCTAATTTCTTCATCAATATTTCTTCTAGCGTGATATGATTCTGAATCGACCTTGACGTTCTCGTTGCACGTCTTCACCGACACCATTGATGCGAGAACACCATAACTCATCGGGAATCCTACGAAGCCGTTCTCTGTGAAACAAGAACCTACATTCCTCTTTCTTTTTTTGTCATGCGGTTATGATTCCAACAAAGGTTTTGTTATTATCTCTATTTTACCTTCTCGTTAATTCAAATGCATATTTTTTTATTTTTTTGAGTCGTTAATTCATGTGAAGGTGGATTCTTCAAGAAATTTTTCACCAATGTACCTAAAATATTATAAATTAATTTTGATTATGTTTTAACTTTATCAATTTTATAATTAGACATGAGTCTTTTCCTCTATCTATTTAGTCCGGAAACATTGTATTTTTCCTTTTTTGCTTCATTCTAAACACTTGGTACTGAGTGTACGCAGTGGTGATTTCTCCTATGATATGGAGGATTTGTGTAAATTAACATAAAAATATTGCTTCACAGTGAAACCAATGAGGTCTGAAAGATAATATGGCCTAATTTTCCAGCGTTAAGTTTTACAATTTGGAGCTAAAGGATTTATAGCATTGAAAGATAATACCCTTTTTATTTATAAAAAATAAGTAAAAATAAAATATGCAAGTTGAGTGAAAGTTTGGCTATCAGTCAAATCTTCTATTCGTCTTTCTAGAGTATACTATGCAATTCTCTGTGCTGAAAGTTTTAGGTACAGTAGCATCGGTTGTGATCATAACATGTAATCATGTTGATTACCTAGAGAAGACTATTAATTTTGTATTGAAGTATGCACCTTATTATCATATATTTTGTTTACTAATATTTCGTACTTCATTATCTAGTATTTATTTATCTGCAATCATGATCTATTTATTTTTACAAATAGCAAAGTCTCATTTCTTCAAAACATCATTTATTTGTATCTTAAGTATTTTATATGTTTTGATTCTAGTTTGCACTTTAAAGGATTTTTCATTATCATTATTTTAAAACTGCTAATATAACATAAATAATTAAATGTGGTTTTTTATATTTATTTAAGATAAATCAAATCCAGATGTTAAAAGTAAGGCTTTAGGCTATGATCAATTATCTTATATGTAGGTATATACACTTACATAAACGAGTTGTACTTAGAAAATCGGCTCAATATATTTGCATACCTTCATTTTCAAAGGCCAATTACTCGTTTGTTGTACATATCAAGAACATGTGTAAATTTACTGTCAATTGCAAATGATGATGATTGTTGCAACTTAGCTAATGATCACTGATACACAATCCCAAGTGCTCTATTTCTTCTGCCAAAATAGGATAATACAAAGAAAAAAGTAATTCCACTTCCAAGTTAGGATTCCATTTCTCTGATTTATAATTTTGTATTAGGCACTAAAAAAATTATAATTATTTGGCATTTCATTTCTAGTAGTTACAAGAAATCACCAAAATAATTTATATTTTTTTACATTTTTTTTTACTGTAATTCAACCTAGCACAAAACATATGCCTTGAACCTTCAGAGATATGATTGGACAAAATTTAGTGGCCTAAGATCTTTGAAATGCAATAATGAAAATGAAAGTTGGATTATAAATCTTTCAATTGATGAAAATGACTAACTTTTTTTTCTTTTTAAAACTATATAAAGGTTGAAGTAATCTTTTTGGGACAGTTGAAGCATCACCATTTGATTAACTTAATTGGATATTGATGTGAAGATGAGAATAGGCTTCTTGTGTATGAATACATGGAATGAGGCAATCTCGAGGAAAAACTTTTCAAAGGTACATGCATGCTTTTCTCTAAATTTCCTCTCATTATGAAAGAAAAATGGGAAACAAAAGATGATTTTGAACATTAGGATAATTTATTTCTATGCAATTTGCTTGCTTCAATGATTTTTTACAAAACGATTGTCCTTGTAAAATGCAGGTTATTTAGCAACCTTGTCTTGGCTAACAAGATTCAAAATAGCAATTAGGGTTGCAAAGAGATTTTTTTTTTTTTATGAAGAAGAAAACCTACTCATATATAGATATGTTAAAACCTCAAAAATTCTATTGGACGCTATAAGTTCTCATTAGCCTTTATTCACTTAATTTAAGGAAAATAGTTAAGTGATCCCAATCTGTTAAACTAAATAGAATTAAACTGACATGTAACTACCCATATTTTTTTTTCAGGATTACAATGCTAAGCTCTCAAATTTTGGTTTAACAATAGATGGACTAGAAAAAGACCAAACTCATATTACAACTCATGTAATGGGTACCATGGTTATGCTGCTCCTGAGTATGTATCACAGGTATTTCATTTTAAAATCAAATTCAAACCAACTCCTTTACTTTCATTCACCAAAATATTTACTTAACTCAATCTACTTTTTATTTCATTTTTAGGCCATTTGACTACAATGAATGATGTATATAGCTTTGGAGTTGTGCTGTTAAAGCTACTCACTACTCACAGAAAAGAAATTAGTGGACAAAAGAATGATTCGTTAGAGAATAGGATTTGGTACGATGGTAAGGCCTCAATTAATTAAAAAATATATATTTTTATTAATTAAAAAATATTGCGGCAGCTTTTAACCCCTAGTAAATATATTTATTTTTTAGCGGTTATGCCTGCGGTTAAGGAAAAATCGCTAGAAACATTTGTGGCATCCGTAATTTTGGCGTTTTTTAAAAACGCTGGTATTAATTTTTGTGGCGGTTGGAAATTGCCACAAATTTTATTTTAATTGCTAGAAATGTTGTATTTTTTTGTAGTGTATAATACCCTAATAATGAATATTATTTTTATGTATAAGTCATATACTTGGTTCCATTAATATATTATTATCTTATGATGCAGAATTTTTAGAAAATAATTATTAATGAAAAAATACGATAATTTTTTTTTATTTAGAACACTTTGATATCAAATGTGAGCCTCGTTGAAAGAGAGTAAACAATTAGGTGCTCTTATGCTTGTATAGGTTATTAAGATTACAAATTATTTCTTGGATTTAATTGTTTCTAGTAAACAGTAAATCAATTCAACATAACTTGAACACATAACATTCATACATAATATAATTATACAGTCCTTAATAATTGTATAATATTTATTTACACATACATTGTTAGGTTAAGGCACTAGATCATTTACACATTTAATTACATACATAATTACTTCTATCATATACACACTAACTATTCTACAAAATACCTACTAGTAAATAGGATGCCTCCATCCATCTATATACAAAGTATACATTATTGGCATGACTTACTTTCTCTTCCTTTCAAAAATTGAAAACTCTACATAACACTTCAAGATTGGTGATGGTATCGCTCCAACCACAAGCTTTCATCCAAAGTAACAAAAGTTTCATCAGCCATCTCCTAGAATGCCTGGAAAAGATAGGGCCTAGGATACGGAGAATTGTCATGCAACAACTAGACGTGAAAAATGCTGTGGTAATAGGGCGATGTTTGCATGTCTATTTCTCCTTCAGGTGATGAGGAGTCTTCTATAGGTGCTATGAGTGGTGCTTGGTAAACGGGAGGAGGTGGAAACATTTAGACTCATCACCGTTGAAACGAACAAATGTTCCAAAGAGAAGTATATATGCACGTTGCTTGAGCTGTTATCATCAGCCTGTGAGTGTTCGTTATCCAATTTACGTTACTAATTTCCACATAGACTACCACGTGCGCAAAAGACATCATCAACGTCTAGGAAGAAAATGGAGGGTAAAGGAGTGAGAAACTAAGTTTCTCAATAGGATTCTACCCTAGGTTTAGTGTCATCACTGTCATCCCAACCACTTTAGTTTATTAGAAAAACATGTCATGCTTACAAGTTTAATTTTAATATTTCAAAAACTTTTGCTAAAGTGGATTTATTTTATACAATAAACCATCTTTAATTAATCATATAACTTTCTTAAACATCATGTCTTTAGGATCACATCATAGATATTATTTGACTATCACTTCCTCCATGTCTTGCTTAACTCATATTTATTCTCTATCACTCTCTTAGTGATAATCAAGATATATGCATAATCAAACAATATCTTCTCACTAACTCTGCTACTCTACCTTATATTCTTAGAACATGAGCTCATTTATAGATGGTCACGATCATCATAAATATTGAAGATTGTCGCAACCGTAATTCCGACGAGACGATGAGCTCGCTAAAATTTTTAAAATAATTTTAATTGATTAAGTGGAGCCGCCACCAAATTTTTACTTAAGGAAAAAAGTTCAGAAAAACCCTAACTTGAGGATGAGATTTAGGTTCGGGAGTCGGTTGTGAGTGGGGACGGTGTTAGGCATCCCACTCGCCCGTTCCGAAGAATGTTACCCTTAAACTGAGTGAGTGATTTTTGAAAAATGTTTGATTCCTTAATTAATATGAAAATAAACAGGTTGATGGAGGTTAGCCTGACAAGACTTGATCCTGCTCCTACGTATTCCCTGGTGCAATGGGAAACTCAAGGCTTACGTAGTTCTAGTTTGAAGGCTTGACCTTCGGAGAAGCTTGAAAAAGGAGCATTTGAAGATGAACAGAGTGTTTTGAAAATATCTTAAGAAGAATCCTTAGTCCACATATGCACAGGATCAAAGACAACTACGGCTGCATTGGGATCCATACGAATCCCTAAACATCGAATAGTAGAAAAAACTACCAGTTCGTGCTTAGGGTTCATCGTGTAAGACTTAGAGATTATAAAATGGAGTTTTTATTGAAATTATTCACAAAAGGATTCTTGGTCCACATATGCACAGGGTCCAAGACAGCTACGGCTGCATTGGGACCCATATGAATCCCAAAACATCGAACAACAGAAAAAGCTACCAGTTCATGCTTAGGGTTCATTGCATGAGACCTGGAACCAAAGAATGAGCTTGATTTACAAATGAACTTGATTTTGGAAAAAATGGGAAAGTAATACACTTGATTTGAAATGCACTTGGTTTAAAATTTGATGAAAAGATTAAACTTGATTTGGAAATCTTTGAGGAAAAGAATTTGATTCAATTTGGAATTGAGGAAGGCTTTGCATTTGATTTGAAAATTTTGAAGAAAAGAATTTGGAAAATAAAATAGACTTGATAAACTTGATTTGAATTAATTTGAATTGAAAATTTAGAAAAAGAAAAACGCAAATTTTGAGAAAAAATAAAGGATTAAATTTGACTTAGAACAATGAATTCGAATTAAAACTTGAGGAAAAGAATTTAACTTGATTTGAGTTGGACGAAAGAGTTTGATTTAAAATAAATTCGATTTAAAATGAATCTCGATTTTAAATTTGAGGAATTGGTTTTAAATTCGGATAAAAAGAGTTACATTTGATTGGAATTAATTTGATTTTAATTTAAAAAAAAAATTAAATTTAATTTAAATGGATTTGGTAAAAGATTAACTTAACTAGACACATTAATTGCAAAAATAAAAACCCATTTGAAATTTGCATATGGCTGGATATGTCGTGCAGATCAATTAACTAGGGACTTGCCTTCATTTGTGGGTTCTACTTGGTCAGGCAAGTGTGGCCCAGTTTCCTTGAGCTAGGCCCAACTACTTCGTGCATCAGTTATACGACTGGATAGGCTGTGCATCACAATTGATTCAAGGCGTGGCAGTATGCATGAAGCAGGCTAACCATTTGAGCCAAGCCTCTAGTTATGCTTTATTATTTTCTCCTTTAATTAAAGTGTTTTCGCCTTATGAGAATCTGGTCTTCTTGCTACCCCATGATGGCCCACTATGGCTCCAGGCTTGCAAATTGGTGTACGAGTGAATTGTGGACCAAATGGTGGAAATTGAGGCTAAAACAGTAACGTGCGGGAATCGAACACAGAATCTGGGGTCCTATGGGTCTTTAGGCAGCATACTCACCACCAGACCAAGCTGCTGGTTGGGTTCATGGAGTCCTGCTTTAACTTTAAAACACTCTCTAGGGAGCTAGGGGCACATACAATGGCATACAATGCGTGGAGTTCAAGATTGATTAACATTCACGAAAAAAGGAGCACAGGGGCTCAAACTCGTGTCGTGGAGTTACAGGCCACGTCTCGAGCCACTGGACTAAGCTCGTGGGTGTGTCTTTAACACTTCAATCTTAAATTATAAATTCACATGGTATTCTAATGTCCTTGAAACTGCATGGGATTTGAGAGAGTTTCAAGTGTGCTGAAGGGCATGTGAGCCAATACTAAAACAATTGGTGTGGGTCCCGAGCTGAATCATTAACGAACGCTGACCTCTCATGCATGCATAAGGTAGGGTACCAGCTTTCCTAATGGCTCACGTCTAACTTTCTTCAGATGAGGCATTACTGCACCAAGTAACAGATCAAGGACCCTTGCCTATTATCAGGATGTGGCATGCAGGGTCTTTTGTTTTCATAAGGGGCTGTTTGCACCTTTCATTGGCCTTGTTAACTTGACTTTCCCGAATCATATAGAATGCTTTTCAACCAAACTTGCAGCAATGTACAACCCTCTAACAGGATTAATGGCAAACCCAACATGTATTGGCGTTTACACTCAAGAAGCTGAAAGAATCACAGGATGCCATTACGTCTTAGGTGCTTAGCCATGTCTTCTAGATGCCAGCAGAACTCTTGTTCTTTCATCATAGCGTCACTCGTGGTGTTCTCGTTCATGGGGTTTGGCCCCTCCTATGATCATGACCAGCGTTGAAAGCCACCCCATGAGCAAAAAGTTGCAGGACTCGTGCATGACTCTGTTGTGGATGTGAGTTGGAGTTTACATGGCTCTTTGCATGGCTTCCATTTGTTGCGAACACATTTGCCATGAAGCCAGGTTGCGTTCGTGTAAGCTCTAACGTATAGTGCAGGGAATATGAACATTCTGAACCTACAAAATGGCTTGCATGGCTTGGGCATTCTGTTTCCATAGCAACCCAGATGTATAGGGCCTTTGATGATGCGTGCAACGACGTCCCAAAATATATCAAAGATAGCCTAAGAGGTTGCACCAGAATGAGACCGAGGTAGCACCCTGACCTTATGAACATCCACATGAAAAGGGACAGTGCAACAGTGTCCATCTTAGGCTATGATCCTGACGCTGTTAAAGTACACAACAGACCTAGCTCGAATGTTTCTGCTTGTGGCCTTAGTGTGCCCTAACCAGGCTCTTGATCAATGGATGCACTCCGACTAGATGCATGAGAGCCAACACTTCCCAGCTGATCATGACTCGCCTTAAGAGCTGAATTCTTGAACCATATCATGCCAAGTTCTTCCACCTCTCAGAGAACTGAGGGCTCGTGCTGATCAAACATTACTCAACCTAAAATCTTGAGTAGATGTATTCTGGATAGATCGATTTCCTCTCACTGAGATTCTCATTAATGAAGTTTATATATTCCCTCAAGAATGAGTACACAACCTAATCCATGGACACCGAATGCTACAGGAAGAAATTTTTGATAATAATGCCATGATTCCTTGCCATTAATACATTAAAAGGTTATACTGGTGCAGAATCCCATTCACAGCGAATCATTTTAGACTTGACTTATTAAAGTTGCAAGGTTAATAGACAAGGACGCATGCTGAATGTAGCTAGAAATCTTTCTAATTCACAGCTCTTACAGGACTATCATTCAAGAATCAACACTGACCGGTTATACTTAATTTTTCATACAAATTTGTCTAACGATTCTAAGACTGATCTGAACATAGGGATCAAAACCTCTCATGTAATATACTTTCCAATTGTAAACACTCAATTATGTCTGAGGTCCCCAATCATTAAAATTAACCAAAAGTTAAGTTAATTAAAAATTTGAAAAGATGTAAAACAGAAAACAGAAAAAACAGAAAGCAGAAAATACAGAAAACAGAAAGCAAAAAAAAAAAAAATAATAAAAATAAAAGGGAAATTAAAGAATAAGTAAAAATGATAAATAAATAGAAAAAAAATAAAAATAAAAAACGAAAAAGGTAAAAAAAATGAAAATTGAAAAAAAGAAAAAGCTGAAAAATCAAAATAAGGAACAAAAATTTTGAAATCAAAGGGGTTGGCTTTTGGCTCCTAGAAAGGGGTGGCTTTTGGCCCTTTAAAAGGACTTGGCCCTTGCTAAGAGAGAGGAGGCTGGAGCTTCACCCTTGCCAAGAAGGGATGTGTCTATATATACCTACAACCAAGACAAGAAAGGGACTTTTTCTCATTTTTGGAAATTCTTGGGAGGAGGAGAACTTGGAGTCTTAGAAGGGGATTTTCAGAACCTTTGAGGGGAGGACCTAGGAGACTCTCTGGCCTTCAATTCAGCCCTTGGCCTCCATAGAATCAGCTCTTCATCACCTTCCAATGGAGGTTAGGTCCTAATTTTATCCCTCTTAAGTTTCTTGCTTCTTCTTGGATTTCCGAGTTCATTCTCGTGTTTGTTTTCATTTTAATTTTTAATCGGTCAAATGATCTCCGATTTTTATGATTTTTGTTGAGTTTTCTTCGTCTTTCTCTCTAGTTTCTGGAATGATATTATTTGTCCAATTTGGATCTGAAATGAAATTTTTATCACTTGATTACCGAAGCATGTTCATCCTGGTGCGCGAATTGACCTAGCTTGTTTGATTTGTGCATATCTTGCTCATTTCTGATTGGATTGATGTCAAACTTGTTTTGTTTCATTCTTATGATCCATATCTTTCAATTGATTGATTTTGATTTTTCAGATCTACCAAAAATATTTTCTAAAAATTCTGAGATTCGAATTCAAATTTTGGCGCCAAAAACTTGTGTGTTCTTGAGGTTCATTTTCTTGTCTGGTTTCGTTTTAATTTTTAATCGGTCAAATGATCTCCGATTTTGGTGATGTTTGTTGCGTTTTCTTTGTATTTCTCTCTAGCTTCTGGAATGATATTATTTGTCTAATTTAGATCTGAAATGAAATTTTTATCACTTGATTACCGAAGCATGTTCATCTTAGTGCGCGAATTGACCTAGCTTGTTTGATTTGTGCATATCCTGCTCATTTCTGATTGGATTGATGTAAAACTTATTTTGTTTGATTCCTATGATCCATATCTTTCAATTGATCAGTTTTTATTTTTCATATCTACCAAAAATATTTTCTAAAAATTCTGAGATTTGAATTCAAATTTTGGCGCCAAAAACTTGTGTGTTCTTGAGGTTGATTTTCATCTCTGTTTTTCGTTTTTGTTTTTAGTCAATCAAATGATCTCCGATTTTGATGATTTTTGTTGCTTTTTCTTTGTATTTCTCTCTAGTTTCCAGAATGATATTATTTATCTAATTTGGACTTGAAATGAAATTTATATCACTTGATTACTGAAGCATGTTCGCAATTCCTTTCCTTAACTTCAAATCAAGGCAAGTTTATGTTAAATCAAGTCTAATTCAAGCCCAATTCTTTTAATCTCGATCCAATTTTCCTTCACTTGGGTCAAGCTCACTTCTTTTTCTTTAATTCTAAATCATTTCTTTAAAGTTGGATTTTGCTTAATTTGGGTCAAGCCTAATTCTTTTCTTTAATCAATTCTTTGGGTCAAGCTTAGATCTTTTCCTTTTCTTGAAATCAAATTCAATTTTGCCATGGGTCCAGCCCAAGCCCCTCTTTTCACTTAAACTCAATTATTTTCTTCCATTTTCTTTTAATTTGGGTCAAGCCCAATTTTGGTTCTGTAACTATTAAATTAAATCCAATCGTTTTTTTTGAAACATTATCTTCACTAACTCTGTAAAAACATCTGTTTTCAAAACATCTATTTTAATTTTCTAAAATGTGTGCAATCGGATTTTAACACGAGCAGGCGACCTTCCTTTGCATTACGTGTTTTTA
The DNA here is from genome assembly GCA_026541065.1 of Canavalia ensiformis. NCBI lineage: Eukaryota > Viridiplantae > Streptophyta > Magnoliopsida > Fabales > Fabaceae > Canavalia > Canavalia ensiformis. Next base: position 2,053,144 of record JAMKYM010000062.1, read on the forward strand.
ATTATCTTGATTCAAATGCGACTTCAATGACGATTTGAATTTTGCAAGCACGCAATTTTAGAAAATCATTGTTCACTAACTCTACTAAAAAAATGTCTATTTCAAAATATCAATTTTAATTTTCTAAAATGTGTGCAAAAAGCGAATCTTAACACGAATAGTGACCTTCTCTCTGTTACGTGTGTTTTAATTAAATCTTGATTCAAAACGACTTACGACGATTTGAATTTTGCAAGCACGCAATTTTAGAAAATCACTGTTTACTAACTCCACTAAAAAATGTATTTCAAAATATCTGTTTTAAAATGTGTGCAAGCGGATTTTAACACGAACAGGCAGCCTTCTCTGCTGTTCTGTGTTTCAATTCGTGTGGATTCCAAATACGGCTTACGACGATTTGGATTTTGCAAGCATAAATTTTAGAAAATCTCTATTTACTAACTCATTGAAAACGTCTATTTCAAATATCTATTTTAAATCTCTAAGATTCGTACAACGGATTCTAATACGAACGGCGACCTTCTCTCTTGTTCGCGTTATAATTCGTGCAAACTTACTCCCGGCCTACGACGGTTTGGGTTATGCAAGTACGCAATTTTAGTCTATTCAAAAATCAATCCTATCCTCAAATCACCTCTTTACTTCTTCAAAAGATCAAGTCTCTTAAAACCAGAACTACGTAAGCCTTGAATTTCCCATTGCAGGAATACGTAGGAGCGAGGATCAAGTCTGTCGGGGCTAACCTCCATCAACCTATTTATTTTCAAATTAATTAAGGGATCAAACTATTTTCAAATAATCACACACTCGGTTTAAAGTCTTGTTCCTTGGAACAGAGTGGGAGTGCTAACACCTTCCTACTCGTAACCGACTCCCGAACTTCGAATCTCATCCTTGAGTCAGGGTTTTTCCAAATCTTTTTCCCTTAAACAAAAATTTGGTGGCGACTCCACAACCAAATCAATCCAATTATTTTCAAATTTGAGCGAGTTCGTCGTCTCGTCGGAATTACGGTTGCGACAGATGACGACTCCACTGGGGAATTTTAGAGAGTCAAACCCTGTTTCAAATTGAGTGTATAAATGCATGTTGATCCCTTTTCTATTTATTCACATGTTATTTACTTCTTATCTTCATGATAATTCAAGTTTGTATGTTTCTCACCCTAGGGTAGAAGACATATATCTATTGTGTTTCAAATTGTAGGTTATTCTATACATTCTAGTCCTACATGCATAACATGAGTGGGGCCCTACACCCGGGTCCGAGTGAAAACCTAGGACTAGAGGGGTTTAGTGGTGTCACTTGGGATGCACGTCCCGTTTGGCTATCACGAAAACTCCAACTAGAGTCCGCCTTTTTCTTGGTGCCTGCAGTAACCTGTGTAGCCTTCTCTACGGTTGTAGCAAGCATCAGGAATTAGAACTTGGCTCTAGTGACCATCATAACCTTCATGATTACAAACTACCCTGTGTGAGAAGCATATATCAAAAAGACCTTAGATCTATGTAATATCAGCTCACTTAAAGCACCCCAATCAAAAAAAAAAAAACATATTTATTTTGAAAAAAAAAACAAAAACACAAAATATTAAGATTTGAAATTGATTTAGATTAGAAGAAGCCAAAGAAAATTTAAAACTAAAAAAGAAGAAAATAAACAGATTTGACAAATGAAATCATAAAAATAAAGAAAATTCAAAAAATAATTTCTTATACTAATAATTTAAACTGGGGCAAATTTTTGCCTTAACCAATTCAAATTAAGATTTTGGAAAATAAACATATACAAACCCAAAAGCAGAGGAGAGTTAGAAAATTTGAAAAAGAAATAGAAAATTAAATTACTAAAATAAACACATTATGGAGAAAAAAAAGGAAATTTGAAAAAAAAATCAAAAAAATGCTTTTATGTTTGAAAGGAAACTTAGGGAAATTTTAGCAAAACCAAAATGTGATTTTTTTTAGCAAAACAAAAAAAATAATACCAAAACTACTAAAAATGCAAAAAGAAACCAAAATAAATAAAGCAACAGATCATTCAAAATGATCAACTTTCAAACCTCTAATTATTTGTGCATCCAACATTGCATTCATCCATTTGTTAAATAAGTTTATCATCGATTTTGAAAATTATCCCCACCTCCCTCATTTTAATATTCAGTGAAGCATGAACATTTTTATCATTCATTGATTTTGGCATTCACATTGTTTCTCAAAAAATTAATTTTCAATTTAACAGAAAGATTAAAAATTGAAGACAGACAACTTTCTCAGCATCCTTATAGAACTCGTTCCAAATCAAGAATCATGGATGAGTTGGAGAGACAAAACGAGGAACTGAAGAATGAGGTCAAATCTCTAAAGGAACAGATGGCGAAGCTGATGGAGGCCATCCAATCATCCAAACAAAAAGAGGCAAGGGAATCTCTACCGGGAGAACCAAACGACCCGTCATATCCTCCTGGGTTCACTCCACAAAACCCTTGACATTAACCATGCCTCCACCAGTAGAAGGGGTTTATTATGGGTTTCCTCACCACCATACACATACACTACCCCAAACACAAGCTCAAACACAAACCCAAACACATAACCTACCGCCAAACACCATTCCACAAGCATACCAAATAGCTCCTGGGGGGACAAATCCTATGTTCACCCAAGGACCTCATCCAATACACATACCACCCTCTTACCCTCATAATATGTCAAGAGAACATCGGAGCCACCCTAGTGAGGTTAGGGTTGAAAAATGGAAGACCCTGGAAGGGAGAATCAGAGCAATTGAGGGAAGTGCATATGAGGCCAAAGACGCTTCCGATCTGTGTCTAGTGCCGGATGTGGTCATCCCTCCGAAGTTCAAGGTTCCTAAATTTGAGAAATATCAAGGGACTGGTTGTCCGAGGAACCACCTAACCATGTATTGTAGAAGCATGGCTGCTTGTGCTCACGATGACAAGCTGCTCATCCATTTCTTCCAAGACAGCTTAATTGGGGCAGTTGCCAACTGGTATACCCAACTGGAACGGACACATATCCGCTCATGGAGGGATTTGGCTGATGCCTTCCTGAAATAATACAAGTATAACCTGGAAATGGCTCCTGATCGAACTCAACTCCAGAACATGGCTAAAAAAGAAGATGAGACCTTCAAGCAATACGCTCAACGATGGAGGGAGCTAGCAGCTCAAGTGCAACCTCCACTATCTGAAAAAGAGATGGTCAGCACGTTCGTAGATACACTCCAGGATCCTTTCTATGACAAGATGGTCGGCAGTATAATTTCAAGCTTCTCTGATATCGTCATCATTGGAGAAAGGATTGAAGGTGGCATGCGCCGTGGAAAGATCATGCAAAGGTCCGCAGGCGTAGTCAACGCTTCCAGTGGATCTGGGAAGAAAAAGGCAGGTGAAACCTACAATATGGCTTCTCGTCAAGGCCAATACATTCCTCAAATGGCACAGTATGGTCCAGCTGGCTTTCAACCACCACCATATACACCATACACACCTTAGTTACCATATTCTTACATTGCAGCTATATACTAAACACCATACCCTCCTACTTACAACCATCCGACACAAGTTCGACCTCCAACACCATATACGACCCAAACACAAGCCATGAGCCAAAATGCCAACCAAAGCCAGAAAAAGGAGAGGAAGCCCGTCCAATTTGACCCTATCCAATCTCTTGCTGAGCTACTACCTTGGCTGATCCAAAACTCGGCTGGTTGCGCCTTCCATCCTACGAAACCTCAGAGCCACCATATCCTAAATGTAGTGCGATGCTAACGCCGGATGCGATTACCATGCAGGGTTCATCGGCCATTCTGGAGAGGATTGCCTAGCTTTGAAGCAGAAGGTACAAAGCCTAATCGTGCGAAATGGCTGGATTTGGGAGGCTTGCTCCTAATACAAAAAACAATCGTTGCCAAATCGAGAGCCCATCATCCAGTGAAAAAGATGGGAGAAGCACGACAAGTTGCATTGTACAAATCAAGCTATCGAGGATACTCATCCAAAATTGTCGTACTTTTCAAAATCAATCTTTGTAAACAAATCTCAATGAATAATACAAAAGTTACATTTTCATGTTTCTTGAGCACGTGCTTTACATTTTGACTTTTTTCTAAAATTTATCATCATTTTCATCACTCAACCTATTTCTTATTCCTACACCAAAACAATAAATACCAATTGGTGAGGATGCGTCTTTATAATAAGTAATCTTGAGCGTCGAATTAATCAAGCTAAAAAGAAAAACCCAATGAGAGCGGAGAATAAACAACCAGGGATTCTACATGTACTCAAAGTAAAAATATCTTTGGAACCAAGTTTAAATCGGGGAAAAATTAGGGATCAAAGAAAAGATTTGCTGAATTGGAAGCCTTAAATAATCCGAGGCAAAATCAAAGGTCAAAACATAAAATTCAAAGAAGAAGAAAAAGTCATTTGGGTTAAAAAGCCAAAAATAATCCAGGAAAAAGTAGGGTTAAAGTCCAAAATAATGATCAACAAATTCATGATGAGAAAAGGTCTTCTTGGGTTCCAAAAGAAATTCAGGCAAAATGGGATCATATAAAAGCTAGCTAGGTCAACAATAAAAAAAATGAAGGGCAAAAGTTAGGGCCTGACCAAAATCAAGAGCTGCTGGAGTAAGAAAACCCTTAAAAAGGAGGCCTAAGCAAAAGTTAGGGCACAATCAGCGGAGAAGCTTTAGCTAGGTCGACAACCCTAAAAAATGGCCTAGGCAAAAGTTAGGGCTGATTGAGTAAAAAAGCCAAAGCTAAGTCGACAATCCTCAAAACGACCTAGGCAAAAGTTAGATACAATCAAAGAGCAGCTAGGTGAAAACAAGTAAGGGCAACTAGGCAAAAAGTTAGGGCAATACAAAAGACTTTGCTGGGTTGAAAACTCAAAAGAACAACCAGGCAAAAATTAAGGCCAAACTAGGAATTCCAAGACAACATGCTATTACGCATATATCTTCTTAAAGCTAGGGCAAAATTTTGCCATTTCTCAAAAGTTTGGCTAATTTGACAATCAAGATTATAAAAAGCAGCATTGGCATTTTTCATCAAAAGGTGCCATTTGGGCAATCGAACCCACCCCTTTCATCATCCTTTTCCTTTCAAGTACACCACCTTAAAACATACAATCTCAAAATTCTCTATCTCTTTCTTGACCATCCAGCATCACTTTGCACACCTCAAAATGCGTGCCACAAGGAAACATGAAAAATGTAAAAAGAATTAAAAGGTTAATTTTGAAAAGTCATGACAAGTCGGATGAATCCTCATTCGTTGCAACTTGCTGACAGGGATTGTTTCCCAAGGATTCATCTTCTTACCAACCAGGATGCCACCAAAAAGGAGTGTGTCTTACTCAATAATCTCGACCACGGCCCTGGGTTTCAAAAATCCCGGAAAGAAGATTTCAAAATTGACCAATAAGCCAAAAGATTGAGTCGATCCAGCTCGCCTAGATTTCACACCAACTATGGGGTTGTCGAGGAAGGAGGCGTCAGAAAAAACAAAAAAATCAAGAGAAAAAAATTTTTTACACCATTTCATGGTTTGCATTCAATAGCATATGTCTAATCAAATAATTATTTCAAGCATCAAAATAAGAACCCCACATCATTTCTGCATTTATTCAAGCATCATTAACACCACATTCTTTTCACTCATTCAAACAGCACATAAGCATCTTTTTATTCAAGCATCGCACGACCCATTTTTCAAAAGTAATTAAGACCTAGGTAAAATTGCCCAAATCAGTCATAATTAAAACTGAATCAAGTCCAAACTAGGGCAAACACTTGCCCACAAAAAAAGTTCAATTTGAGGTCATCCTCAGATTCTGGATCAAGTCCAAACTGGGGCAAACATTTTTCCAAGAAAGATTTGAATTCAAGAACAAAGTTGGGGCAAGCTTTGCCTAGAAATTCAAGTTGAGCGATCTCAATTCCAAAAATTTCATAACGAGGGAGGGGAGACATTCGCGAGATAATTCAAATCGAGACAGTCGAAAAATTTTGAATCAAATTCAAACAAGGGCAAACAACTTTGGCCACCAAATTTCAAGCGAGGTCATCCTTAAATTTTCGAGTCAAGTTCAAAGCCCAGGGCAAACATTTGCCCAAGAAAATCCAAGTTGAGGCAATCCTCAATTCCTCAACTCCAATCAAGTTCAATAGTGCAAAGTTGCCCAGAAAAACTCAAGTCAAGCTCATCTTCAATCTCATCGAGGCTTAAACTGGGGCAAACACTTTCCTAAAATCCCTTCAAATCAAGAAATCCATCAATTATCAGAATCCTCTAAACAGGGCAAAATGGTTGCTCAAGTATTTTCAAGAAAATAATTATCAAGTATCTATCTTCATTCCACCATCTGTCAACAACGGGACTTAGCATGATTCACTTTGTCTTAACGGGCTCATTTAATCTGTCAACAAGGGGCTTTCCTTTGATACCTATCCTAATAGATTCTTGTCTTTTTTCCTTTGCATCTATTAACGAGTCATTCATGATTTGCACCTTTAGAGCCATTCTTTCAAGTTAGTATAGATCACTTTACTTTTCCTTTTCTGTCTAGCATGCTCGCATCTTTCTGTCAACAACGGGATTTTTGTTTGCATGTCTTAACGGGCTTTTATCTTTCCTTTTGCTGTCTAGCAGGCTTATTTTTATCAAGAGTCCATCTACATTCATCTTTGTCTTAGCAAGATAGTTTCGTCATTCATTTTACCTATCTTAACAGGCTTCTTTCATTCCCATTTGCCTCTCTACCAGGCTTGCATCTTTCCTTTCAACAACGAGGATCCTTTCTCTGTTTCTGTCTTAGAGCCTCTTTCATCTTTCATTTCCTTTGCTGTCCAAGCAGGCTTGCATCCTCACTGTCAACTTGGGATTTCAAGCATATTTAATCTTGTCCCTGTCAAGCGAGGTTTGCATTTATCTGGCAACGGGGGGATGTCATCATTTGCATCTTCCGGCAACAACAGGACTTCATTTGCATTCTCTTGTCAACAACGGGACTTCAAGCATGTCATTTTTTCATGTCTGTCAGCGAGGTTTGCATTTATCTGGCAAAGAACGAGGATGTCATCATTTGCATCTTCCGACAGCGGCGGGACTTCATTTGCATTCTCCTGTCAACAACGGGACTTCAAGCATGTCTATTTTCTGTCACCTGTCAGCGGGTTTGCATTTATCCTGGCAACGGCGAGGATGTCATCATTTGCATCTTTAACAGCGGGACCTCATGTCTATTTTCCGAGTCAACAACGGACATCAAGCATGTTTAATTTCTTGCGTCTTTTCTTGTCAACAACAGGACATCAAGCATGTTTAATTTCTTGCGTCTTTTAAAACGCAATGAGGACCTCATTTGCATTTTCGACGGCGGGATACCAAACATGTTTAATTTCTTGCATTTTCCGAGGCAACAACGGGATATCAAGCATGTTTAATTTTCTGCATTTTCCGGCAACGGCGGGACCCCTTTCTACATTCCTTCCGTCAACAACGGGATGCCCTCATATTTACTTTACGCATCCTGGCCTATTTAGGCTACAACACGTTTACTTTTACGCATCTGGCATATTCGGGCCCCAGCGTTTATTTTGCGCACCCTGGCCCTGGTCGGGCCTCGGCCACGTTACTTTTACGCACGGTGGCCTATTCGAGGCCCAAGCGCATTACTTTACGCATCTGGCCTATTTAGGCCCAACACGTTACTTTTACGCATCCCGGCCTATTCGAGCCCTAGCACTTTACTTTTACCGCACCGTGGCCTATTGAGCCCAAGCACATTACTTTACTGCATCCTAGCCTATTTAGGCCCCAACACGTTTACTTTTCTGCATCCTGGCCTATTCAGGCCCTCCTCAAGTTTACTTTTACGCCTGGCCTATTCGGGCCACACACGTTACTTTCGCATCCGGCCTATTTAGGCCCTAGCACGTTACTTTTGCATAGTGGCCTATTGGCCCAAGCGCATTACTTTTGCATCTGGCCTATTTAGGCCCCAGCACATTATTTTTCTACACCCCGGCCCTATTGACCCTAGCATGTTTACTTTTACGCACCATGGCCTATTCGGCCCCAGACTTTAGTTTTCTACACACTGGCTTACTCGGGCCCAACACATTTACTTTACGCATCCTGGCCTATTTAGGCCCTAGCACGTTACTTTTACGCATCCGGCCTATTCGGGCCCTAGCACGTTACTTTTCTGCACCGTGGCCTGTTCCAGGCCCAAGCACATTGCTTTCGCATCCGGCCTATTTAGGCCCAGGCATGTTTACTTTTTTTTCATCCTGGCCTATTTAGGCCCTCCTCGAGATTTGCTTTTACTGCACCTTGGCCTATGTTGTCGGGCCTCATCAAGTATACTTTCCACATCCTTGGCCTATGTTGTCGGGCCTCCTCGGGTTACTTTTACGCTTTTGGGCCTACGATGACGGGCCTCACCAAGTTCGTTTTTTTCCACAAGTGGGCCTATGATGTCAAGCCTCAACTTAGATAGATACCTCGGCCTATCTTTGTCGGGCCACCTTGTACATATCTTACATTTTAGTTCTTGCATGCTTTCTGTCTTAAAACAGGTCGTTTTCACTCGAGCAGCCGTCGTAGCAGGGCCATTTCTCTTCGCTTTTCTGTTTTAACGAGGCCATTTTCATTCATTTTGCTTGTCCTAACAAGCCATCCCATTAATTCCACGCCGGTCTAACAGCATTCATTCATTCCACTTAGCTTAGTTAGGTTATACAACTAAGCCTCGCATATTTAAACCTTATCGATACATGAAGTCGATAAGGTCATTCAATCATCCTTCTCCGGGCATCCATGAGGTTCAATTTCAAGTTCAAGGCTCTTCCGTTTGTCGGACTTCTTGAGAGCTTGCCTCGGACATAATATGTTCACATCTTTACTCATTTCCTATTACGATAATTGAGAGAATCATTTCTCACATTATACGGTAGGAAAATGAGTAAAAAGGCAAGCTATAACACACAATTATGTCAAGGCCCCAATCATTAAAATTAACCAAAAGTTAAGTTAATTAAAAATTTGAAAAGATGTAAAACAGAAAGCAGAAAATACAGAAAACAGAAAGCAAAAAATAAAAAATAAAAAAAATAATAAAAATAAAAGGGAAATTAAAGAATAAGTAAAAATGATAAATAAATAGAAAAAAAAATAAAAAAAAAACGAAAAAGGTAAAAAAAATAAAAATTGAAAAAAAGAAAAAGCTGAAAAATCAAAATAGGGAACAAAAATTTTGAAATCAAAGGGGTTGGCTTTTGGCTCCTAGAAAGGGGTGGCTTTTGGCCCTTTAAAAGGACTTGGCCCTTGCTAAGAGAGAGGAGGCTGGCTTTTGGCTCTTTGAAAGAGCTTCACCCTTGCCAAGAAGGGATGTGTCTATATATACCTACAACCAAGACAAGAAAGGGACTTTTTCTCATTTTTGGAAATTCTTGGGAGGAGGAGAACTTGGAGTCTTAGAAGGGGATTTTCAGAACCTTTGAGGGGAGGACCTAGGAGACTCTCTGGCCTTCAATTCAGCCCTTGGCCTCCATAGAATCAGCTCTTCATCACCTTCCAATGGAGGTTAGGTCCTAATTTTATCCCTCTTAAGTTTCTTGCTTCTTCTTGGATTTCCGAGTTCATTCTCGTGTTTGTTTTCATTTTAATTTTTAATCGGTCAAATGATCTCCGATTTTTATGCTTTTTGTTGAGTTTTCTTCGTCTTTCTCTCTAGTTTCTGGAATGATATTATTTGTCCAATTTGGATCTGAAATGAAATTTTTATCACTTGATTACCGAAGCATGTTCATCCTGGTGCGCGAATTGACCTAGCTTGTTTGATTTGTGCATATCTTGCTCATTTCTGATTGGATTGATGTCAAACTTGTTTTGTTTCATTCTTATGATCCATATCTTTGAATTGATTGGTTTTTATTTTTCAGATCTACCAAAAATATTTTCTAAAAATTCTGAGATTCGAATTCAAATTTTGGCGCCAAAAACTTGTGTGTTCTTGAGGTTCATTTTCTTGTCTGGTTTCGTTTTAATTTTTAATCGGTCAAATGATCTCCGATTTTGGTGATGTTTGTTGCGTTTTCTTTGTATTTCTCTCTAGCTTCTGGAATGATATTATTTGTCTAATTTAGATCTGAAATGAAATTTTTATCACTTGATTACCGAAGCATGTTCATCTTAGTGCGCGAATTGACCTAGCTTGTTTGATTTGTGCATATCCTGCTCATTTCTGATTGGATTGATGTAAAACTTATTTTGTTTGATTCCTATGATCCATATCTTTCAATTGATCAGTTTTTATTTTTCATATCTACCAAAAATATTTTCTAAAAATTCTGAGATTTGAATTCAAATTTTGGCGCCAAAAACTTGTGTGTTCTTGAGGTTGATTTTCATCTCTGTTTTTCGTTTTTGTTTTTAGTCAATCAAATGATCTCCGATTTTGATGATTTTTGTTGCTTTTTCTTTGTATTTCTCTCTAGTTTCCAGAATGATATTATTTATCTAATTTGGACTTGAAATGAAATTTATATCACTTGATTACTGAAGCATGTTCGCAATTCCTTTCCTTAACTTCAAATCAAGGCAAGTTTATGTTAAATCAAGTCTAATTCAAGCCCAATTCTTTTAATCTCGATCCAATTTTCCTTCACTTGGGTCAAGCTCACTTCTTTTTCTTTAATTCTAAATCATTTCTTTAAAGTTGGATTTTGCTTAATTTGGGTCAAGCCTAATTCTTTTCTTTAATCAATTCTTTGGGTCTTAGATCTTTTTCCTTTTCTTGAAATCAAATTCAATTTTGCCATGGGTCCAGCCCAAGCCCCTCTTTTCACTTAAACTCAATTATTTTCTTCCATTTTCTTTTAATTTGGGTCAAGCCCAATTTTGGTTCTGTAACTATTAAATTAAATCCAATCGTTTTTTTTGAAACATTATCTTCACTAACTACGTAAAAACATCTGTTTTCAAAACATACTGTTTTTAATTTTCTAAAATGTGTGCAATCGGATTTTAACACGAATAAGCGGCCTTCCTATTTGTTCTTGTTTTTAATTCGTCTTGATTCAAATACGACACAACGATTTGAATTTTGCAAGCACGCAATTTTAGAAAATCATTGTTCACTAACTTTACTACTAAAAAAATGTCTATTTCAAAATATCTTTGTTTTAATTTTCTAAAATGTGTGCAAGCGGATTTTAACACGAACGAATGACCTTCTCTGATACGTGTTTCAATTCGTCTTGATTCAAATGCGACTACGACGATTTGAATTTTGCAAGCACGCAATTTTAGAAAATCCTTGTTTACTAACTCCACTAAAAAATGTATTTCAAAATATCTTGTTTTAAAATGTGTGCAAGCGGATTTTAACACGAGCGACAAACCTTTCTGTGTTATGTGTTTCAGTCGTGTGGATTCCAAATACGACTTCGGCGATTTGGATTTTGCAAGCATAAATTTTAGAAAATCTCTATTTACTAACTCTGTTAGAAAACGTCTATTTCAAATATCTATTTTAAATCTCTAAGATTCGTACAACGGATTCTAATACGAACAGGCAGCCTTCTCTACTGTTCCGCGTTATAATTCGTGCAAACTCACTCACGACCTACGACGGTTTGGGTTATGCAAGTACGCAATTTTAGTCTATTCAAAAATCAATCCTATCCTCAAATCACCTCTTTACTTCTTCGAAAGATCAAGTCTCTTAAAACCAGAACTACGTAAGCCTTGAATTTCCCATTGCACCGGGGAATACGTAGGAGCAGGATCAAGTCCTGTCAGGCTAACCTCCATCAACCTATTTATTTTCAAATTAATTAAGGGATCAAACTATTTTCAAATAATCACACACTCAATTTAAGGGTACTGTTCCTTGGAACAGGCGAGTGGGGTGCCTAACACCTTCCCTACTCGTAACCGACTCCCGAACTTCGAATCTCATCCTTGAGTCAGGGTTTTTCCAAATCTTTTTCCCTTAAACAAAAATTTGGTGGCGACTCCACAACCAAATCAATCCAATTATTTTCAAATTTGAGCGAGTTCGTCGTCTCGTCGGAATTACGGTTGCGACACCAATCAACGCCCCACATATAGCAATTTAAGCACGTAGCTAGAAGTTATATGGAGCAAATAAAAACACATAAAAGGTGCAGCAACCAAATCATGATTCTTGCTAACTTTATCTCAACACAAGATCCTCACCCTTATTGAAAACCCATTTTAATCAAGAATGTGCATCCAGTGGAGCAATTATGCTAAAAAGACTGACCTGAGTAGTCGATACACTTGTTCTTCTTCGCTCACCATGATCTCACTGTTTTTTTGAACTCAGATGGAGACCAATTTTGCGCAGTTAATTATCTGGAGAAAGAAAAATCTCCTGCACTCTTGAAAAGTCTATTCCCCCTCTCCTCCAGATCTCCTTTCTTGAAGCTTCCTTTGCAACTTCAGTTGAGTTTAGATCCTGTCCTTGATAAGATGCACTTCTCATGAATCTTCTGATTATTTTCGCGAACTTTTGTGCTTGATCCAGGAAACGTCTTAGAGATTTTTGTGCTCAAATCCATGGAGAGACGAGGCCAGGGTCATCCCCCTAAGCGTTCTCTGGGGTTCTTGATTTTTTCCTTCAGAGCCCTCACCCTAGGGAGCAAGCCCCCCTTTTTTTCAGAAAAATGGAGAGAAAAGGAAGTTAACAATCACGAGAAATCTCCCCTCTAAGATCCTTCATTCCCCCCTGAATCATTGATAGTATGAGTTCTTGGCCTATGCTCCCTTGAGGAGAAAAGACATATGTAGCCAAGACCAACCTCCCCAATGAAAAAGGACCCCCCTGTTTTATATTTCTATGCATGCACCCCTCTCTTTTTCTTGCATGCCTTTTCACTATATTCATGCACGCTTCCCTTTCCCCCTTTTTTATTTTTTGTTTTCTCCTTTAATCTTTTTTTTTTCTTTCCAATTCTGTTTTTTTATTTCAGTTTTTATTTTCTATTTTTTTCAATTCTTTTTTTTTTATTTTCTGTTTTTATTTTTTATTTTATTTTTGTGTTTTTTTTTCTGATTTTTTTTCTTTTTTTTTGTTTATGATTTATGATTTATTATTTATTCTCTTTTATTTATTTATTATTTTTCAGATTTTTTTTATCTTTTCCCTTAATTTAGTTATTTATTTATTAATTAATATATTTTTATTTCTTTTTATTTTTTTTTATTTAACTATATTTTTTATTTGTTTTTATTATTTGAATATTTTGTAATAGATTTATTTATTATTATTATTTTTAATTTTTATGCTTTTTCTTATTATTTTCAAGTTTTTTTTTATTTTCTTGTTTTATATTTTTGTTATTTATTTATTTACTCTATTGTTTGTTTATCTATTTTTTCTCTTTGTGTTTGTGCTTTCTATTTTTTGTTTTTTATTAACTTTGATAATTGTTTATTATTTATTGGTTTCTTGATTAATTTAACAAATGGAAGGCCTCTGATATAATTGAGTGTTTACCAAGACCTGACGCTTCATAATAGAAAGAGTTTTTGGAGAACCCTTTATCTCCTCTGTAGAAGGATTTGGTGTCTTCTGAATATGCACAAGTTACATTAAAAGTAGTATTAACTTTTCACATAATTTCTTTCTTTAATAATCCATTAATTACTTAGGTTCCTTTTTAAAGGCTTACAGATAATATACACGCTCAAACAATCCAACCAATATGCCATGCACATTTAGCCTCTACTTTCATTCTATTATCACATCATCATCCATACATGACCATCATGTAAAACATCATTCTCTAATCATTTATGAATAATATTCATACACTTCACATTTCTCCTCATGTACTCATAAAGTATTATAATAAGTTGATATAATAATCTCAAGCAAAGATTCTTCTTTAATTCAAGACTTACTTTATCTTGATGTAAATTCTTTGACATCATATTTAATTACTTCCATAACTTATCTAACTTTCTCTATCCATTAACATTTATGATAGAGCACTCATAGGACCTAACTCACTCATCCTTTTAAGTTAACTCTAATATTTCCTTTTTTCAAAGGTCAAGTTCTTCTTAACACTTTTAACAAAAGGTTTTGGTGTATACTTATTTCTTCTGTAAATGGACAAATAACCTTTGTCATGGTTTATTCTTTGTGTAATTAATTGAAAGTCTTATGCATCATTTATTTAATTCAAGTTTAGGTATTACATGTTTTATTCTTCCTAACAAATAATTTAGTTAGTTAGGTATGTTTCATTCATTAACTTAGTTACTTGTTTATTTGCTCTTAAACTTTATGTTTTCCACTCATGACATATGTAAACATCTTTAAACCTCCAAATTAGTTTATTTGCCTATTACTCCCCTAAATGGCTGAGAGCTTATTCCTTAGTTCCAAGGCATTATAGTTTAATTTTTCTTCTCTTGGAAAGGTGATTTACCCTAATTAAAATTTAGATCATCGTATACACCAACTATAGAAAATTTTAAGGCTTTTCTTCCTTATCTAGAGAGCATGACCGAATGTCCTTGCTCCTTTCTCTACTCCATATTTGACTCCTAATCATCCCCTTAAGCTACCTTTAATCCACTTTTAAATTCTAGCCTTTTTCACTTAACTAATTCTTACTAATGGTATGCATATGTCCAAATGGTACTCAACAATTACCAAATCTTTCTTAACTTTAAAATTTATTCCTTAAACATATTTATTTTAAACTTTATACCTCAATTAAAAGTTTAATTTAAGTTTCTCTAATTATTAGGAGAGTGGCCAAATGCCCTAAGTGGCTAAAACAAGGTTCTTTTTTCTTAATTTGTCCTTTCATGGTTTTGGTGTTATGGAATTTAGCACATTTTTACTTAATTTCACCAAAGTGGTTGAAAGCACCCTTTAACAATTTTAAGTCTCTTTCAAACTTATAATTCCATATGTTCATGGAATGTCTTAAGTGATTTGTGCAACTTTAGGTCCAAAATTTTACCTTTACACTTAGTAGTTTTAAGTCCATGTCCAAGTTAAGTTTATGGATCCTTTTGTATAATTTTTCTTATTCCCTTAAGGATTTTATTGCATGAGTCCAGATCTTGACTCTTAAGAATAATAAATTCACAAATGAAAACTTTAAGTTATGACATAACCAAGATATTAACTTTCAACATAAAAATTTAAAAGACAGCACCTTTTGTAGCAAACAAGTGTAGGTCTACTAGATCTACTCCAAGATATATAAGTATCTTACTTTGAGCACTTTAAAACTTTTCTCATAAACACTCAAATATGCTCCAATGCATCAAAATTGATTTTTAGAAAATTTTAATCGATTAAATTGCTTCAAAGGTTACTAGAAGCACTATAATCCATTGAGACTTCTCTTTTTTTTCAAAGATCCCTAAAAATTTGTGATGCTCATATTTAACCATTAAAGGACAGTTTTGAGCTTCCAAAAGTTCAAAAAAAAAAAAGAAATTCATAGATCTTATAGAAGGATCTATAAAGAAGAAGAAAAATATACCATAAATACAAAGTTAAAAACTTATGAAAATACAAGGTAAAATCCTACTTGTTGAAAACTTTGTGATGGGTTTTTGGTGGGGATTTAATGGTTGATTTTGTGCTCCCTTGGTGGTCTATACAATATCTTTTAGTGGTGGTGGTGGGGCTTGGCGGTTTAGTCTTGATTTAACTTGAACTTCAAAGTTGAAAGTTTAAACTTAGTGTATGGTTTTGAGTTTTTGGGCTAGGAGTTTAGAGAGTAGTGAGAGAGTTTCTCTAAGCGTTTAGAAGATGGAGAGTGAAGTAAATGAGTCCTTCCATGGTCATTATTGAATTTAGCCACTTAAGGATAGTTTGGAAATCAATTTTCCACTTAAGGGTATTTTGGTACATTTGCATGTAATTTCTATTTTCTAAAATAATTCTAAATATAAGGAGTTATCCTTTTAGGATTATATTAGTGCTATTTTTTTTAATTTTTTTTCTAATCAAGATAAACCTATCTTAAGCATGATTGTGCATGAAATTAAAATACGATTGGATGATGATGATGAAGGTGATGCCTGTGATGCATGAATGTAACTGTACCAAAATGGAAGGCTGAAAGAAATAAATGAGCAAATGTTTGTATGAACATTCTAACGAAAAAGGGAAGTTCTTTGTGTATGAGTGCCTACTGAATGATTTTGATGTTTGCATCATGATTAAAGTTTGAGACATGTGCACATTTGTGTTATCAGTAATCACAAAAGAAAATTGAAGTATGCAAATATATAACTCAACATTGTGTTCATTTATGATAAAAACACAAACAGGATGTGGTATAAATTTTCATAAAAGAAATTTAGCAATGTAGATCGTGTACCCTCAGATGTGTACATAGAAATGAATTTTGGATAGATTTTATGAACACAAACATTATGAAGTTATTGCTACCATAATTTTATTAAAATAAAGAGATTAAAAGAAATTTTTGATGATAAAAATAGTTAATTTAATTGTGATAAATTAAGCATAGGAATCAATCAAACATGTGACTTTTTGTAAATTTATAATTGTAGTTGAGGTATAAAATTGAATTGCTGAAAAGAAATTCAATAGTTAAATGTTATAAATTTACAAATTGAAGATAAAAACATACTTTTTAAATTCTTTTAAAAATAATATAAGGAGAAGAGAGTTCAAGATACTAGAATTGAGAGATGAGACATCTTTAAAAGAGAATTTTCAAGCTAAGAAAATGAGAAAACTCTCATTTCAAACATAGAATTTTTAAGGGGAAAAAATGGAAGTGAAGCCAAGAGAAAATTCAGACTTTTGAATTTACAAGTTCAAGATTTTTTGGTCTCTCTTTTTGTTTAGGCTTCTAACCCAATTTAGTTCTTTCTTTTTTTTTTTTTCCAATTTTTGTACATCTGAACTTCTTGTTAAAAATAAATATTATTTTATCATTATAATTACCATTAATTAATTAATCTCTAAAAAATTTAAATTAAAAATTTTATTTATTACTTTTAGTTTTTTTAAAAATATCTTAAATATAACAAACTAGGTCAAAACGAGAGATAGATAAATTAAAATGAAGATTCAACAAGGTTGATGTTAAATTTTATTTTACATTGGAAAAAATTAAAAAAAATTTAATTGAAACGAGTAATAAGAATGATCTATGAAAATAAGGACAAGTTCAGAAGTCAATTTATGCATAGAAGAAGGTGAGAACTTAATTCCACATTATCCCTAATACATCAACCATAGGATGGTTACCTTAAATCAATTTGTGCAAATTAGTGATAATTTTAAAATTATTTATTTCACTCTTTAACTAATAAACAATTTATTTTGGAATACATAAATAAAAAATTGAATAAAATACAAAGTTAATAAATAAAAATTTATTAAATTAATGTTTAAAATTAAAATAAATATAAGTGTTATAAAAATTAATTTTAACGTAATATTTAATTTTCGTTCCTACGTATTTTTCGATGAATTAATTAATTTAAACTAATTTTTTAGATACACGTATTCAAAAATTAGTATATTAAAAAAAATAGAATTAATAAAATGTATCGTCTAAATTAACCTTTTTACATATAATTAAATTCAATTATTTGAAAAAATAAAATTGATCAAAGACCATCAAATTATTTTAACTTTAACTTCTCTAATTATTAATACGTGGATCCATAAATTTTTTTTAAATTATTTTTTTTATGTAAATTTCAATTATTTATAAAAAAAATAAAATTATAGTTAAATTAAATATTTATAAAATTAATTTTTTATTATTGTCGCAACCGTAATTCCGACGAGACGACGAACTCGCTAAAATTTTAAAAATGAGTAGTTATATGATGTGGAGCCGCCACCAAATTTTTATTTAAGGGAAAAATATTTGGAAAAAACCTTGACTCGAGAATGAGCTTCTAAGTTCGGGAGTCGGTTACAAGTAGGGAAGGTGTTAGGCACCCTACTCGCCCGTTCCGAAGAACGGTACCCTTAAACAGAGTGTGTGATTTTGAAAATTGTTTGGATCCCTTTAATGTGAAAAATAATTTGATGGAGGTTAGCCTGACAGGACTTGATCTTGCTCCTACGTATTCCCCGGTGCAATGGGAAACTCAAGGCTTACGTAGTTCTAGTTTATGAAGGCTTGACCTTCGAAAATACTTGAGAAAAGATCATTTTAAAGATCTTGTTTTGAGAAAGTTTTATCTTTGGGAGGGATTTTTAGCCCACTCATGCACAAGGCCCGAGGCGGCTAAGGCAGCACGGGGACCTATACGAACTACTAAATGTTGAACAGCAGGTAAACCGCCAGTTCCCCATTTAGAGCCCATTGCGTGAGACCTATAATCCCAAAATATTAAAAAAGATTTTTAATTCTTGAAGAAGACCTCAAGTCCACTCATGCACAAGGCCCGAGGCGGCTAAGGCGGCACGGGAACCTATATGAACTACTAAATGTTGAGCGACGGGTAGACGCGACTCCCCATTTAGAGCCCATTGCGTGAGACTTAAAGATCCCAAAATATTTAGAAAAAGATTTTTAAATTTCTGAAAAAGGGATAATTTGCAATTGACGTTGATCCTTGAATAAAAGAAAGCTCGAATTTAATAGAAGAATCTTCATTTTTTGACCTTTGGAGTAATTGGGGTTTTAATGTAATTATTTAGCAATTATGGAATTTTTATGAATTTTCTGGAATTTTTTGTATTTTTATGGATTTTCTGAATTTTTATTATTTTCTGATTTTATTAATTTTTTTATGAATTTTCTGAATTTTTATTAATGTTTATGGATTTTTCTGAATTTTATATTAAATTTTTTAATTTCTGGAATTTTTATTAATTTTCTTAATTTTTGGAATTTTTATTAATTTTTGATTTTTGGAAATTTTTTATTAATTTTTGATTTTCTGTAATTTTTTATTAAATTTTTCTTAATTTCTGAAATTTTTTATTAATTTTGGGGATAGATTAGGGATTAGGTGAATTCCTGGGGGCATGAAGGTAATTTAGCACGACGAGGAGACGAGATGAGGGATTATTGGAAAAGATTAGGGGTAATTGTGTGGCGGGGCGGCGGAATTATTAGAAATGATAAGGGTATCTTCGGTATTATGTGAAATTTGGGACTTAGGGGGTTTTAAAATGGGAAGGAATCAAAATTACCATGCATGAGGATCGAACACGGTCCATGGAGTTTGAGGATGGACGCACTAACCACTAAGCCCCTCACCCATTTAGGATTATGACGTTCAAATTTTAAATTTAAAGTAGGGCTATCTATTTTGCATGGACTTGCATGGCGCCTGGGTAGTTAGACAGAAAGCGTCCCTTTCCCCAATTCATTGATTTTTGGATTACTGGCGTCTATGACTTGATATTTTAGAATCACATGAATTATGCAAGTGGTTCTTAGCCTTACTACCATTGGAGCCCGCATGGGTTAGAACCAGTGCCATGATCGGAGCGACAAACCCACGAAGTATGGGTGAACCATGACGTGCAACACTGCCTTTCTCGTTCACAAGAAGGCTTTTAAGTTCGAGAAAGCAGATGCTTTGGCAAGGATGGGCCGTCGTTGTGGGATCGATCGCCATGGAGTGGGAGCCAAGCGCCGGGAAGAGAACTACCTCCAACTCACCATAGTCGCTCGTTATTGCACCCATCGACGCCAGCGCGCATGTGCTTTGGGCCTCTCTTGCGTCTTGTTCCATTACTACTTTTATAAACTTGCACCAAATTACGATCCTAAGGGAGTGAAACCTCCATGGCAGCGACGTTATAATCTCAATAGACTGAGCGTAATTGGGAGGCGTATTTGTTGGTTTAACGTCTCAAAATTTATAGACACAGCATATGAGTTCTAACTTATAAGCTTCAGAAGCCCTATCATCTAAGAATCTTTTAGGAAAGTCGCACCAAAACTTATGTGGTTCAAGACATAGAATTGAATGGCTAAAAATACTGTATTCTTAATTTACTTTCAATCTAATGCCTAATTCTATTTCTTAATCGAAGGCACGAATGCCTTTTTTGCATGATCCAAACTATATTCAAGGACCATTTTCATCCAAGCTACGGCGTAGGGGAGTAATCAGAGTGCTAGATGACTTACACATGGTCGTTTAACGAGGCCTCCTTCTTCAAGAATCTTCAAGAAAACGTTTCCCTATTGTGGTGAGCGTAAAGGGCTTTCGAATGAGTGGAGCTTCCTCTTTTTGTCTCGAGAATTCCTTCTGGTAATTCCCTTTGGTACCGGAACCTAGCATCTTCCTTGAGACCCCCCTTTCATCCTTTGGTCCAACCTCCCTCGGCCCCCTCTGTGCTGTTAGTTTTTTCTGTTAATTTTCAGTTTCGCTCTTTCTCTTGCCCAATTTTGCTTCAAAGCTTGCTCTTCTCTCCACTTTTCCAAAAACGGGCCAAGACAAAAAGACCCCCCTTTCATCCTTTGGTCCAACCTCCCTCGGCCCCCTCTGTGCTGTTAGTTTTTTCTGTTAATTTTCAGTTTCGCTCTTTCTCTTGCCCAATTTTGCTTCAAAGCTTGCTCTTCTCTCCACTTTTCCAAAAACGGGCCAAGACAAAAAGACCCCCCCAATCACCTTTTCCTTTTAGCTTTTTATATTGATTTTTTAATCGGTTTATTGCCTTACTTTGCTTTCGTTTTTTATTTTTTTGTTTTTTTTCATTTTTATCAATTCTGTTTTTTAATATTTTTGTAATTCTGTTTTTAATATATTTGTAATTCTGTTTTTTTTAATTAAGAAATATTTTTTGTTTTGTGATTATTCATTATATATATTATTATTATTTTTATTTAAGTCTAGAATTAAAAACAAAATTTATTTTTATTCTTCAGAAATTTATTGTCTGTTTAATTGTTTGTCTGTTTAATTGTTTGTCTGTTTATATTTCTATTTTCTGTTTTTCATTTTCTGTTTTCTGCTTTCTGTTTATCTGTTTTCTTTCAGATTTTAACTTTGCATTAGTTTTGAATTTGAATCTTTTCTTTAATTATAATTCTAATTCATTTTGAATTTCTTTTATACATTAATCACCTTAAAATGGGTCTCGGACATGATTGGGTGTTTACAATTATTTTTTAAAAAAATTAAATAAATTATAAAAATAAAAGTAAGTAATAAACAGAATGATAATAAATGATAAAAAGATAATAATATTAATGCTGTTGATAAATATAACAAAGAACAACAATGTAATAATAAAAAATTAAATAATAAATAAAAATTAAATAAATGAATATAATTTATGTTTAATGGTAATCATTAGAATAAGAAGATAGTAATAATTAAAAAAAATCTAAAAAATAAATTAAATGATAAAATTATTATAATTAAATTAAAATTAAATATAATATAATAGTCATTAATTTTTAATGATATGTTAATTAACTTAATAATATATAAATAAAAAATAATTTATAATAATAATGATAATATTACAAATAAAACTAAAAATATTAATAATAATAATAATAATAATAATAATCTTAACAATAAATAACAATATAAACAAATAATAATAGATAAATAATGATAGCAATTTATAAAAATATAACGACCAATTGAGATAAAATTATCAATCAATAATATCAAATAAAAATAAATATATTAATAATAATGAAATAATCAAATAAATCAATCAATAAAATTTAAAAATAAACTAAATAAAAAAATCATAAGTGTTAACAAGAAAACCAAATAACAATGAAAGAAAATAAATTACTAGAATTAAAAAAATATACAAATTTATGATAATTATATCAACTAATAAAAATAAAAAAATTACTAATCAACATTATTATAAAAATAAAATACCAATAATAACTTTAAACAAAAATAAATAATTAATATAAAAAACAGAAAATCTTAATAATCAATAACCGTAATAATATGAAATACTTGAAATAATTATTAGAAAATATATCAATTTATAATTAATAAAACAACTAATTAAGATAAAACAATCAATTGTAGTTTGATAATATAAAATAATATGGTAATGACGTTAAACGAAAAAAATCAATAAATAATAAAAAAGATGCAATAAATAAATAAAAATATTTAAAATTAATTAAGATAATAATAATAATAATTTTATTATTTTTTAGAGCTGATGTTGAAAGGAAGATAGGATAAAACTAAATAAATTGATTGCACTTGTCTACGATCTTTTCTCAAGAAAACCTCATTAGTTGTTTTACAAAATCTTATTAACATATAACTAATTATATATATATAATTAATTTTTTTCAGTTACAAGATCATAAATGATTGAATGTACCTTATCCCAATCACAAATTTTGACTGCTCACTTCTCCCAGTGATGCACGTTTTGAGGATGAACAGTGGATAAAAAGATAAAACATTAAATGCTTCGTCTACTTTTGTACTACCGTGGAATCAAGATCTAATAAACGTTTACAAATCTGGTTCTGGAACAATCTAATAACATAACAAAAATAACAAGAAAACCCAAGAAACAACAAAATAGGTGGAGGTTGGGACCCGCAACAGTAACAGAACGGGAGAAAGATAAGGTAAGGCATTTCATCCACATAAATGCTCTCAAGTGGTTCATAGCAACTTCGAGATAGTATCCAAATAGCGAAGTTATCTCTCTCTCTCCGTGTCTCGCTAAAATGACATCCTTTATTTTTAAATATTTATATAATATTATTTTTCTTTTTATTTAAATATATTATATCATCCATCGTATTATATATTTTTTATTTTTTATTGGTATATTATTTTTGTACCCATACAATCACATAATACAAACATGCACTTAGCTAGCTTTTGCTCATGGGCAGCCAGATACAACCATTATTATTTATTA
The DNA here is from genome assembly GCA_026541065.1 of Canavalia ensiformis. Classification (NCBI taxonomy): domain Eukaryota; kingdom Viridiplantae; phylum Streptophyta; class Magnoliopsida; order Fabales; family Fabaceae; genus Canavalia; species Canavalia ensiformis. The sequence continues at coordinate 2,076,071 of JAMKYM010000062.1, forward strand.
ATTATCCTTACAGCTTTATTGGACTTCTAGATTCGAGTCTTGGCCAAAACACAAAGAGGATTCTTCCTATGTTGGGTAAGTCCTGGCAACACTTCAGCATCAATATCTTCTTTTTTAAATCCAGGTGGCAATTCCCAATCGAAGGAATTAAGAAGATTAGCAAGAATAACATCCAATGAGGTGATTGCCATAGACATGCCTGGACAAATTCTGCGACCAGCACCAAATGGAATTAACTCAAAATCTTGTCCACGAAAATCTATATTACTATCTAAAAATCTCTCTGGTAAAAACTCATTTGGGTCTTTCCAAGCCTCAGGATCTCTGTGAATAGCCCAAGCATTCACATATACTATTGTTTTGGCTGGAATTTCATAGCCATCTAGAACACATTTTTCATTTGTTTCTCTTTGAACAAGTAATGGTGCTGGTAGATGCAATCTCAGTGTTTCTTTTATCACTGCCTTGAAATAGGGAAACTTTTGAATATCATCTTCATTTAAAAAATCTTTATTGCCTCCCAAATTTCTAATTTCTTCTTGAACTTTCTTCATCACTCTTGGATTTTGTATTAGTGCAGTCATAGCCCAAACTGTTGTGGCTGCAGTTGTATCTGTTGCTGCTAAAAGCATGTCCTGTGTAAAAAACAATAAAAAAATCAGCAGTTCATAACTGGTTGAAATAAATTTCTACAAAATTGGAATTGTCAATGGTAGAAGAGTTTTACTTTTGTTTATAATAAATTAATCATAACATTAATTAGCTCTCATGCTGAATTAAGTTTATAATAAATACAACAATAACAAATATTTGAACTTCACATCTTGGAGTCCGATTGATGTTTCCGTTCAACTGCGCATACTACTACTACTTACTGGCCCTTTGTTGTACACTTCTCAAATTTAGAGATTTGTTTATATTAGAGATTAGGGATTGAAGATTATGTGGGACAGGTATCACCCAATTATACCTAACCATCCATTTTAAGATTTGACAATATCTTTTAATTTTTAATAATTTTTGAAGTATATATAAAAAAAGTAAGTAATATACAAATATATATATATATATATATATATATATATATATATATATATATAATATTGATTAAGTCTTGAGGATTTTAATATAGCAATTATATAAGCATTTCAGCGAGCCCATAAGGTTCATTTTAAATATATAAAATTAAGAAATTTTATTATAGAATAAAATATTTATTATATTTGAAATATAATAAATATATTTTGTTAATAAAATTTTATCATTTTTAAAGATGTACAAAGCTGGAAAAAGAAATTGCTTTGACATGAGTTATTTTTATGTAGAAAAAAATCTTTAGGAAGTTACAAAATTTGTTTAGTATAGGAACGTACGTAATATAATCTATGGAGATCTGCGTGTTTGTAAATACCATTCTTATTATTTAAAAAGATTTTTTTTTTTATGAACTGTATTTAAATAGATAGATTAAATGTGAAGGAAAGGAAAAGAAATCCAAACCATGAACACTGCTTTGATGTGATCAATTGTGAGATCTTCGGTAAACAAGCGTTGCTTCTTGAGTTGAAGTAAGACATCTATTATATCCTCTTCCTGAGGAGTGTTTCTATTAGGATCCATGTGTTCATCAATGACTTCTTGGTAGAACTCATCCAACTGCTTGAAAATCCGTTCAAGACGTCCATGCAATCCCCTGAGTCTATCAATCCAACCCACGAATGGAATATAATCTGAAACAAAAAGGGTACCCAGCATGGCTTGACACTCATTCAATAGCCCATGGAACCTACTCCTTTCAGTTCCTTCATCTTCATACCTTCTTCCAAAGGCAATTCTACATATAATAGTGTTAGTAAGAGACATTAGCACTTCATTCAAATTTGTAACCTTTGAAGATGAGGCATGCTTAGATAACTTTTTTATCATTTGCTTGACCTCATAGTGTCTTATTGAGGAAAAACTAGAGACACGCTTAGCACTAAGGACATGGACAACGCAAATTTTTCTAATTTCTCTCCAAAATTCACCATATGGGGAGAATATCATCTCTAACCCATTGTAGGACAATTTTTGTTGGCCTAGTAATTGAGGTCGTCCACAAAACTCAAGGTCATGGGTTTTCAATACTTCTTTGGCTAGTTTAGGTGAGGAAACAACAATTGCTGGCCTTAAACCTAATTGAATGGAAAATAAAGGCCCATATTTCTTTGAGAGATGCCATAGTTGTAGATAAAGTTCAGAACTTTTGAGTTGATGAAGATTCCCTATTATGGGAAGGCCTCTGGGACCAGGAGGACGGGGTGGGCTCTTGAAGGTTCTGCGGTATTGGAAGAATAATAACAATAACACAGGAAGAGCAAGGGAAATAATTAGGAAATATGGTGACAGCATTGCTTGAAATGAGGAAGAAATTCAACCGCTGTTGTTATTAATTAATATTAGAATAGAACTTTAGTTATATAGGCGCATAGCGATGGTAGTTCAACTTAAAAACAAATCATAGAGCACATGGAAATGCTAGGCCCCAGCATTACAACTTTTGACGTGTAAATATTTTTATTTTTGGAAACAAAAGGATAATTCTTAAATAGATCGATACAGAACCGTTAAAATGGATCAAACTAATAACTAGATCAATTCGAACTCGTTTGAATATTTACATATTGAATTTTGAATTCAAATTAAACTTCAAATGTTTTAGATTGATCAAGTTTGAATTTGAAATTAACCTACAACAATTTGTATAAGATTCAGAAATATTAGACTTTAAAAATTTGGATATTATTTTAGAAGTTCTAATCAGATTGTAGGTAATGAATTTGTTGTTTTAATTTTTACTATTATTTATTTTTAAAGGGATAGGACTTTAATTATTCAGCTTGAAATAAATAAAATTTTAATAATTAAATTACAAATAAAATTCAAATAAAAATTAAAATTTTTAATGGTTAAATTTTAAAAAAAAATAATACTGGTTAAATAAAAATTTAAATAAATAATAAATATGAATAAAAATTATAAAAATTTAAACTAATTTAATTTATAAACTATAGATTAAAATAATCTCAATTTTTCTAAAAAAAATAAATATTTTAGTAAAATATATTTTAAGTTAATATTTATATATACGAGAAAAAGTAATATGTTTATTAATTTGTAGTTTAATTTTTTTTCAGATAGAGAAATAAAACCAAACCCAATCATATAAATATATTTTTAGTTTTTTAGTTTTTAATTAATAAATTTTTATTTCGATTTTTTTAATTCATTTAACAGTTTATAACGATTTACATCAATTTTTGTATTATATCACTTCAAAATATCATAAAACTAATTTTCCCTATATTCAACTACGGTAATTAATCCATAAATTTAGTGCCATGGGTGAAGCGATGGCTCATCTTTTGCGATCTGTTAATTTAAGGAAATACAAAAATAAAGAGAGAATGGAATTTATTGCTTTCTGATTTCTATAATCTTTATGTGTAGTTTAAAATGTAGTTAAGGGAAATAGTTTTAAATTTTTTTAAAAAATATCTTTAATCGAAGAAAAAAAAATTTCCTTCTTAAAATTTTTTTCTAAAAAAAAAATCAATAACATTATAAAAATGTTATATATATATATATATTAATAATTCGACATTATATTAGATTTTTATCGATACGACTTTTATCTGATAAAAATTTATCAAATGTTATGATAATATTTATTAGTAGGATTTTTATTTAATAAAAATTAAATTCTTAATATAAATATTAAAATTATATTAATAAAAAATATATTATACTAACATTTAATATATTCATAATATATATTAATATTTTTATACTAACAAAACTTTTTTAATATACAACGTACTAATAATTTATATTTTTGTTAAAAATTCTATCATTCATAAGCTCATCCAATATTAAATTTTTTAGTAAATGATAATTTTTTTAATAAATATATTATATTTATTAAGAGCATTATAAAAAATAGTTTTTTATAATTTTTTATTATATAAATATATAAAAATTTATATTTAATTCTAACAATTATACTATCGGCATCTTTCTTTATTAAAATGTATTTTGATAAATATTTTTTACAACTGTAAATTTATAAAAAAAATTATTAAAAATTAAAATTGTTACCAATTATCTATTAAAATTTTTAATATAATAAATTTTTATTTTAAATTTACTTAAATATATAAATATATATTATTAGTAAGAATGCATCAAATGATAATATTTTTTATTTATAAAAATATGAGAAGAAATTTCACATTAGATATTATCATGAATGTTTAAGGCTAGAGATAATAATCATGTAATTTTTTTTAAAAGTAACATAATTTTTAAATAATAATATAAATTAAAATTTTTATTAAATTTATTTTAATATATCAAATGTTAATTGTTAGATTATGTTTAAATAGGATGAAGAGGTTGTGAAAAAATAAAAATAAAAATAAATAATTATCACAATTATAATAGTATTATAATTAGAAGAATTATATTGTTAAAATTATGATAATTAAATAATTAAATATTTTAATAATTAATTATTATAACAATGATTCTTGTCATAAATATATGTTTCATTGTATGGTTGAAATATATAAATTTATTTTATGTATTTTTATTTTTCATTTTTAATAAGTGATTTAAATTCTAATGAGAAGCCACTCTAATTTATGACATATTTAATTCATTGACAAATAGTTTCTAACCACCCTGTTTTCTTTTTTATTTTTAGTCTATATCTTCCTTGTTAACCATGACCTTCTTTAATCTTCTTAAGGTTGAGGCCTTTGTTTTCACCAATCATATCACTATTTCTCTTTTTACTAATTAATTGGATGTAAGAATTATGTTTTTTTTAGGCTTTTAGCCTTTGTATTTGACTTATAAGACATGATTATGATATCCACCTTATCACTAAGGTTGCTAATATTGTTGAGGCTAATCGTTCCCGTTGGAGGAAGATTGAATCCCAACTCTATGTATCATTAAGGTCATCCTTCATCCTTCTATGCATCATGTTTTTCATGTCCACGAGACATATGAAACCTTCCGAAATGTGGTGAAGTTTCTCTATATCAATAACACTCAATGTCTTTATGAGATTTATTATGATCTTATAACTGTTATTAGTGACTTCTCCCTTGATGACTCAATAATTACTTATTTAGGTAAGGTTTCTAGTCTTCTTCATGATTTTAATGAGATTTTATCTCCTCCTACTGTTTAAGCTAAGGAGCTCAAGTAACATCGGTAATTCTTTATATTATTGGTCTTATATGGCATGCTAAAGGTCTATTCTCATGTTTGTGATTCAATTCTAGATTATTACACTCTTCGTACCATCAATTCTACTTGGTCTACTTTGCTTCGTATCTCAGCTAAGACTATGGTTGTTATTCCTCATGCTTTTGTGGATTCTTCAACTTTGGTATCTCATTAGAGTGATCATACCCATCCTCACAAACTAGTAAAATCTTAGCTAAAATGTTATTATTATCATAAGCTTGGCTACATTATTGATCAATGTTATGCTCTTGGTGGTCACCCTCCTCGTACAATCAATGTTATTCAAGTTATTCTGTAGATCTCTCTTGCTCCTTCTGGAACACCATTCATTCCTCATGCACCATTTATCTCTTATGATGAATTTTTGAAGTAGTGTGATATACACCAAGCCTCTGGTTCCACTATGTTGGCTCTACATTGGCAATTCCTTCGCTGGCCTCTCATTTTTCCTCCCTAGGTCATTGGGTTCTTGATACTGAGGTTATCGATCATGTTAGTTATAAGCAATATTTTTTATTTATTATTTTCCTTTCTCATTTTTTACATTTTATCATTATGTTTAATAGTTCCTAAACATGATCTCAAGGTATTGGTATTTTTTTCTTTTTTTGTCTATATTCATTTGCAATGTCCTTTATATCTCTGGTTCTCTTTCTAATTTATTTTTCATTAGTCATCTCACTTGCACTCTTGATTAAATTGTTTCATTTATAAAAGATTCTTTCATCCTACATGTTTGGAGATTGGGGAGAATAATTGACTTTAGATGTAAGTATCAAGGTCTCTACTAGCTTAAAATTCCCTTCATATTAACTTTGCGATGGACTCTTCAATTGTGATTCATATTCAACTAAGCCACCCATTCTTATCGACTTAAAGCAACTAATGTTGTGCTAGTAGTCGAGCTTCATCCTTTTTTAGTTTAATTCATTCAAATATCTAGGATCATAATCATATCATTTCTACTTTAAAATCTAAATACTTTGTCACTTTATTGATGATTTTCTTGTTGTACATGGATTTATTTAATAAAAAAATATTTTGAATTTTTTTATCTTTAACAAGTATTTTTATAATTAAATAAAAAGTTATTTTGGCATTCTTATTCATATTTTATAAAGTGATAATAAAAAAAATATTTGCCAAACTCCTTTCTTAGTTTCATGGTTTCTCATGAGATTCTCCATCAAACATCTTATCCTCAAACTGCTCAACAAAACTTTGGAGATGTTGAAAGTAAAAATAGACATCTTGCACATTCTTACTTCATGTTTATGCTTCTCCACATTTATAGGGTGATGTTTTCCTTGCCACTTGATATCTTATCAACTGGATGTCTTCCTCTATTTTTGGCAAGAAAACTCCATACTAGGTCTTGTATCCACATCATCTCTGCATCTACTACATCCTTGAGACTTTGAATCTACTTGTTTTATCCACAATGTAATTCTTGAGATAGATAAACTCTCTTCTTGCTCCCATAAATATGCCTTCTTAAGCTATCTATAATCTCAAAAAGGATGAAATTTTTACTCCCCTACTTTTCATTAATATCTTATATTTTTCCTAATGTTATATTTTTTGAGTTTGGCATGTTCTTTAGTTTTATGTCTATATTTGTGTCCTTTATTTTTTTCTTTGGTATCTATTCACTCTTGTCCTTTAGGAGAGTTCCCAACACAACCATCTTGTCCCTTAAATGACAGTTTTGTTGCTGACTCACCTTAAAAGCCACCTCATTTTTCCCCTACGACCATGCCTCCTCTAATTAATCTTCTTATTACGATTTGTAAAAGTATATGTTTTACTTGTAACCTTTTGCCTCACCATATCAATACCAGTTAAGATCATTTATCTATTTTCCATTACACTCATCTCTCCTTTGTCTTTTGTTTTAGTTCCTAAGTTTGTAGATGAGACATTTTCTCATTCTGATTGTAAACAAAGTTATGTTTAATGAGATGAGTGTTTTTCAACATAGTGGTACCTAAGAATTGGTCACTCTTCCTCCTGATAATTTAGTTGTTGGTTGTAGATGGATATACGTTGTCAAAGTTCGTTCTAATAGAAATATGGACTAACTTAATGCTCACCTTATAGCTAAAGGTTATACATATATCTTTAACTTAGATTATGATGAAACCTTCTCTCTTATGGCCAAGATGGCCTTTGTTAGGCTCTTCTTATTCGTAGTTATTATCCATCATTGGTCCTTCCACCAACTTGACGCCAAGAATGTCTTCTTTCAAGGTAATCTTACTAAAGAAGTTTATATATAGCAACATCTTGGATTCAATGCTTAGGAGGAGTTTTCAAGACTTGTTTGTCATCTTTAGAGATTATTATATGGTCTCAAACAATCTTGAAGCATGGTTTGACTAATTTAGTACTGTGGTTAAATAGTTTGACTTGATTTAGAGTGAAACTAACCATTCAAATTTCTTTCATCACTCAGTCACATGATGCATTTTCCTAATAATATATGTAGATGACATGGTCACCATAGGTAAATACACCATGGCATTGCATAGGTAAAATAACATCTGTCACTATTTTAAACAAAAGATCTTAACCAATATTTCTTAAGGATAAAAGTTTCACAATTCAAGAATGACCTTGCGATTTCCCAAATGACATATGCAATGGATATTCTAAAAGAAACTAAATTGATGAGAAATCATGTTGATTCTCCAATGAATCCTAATGTCAAACTTCTATCAAGACGAAGGAAGTCACTTTCATCGTCACTCGTTTAGACATTTCCTTTACAATTAGTGTGGTAAATTAGTTTCTTAACTCTTCATATTAAAGGCAATGTGATGCAGTAATTCGCATCCTCAAGTATGTTAAAGGAAGTGTCCAAACAAAGGTCTTTTATGTGAAGATAAAGGTCATATCCAACTTGATAGGAGGTCCTCCTCTAGCTATTGCATCCATATTGGTGGTAATTTAGTATCATGAAAAAGTAAGGAATAAAATGTTGTTGCAAGATTCAATGAAGTAGAGTATCAAGTCATAACTTTAGTCAATTGTGACCTCATTTTAATCAAGTAGTTGTTCAAAGAGATGAGGTTTGGTGAGATCAATCAAATAAAATTTTTTTGTGATAATGAGACAATACTATATATTATCTCAAATTCTATATTACATGAGTGGACAAAACATATTAAAATAGATTATCACTTTATTAGAAAGAAGATCTTATCAAGAGATGTCATTATTAACATTGTCAACTTCAATGATCAATTAATAGATCTTTTTACTAAATTGTTGAGAAATCCTAGAATTAGTTATATATGTAATAAATTTGGTACATATGATTCATAAGCTCCAACTTAAAAGTTAGTGTTGTGTAAATAAAATAATGATGTTACACAGCAAAAAAAATAGGGGATTAGCAATTGAATTTAGTAACTATGTAAATTCGGTCGCTAATAATAACCAAATTTACAATTTTTGTGAACGGAGATCAAAATATTTTATTAAATTCTTTAGCCAACGAATTAGCAACTGATTATTTGGTCTCAAAATAAAAATATGAAATGCATAGCTAAATTTGGTAGCTAAATTGTTGATTTAGATTTAGAGACCGTTGTATTCAGTCTCAAAAAAATTAATTTCTCCTGGCTGTTTTTCTGTCCCCCTTTCTTATTCTGTGAACCCTAAGTAAAAGAAAGAGCTTCATTTTCTCTCATTCTTCCTTGTACATTCTTCCACTTGCTTTGTAGACATTGAATCTACGTTTTTTGGTGTAGAAACCCCAACGTGTGGTGAGTGGAAACCAGCTGCATTTCACATATTAGCTGCTCCAGATATTCTGCTCCTGATACTCTTTCTTTCTTGTTCTTGTTAGTGTTTATGTTTTGCTACCGAATGAATCTTTATATGTGCGCCCTTTCCCTTCTTTTTTGGTTGTTTTTTTTGTGTTGAGTAGAAAACACTTGGTTTTACTTACTTTGTTGAAGTCTAGCATGTCTTGCAAATGAAAAAAAAATCCCTCCACCAGCAAAAAAATGAAAAAAAAACAAAGAAAGAAGAGAATGAAAGTTATGTTGTTTGAATGTTAAGTTTCTTTGGAATTAATATACAAAGAAAATGAAAAAAAAACAAAGAAAGAAGAGAATGAAAGTTATGTTGTTTGAATGTTAAGTTTCTTTGGAATTAATATACAAAGGAACTACGTTGCAAGTTATAGAATTATAAAAGCTAGCTTTAACAACCACAGAACCACTGCGACTTCACGTGGTGCGCAAGGCGAAGTGACAGAAACCCATTTGACACTTAACATAACATAGATTTTCGAAACGCCAAGTGATATTAAATAGTTTAAAATAGTAAGTGATTTAGATCATAATCAGTTTCTTGTGAAAATCCTTTCTGGTTGTATAATAGATGAAGTTCCTCTTTGAGAATCCTGTGTTCATATTTTGATACTTTTAATTAAAGTAGTTTTTTTAAAAAAATAATAATAATCTTAAAGTAGTTCCCATCGATTTTAAAGGTACTAAAAATTGGTAATGGAATCAAAATGTGATAAAACGGTAGATTAATAAAGTGATAATAGTATGCAATATTCAGTTAATTCATAGCGGTGCTATATAACAAATTCAAATGACACTTTTTTTATATACTTTTGCATTGGCGAAATACTATAATTTATGTTAAAACTCAAAAACATTGTGATGATTTTGTTTTTCAAGTCTGATATATTTTATCTATGATTTGTTTTTGTTTTAAAAAAAATAAAATTAGAAATCGGTAATGGGATTACCTTTCGATTGATCAAATGGAGCACATTTTTAGATTGTCTGCATCTCATTCCTGCAACTGATCCGCTGATGCGAGAATTTCATGTCCTTTCATGTTTCTGTACATCTAACAAAACCCAAAATTTTATGGATATAAGAAAACTTGATAATAAATTATAGTAATAGAAGAAAAAAACACCAAAATAATATACACATAATAACATCATAATTCACTAGGATCCTTAGATTCGATTTTAAGATTCATACATTAACATTAGTTTGTTATTTATTGAGTAGGAAGGTATTGTAGAAACTAAGAAGATATATAACTAATCAGGCAAATAATGTCTCTCAGCTCCGGACAGTGTGACTTACTCTTATTAACTATATTATATTCAGAACATTGTAAACACCCAATTATGTCCGAGACCCATTTTAAGGTGATTAATGTATAAAAGAAATTCGAAATGAATTAGAATTTATAATTAAAGAAAAAGATTTCAATTCAAAACCAATACAAAATTAAAATCTGAAGGAAAACAGACAAACAGAAAACAGATAAACAGAAAACAGACAAACAGAAAACAGACAAACAATTAAACAGACAAACAGAAAACAGACAAACAATTAAACAGACAAACGGAAAACAGACAAACGTTTAAACAGACAATAAATCTCCGAGGAATAAAAATAAAACCTGTTTAATTCTAGACTTAAAAAAATAAAATAAAAGAATAAAATAAAAAAATGAAAAAAATATATATAAAAAAAAATAAAAAAAAAAAAAAAGAAAAAAGAAAAAAGGCGGTTTCATGAAAACAAAAAAAAAAAAGAAGAGTTTTTAAAAAAAAACTCTCTCTATAAATCAGAAAAAGAAATTTTGAGAGAGATTTTTTTTATTTTTTTTTATTATTTTTTTTTTTGGGATTTTTCGAAAACAAGAAGGACTCAAGGCTAGGGGGAGAAAGGAGGTCTCTCTCGGATTCTCAATCTTAGGGTGGTGGTGGCTCTATCTTGGAGAAGTGGGAAGGCAACTCAGATCAAGCAAAACCTTGGGGATCGGAGGGGATCGCGTTTCTTTGGCTCTTGCATGAAGCCAAGACTTGAAAAGAATCCTTACCGAGGATCTCTGACACCACCTCCTCGGTTTGTAGAAAGAAATCTCCACCTTCGTTCGGGTTAGCAACATTTTCATTGAAACCTCATGAATATTAATGCGATCTGCATGCTCAATAAATGGACATTGCTTGAATTGAGAAATGTAGATATGAGAGGGTCGATTAGCGTTGTGATTTTGGAGAATCTTGCTGTGATGAATTAGATGCTTAGGTGAATATGTGTAGGGATCCATAGGTGTAATTCTTTGCGACTCATAGCTGTTAATGCATGTTGATTACTACCATAAGCGAGTTTCCTAAAACAAGTGAGTACGACCCACTGTTATTCCAAGATGAATAAGGTTGGTGATCTATTCATATTCTTTCTCGATTTTGGAGGTCTCTTCATAGTTGAGATTAGTTACTAAAGACGCCTCGTGATCTTTTGGCCATAGTTCTAGTGTGATTGTGGCGTTGATTTGATGTTGGCCATGCAAATCTATTAGAAGAGAAGATTAAAAGAACAATTATGGAGTACCCCTTGATTCAAAGCAAATTGTTGCATAGTTGGATACCTCCTCTCCTTCAACAAATTTTTCCCGGATTTCACCTTTTGCCTCGACGCCAGATGGTTCATCTTGCTCGAGAAGATGAAAATCGAAGTCGAAGGTCACGAAAGAGGTTTGAAGTTCGCAAGGCCGGCTTCGAGTAATGTAATTGCCAGCTGGTCCTCGATTCCCACAACGATCCCAAGAAAGTTTCAATTCTATCAACAACATTTCTATCTCAACATCTCCATGTATTACCTTTCGCCTCATCAGTACAATTGCTTCATCAGAATATGTCTCATCACAACCCATGCCTTAGGAAACACGCTTTCTTTCACCCATGCACACACGTCAATAGCTCTTGAGTCCAGGCGCATAAAGCTCGAATAGGTTCCTCATTTCACAGCTATAGAAGCACCAACAAAATGGAATATTGAGTCGAATGGTGTTGTGTTTCAAGGTCTACTATATACTGTGAGCCACAGTTGCTAGAGGAGAGCCATGCAAGATCAGGCAAATTTTAATTTTGTGAGAACAGTAGCGAGCTACGCCTAAACCATGAGAGAACCAAAAGTACGCAACGAAGAGCAACCAATCTCAAGGCTTGAAGTTGATAGGTTGTTGGGATCTATTACATACAGCCTCCCCCAACTTCCTGGCCTCATCCATCAGCCTCTCCCTTTACAGGTAGTACAGCAATCACTCAGCTGGCACACCATGGAATGTTGTTTGTGCCTGTTGGATATACATTTGGACCTGGAATGTTCAGATGGATTCCATTAGAGGGGTTCTCATATGGTGCAAAAGAGACTGTTTCAATTAGAAGCAAGGCGAAACCAGTGGTGGGGGATGATTCTAATGTGGTTGCCTCGGATGAACATACTCTTTGAAGCATCATGGGACACTCATTATATTTGCATAAAGCACACGAAATTCAAGGCGATTAAGTAAGTTATTTTCGCCACCCGGTTCTACCAGCAGGGTGGGCTACTGGGCTTCTTCATAAGCCATGAGCGTAGACTCATATTTCCGCTACAGAGCTAAATTTCATGGAGGGTTGTACACCAAAATACATGGTATCCAAAATGATATGCACGTGGGGTCTTCCATAATGAGGTATGAAAAAGCATGCAACAGGGTTCACGAAATGAGCACAAACGCCATATACTGGAACCCCAGGACCATACAAGCTCGCATGCAATTCACGAGCACGGGAACCATGCCTTAATTTGAATGTTCAAGCAAGAAATCAACAACGAGAATGGCGGCTTAGTGGTGCGTTGCGGATGGTATGAGATCCCAGGGCACGGAGTTCGAGTCAGCTGGGGACCAATTTCCACAGGTATTTTAAGCCGCCAAGCCACTATTCCCGAGCCAGCCATCATAGGGTCAAGCCATGCAAGCCAATAAACCTAGTGAGCCAGCCACCATACGAAATCCAAAATTCCAGCCATGTCCACACCTTTGTAATTACAGTTTGCCCTTGACCAAATCCAAAAATTCCAGCCATGTCCCACATGTAATGTCCATTTTTTGCAATCTTTCCAATTAATTCCCAACTTCTGAAATACCCATTTTACCCCTGATCTTTCCATTAATTCCCAATCTGTCCCCACTTCTAAAAATACCCCATTTACCCTGATCCTTTCGATTAATTCCTACTATCAGGAATCCTCTAATTGTAGATTAACCTCTAAAATTTCCATAATTTAAAACTAACCCCAAAGGATTTTTCTATAGTTGTAATTAATTCTTTCCTCAAATCCTCAAAGCAAATCCAAATTCTTTCTTTCATAAAATCAAATCCCTCTTTTAAAAGCAAGTCAAACTCTCCTTGATTGACTAAATCCCAAAAGTTCAAAACAAACTCTTATCAAGAAAATTCAAATCAAATTCTTTTTAAATCAATCAAGATCAATCTTTCGTTTCATTTTTAATCAAGCTTATCGGTCCTAAGTCTCCACGCAATGGATCCTAGGAGACATTTGCCAGTAGCTTTTAACATTTGTTCAGCTTCCTAGGAATTCATATGGGTCCCAGTGCAACCGTAGTTGTCTTGGACTGCCCCTACTGTATGGGTGAAGATCCTTTTGTAAAATTTCGATAAAAACTTCATTTAGAATCCCTAAAGTCTCTGTGACGAACCACAAACGCAAGCGGTAGCTTTTACTGGCAGCATTGGGGTTTAGGAGTCGTATGGATCTGATCTTTGAACGTAGTTGTCTTGGATCCTTGCATATGTGGACTAAGGATTCTCCTTAAAATATTCAAAACAATCAAGCCATTTTCAAATATTGCTTTCAGTGAGCTCAGGAAAGGTCAAGCCTTGACACATTCAAACAACTCTTTCAAACACTTTTGAAAGTCGACTTTCGAAACATAACCAGAAGCTACGTAAGCCTTGGTTTCCCATTGCACCGGGGAATACGTAGGAAGCAGGATCAAGTCTGTCGGGCTAACCTCCATCAAGTATTTATTTTCACTCTAATAAAAGGGATCATACTATTTTCAAATAATCACACTCAATTTAAGTCTTGTTCTTCGAACGGCGAGTGGGAGTGCCTAACACCTTCCCCCTCGCTCAACCGACTCCAAAGCTCATTCTTGAGTCAGGGTTTTTCAAATATTTTCCTTGAATAAAAATTTGGTGGCGACTCCACATCATCAAATCAATTCATTTTTAAAATTTTGAGTTGAGTTGATCTCGTCGGAATTACGGTTGCGCAGAGATGGCGACTCCGCTGAGGAACATTAGAGAGTCAAGCCCGATCAATTGAGTGTACATTATATTTGATCTTTTTCCTATTTGTTTGCACGTTTTATTGATTGCACGATTCATTTACTTGTTTATTTATACATTTGTTTGTTTGTCTATTCTTTGTACAACCTAGGATAGATGGATCATGAATTACGATATATATAAAGTACAATTTCCCCAAATTGCGGTATCCCAATTACTTGTGTGCCCTCATACACATTGCATATGCATTATCATGAGTGGGGCCCTATGCCGGGTCGAGTGCAGCCTAGGACTAGAGGGATCAAGTGGTGTCACTTTGGGGCTTACGTCTGTTTGACTATCACGAAAATCCCGACTAGAGTGCGTCTGTTGTAATGCCCTACAAGCCAGTGACTTTTACAGCATTTGTGGCAAGCATTGCAGGTGGAACTTGGCTCTAAGCCTGACCTCAACACCCCAGGATTACAAGCCACCTTTGTGAGGTTCATGCCAAAGGCCATGATCCCTAGAGGCGGGTAACCCACATAAACAAAAGAGGCACACACCCACCATGTGTGGTTCATATACGCACGGACAATTATCGTCCAAAATGGAAGCTGAAGATTGAAATACATAAATCAAGAAAAGAAAAGTCAAACAAAAGAAAAGAAATATCAAAACAAACAAAAATAAGGAAAATCAGGGAAAAACTAAATTCCTAGGAAAAATTAGGAAAATAATCTTTTGAAAATCTTTGAAAAAATAAAAAGATTAAATAGAGAGAAAATGAAATTCGAAAACCTAACGAACGTTTTCTAGAAAAACTCTTAAAACTAAAAAGGTTTCTCTAAACAAATGTTTTTCAAACAAAATAAAAAATACCAAAACTCCAAAAAACAAATTTGCTAAAAATCCAAAGATGAATAAATAAAGCAACCTTGATTTATTGTCAACACTGATGTCTAAAAGATTATTGGTGCATAACATCATGCCTTTGTTCATAAATTTTATCATGAAAAAAAATAGATTTCAAAAATCATTCTACACATTCACACTCATTGTGCATCAACATCTCTATCATTCCGTTTGTTTGCATTCAAATTATTTCACAAAAAATTAATTTTAAACTACGAAAGAGTGGAGAAACCACGAAGCTTCCTCGTCATCTACAGAACCGAGCACAATCAAGAATCATGGATGAAATTTGGAGAGACAAAATGAGGAGCTAAGAAATGAGGTCAAATCCTTTGAGCAGATGACCAAGCTAATAGAGGCCATCCAGTCTAAACGAAGAGGCGACGAGAACCCTTGCCAAGAGAACCAATCGGCCAAACACACCCTCACAGGTTCACTCCACCATTAAACATACCTTCGCAAACGAGCGGGGGTTCACAATGGGTTTCCTCATGGGTATGCACCCTGCGTACGACCAGAAGCCTGAGCGAAGCCCAAGCGAGCCACCCAAGCACACAACCTGCCCTCTAGCACCACGAGGCGTCCTGTGCCATTCAAACATCCCTGTAGCTTGGCCAGGTTTGAAACGCACCCTATGTTCACCCGAGGGCCTCATCCTCTACACACCATTTTCCAACCTCACCCTATGCAGGAATACCCATGTCATCTTCGACTGAGGACATTAAAAAATGGAGAATCCTAGAGAAAGAATCAAGGCAATTGAGGGAGTACTTATGAAGCGGAGAGCCTTGTGACCTATGCTTAGTTCCGGACATAGTAATCCCTCCCAAATTCAAGGTTCTGAATTCGAGAAGTATCAAGGAACTGGCGCCGAAGAGCCACTGGCCATGTCTGGGGAAGATGTCTCCTTGCATGCACGACGATAAGTTGCTTATCCATTTTCTTCAAGAGATAGCTTAACAACGGGGGCGGTACAGCCCGGAGTATCATAGCTAGAGCGGACCCACGTCCATTCATGGAGGGATCGTGGTGAGAGCCTTCCTCAAACAATATCGGTACAACCTGGAGATGGCTCCCCGATCAGAACCCAGCTCCAAAATATGGCCAAAAAATGGGGATGAACTTTCAAGCGGTATGTTCAAAGTGTGGAGGAGTTAGCCGGCTGTCTGACCTCCTCTGTCCAGAAAGGAATTGATCGACACGTTCATCGACACACTCCGATCCTTTCTATGACAAGATGATTGAGTGTAACTTCCTAGCTTCTACGGTGTCGTCATCATCGGAGAAAGGATCGGGTGGCGTGCGTCGAGGAAGAATCATGCACAAGTCCACAGAGACGATTGACACGCCTCTGAAGAAAAAGAAAGAAGACGGTGAAGCTTATAATCGGCTTACGGTCAGCAGTATACACCTCCGTTAACACTTACGGACCAACTAGCTTCCAACCACCACCATACACACCTCATATACCATATCCCTACATACTTCTGCCACCAAACACCCTACCACCCAACTTACAACTATCATACAAATCCGTACCTTGCGCCATATCGGTCCAAAACCAAGCCATGAGCTCAAATTCTAAGCGAAACCAAAAGAAGGAGAAGGATCTGTCGGTTGATCCCATCCCAATGACCTACACTTTGAACTACTACCTCAATTAATCGAAACTCTCTAGTGGTTCCATACCGCTAAAACCACAAGAACCACCATACCTAAATGATACGATCTGAGTCCGTATGTAACTACCATGCGAGTACATTGGTCATTCAATGAGAAAAGCGGAGGTCGAAGCAAGAGTGCAAAGTCTGTCGATCTAAACGGCTAGATTTTGGAAAATCGCTCCCTAATCCAAGTCTTGAATCATGAGAGCTCATCCGTTTGGTTAAGAAATGGGAGCAACGACGATAGCTTTGCCTCGCCTGAAATCAAGCTATTGAGGATATTCATCAAAATTGTCATATTTTTCAAAGTTAATCTTTTGTAAATAGAACGGCAATAAATAAATACAAAATTACATTTTTCATATCACTTGAGCACGTGCTTTACATTTTAGCTTTACTTCTAAAAAATTACCATTCTTTTTCTCTTCAACCTCGCATCATATGCCCAAGACAATAAAATACCGATTGGTGAGGATGCTAGTCTTTAGTAATAATTAATCTTGAAAGTAATTAATCAAGCTCAAAAGAAAAGCCTGATGAGAGCAAGAATAAACAACGGAGTTCTAGATCCCCAATCAAAGTGTCTTGTCAAACAAAAACATCCGGAATCAAGTCTAAATCCGAGGGCAAAATTAGGGATACGATAAGATCCGCTGAATTAGAAACCAAGATGACCCTGGCTGGGTCGATGTCAAAATTCAAAATTCAAGGAAGAAGAGGACCTGCTGGATTAAAGTAAAAAATAATGATCCAGGCAAAAATAAAGGTCAAAACATGAAATTCAAGAAGAAGAAAACCTTAAGCTGGATTAAAAGCTAAAAGAATCCAGGCAAAAGCGAGGGTTAAAGTTCAAAATAATGATTGACAAAGTCACGATCAAAAGGTCTTGTCGGTTTCCAACCACAATTAGATCAAGCAAAAGCCCGCTAGGTCAACAATTAAGAACGACCTAGGCAAAGTTAGGACACAATCAAGCAAAAGCACCGCTCAATTAGAACGACCTAGGCAAAAGTTGTACAATCAAGCAAGAGCCCGCAAAAGTCAGCAATTAAGAGCGACCTAGGCAAAAGTTAGAACAATCCAAGCAAAAAGCCGCTAGGTCAACACGATTAAGAGCGACCTAGGCAAAAGTTAGGGTACAATCAAGCAAGAGCCCGCTTGATAAATTGACAATTAAAGCGACTGAAGCAAAGTTAAGGAATTACAATCAGCAGACAGCTAGAGTCAACAGTGAACGACCTAGGCAAAAGTTAGGGCTAATCAGCAGAGCCCGCTAGGTCAACAATTAAATGAAGCGACCTAGGCAAAGTTGGGTAGCAATCAAGAAGCAGAGCCAGCTAGGTCAACAATGAGGGCGACCCTGTAGGCAAAGTTAGGGCATAATCAAATAGAAGCCCTTGGTCAAGCAATCAAGAACGACCTAGGCAAAGTTAGGGATGATCGCAATCAACGAAGGCCGCATGAGGTCAACAATCTTCAAAGAGACCTAGGCAAAAGTTAGGGCATAATCAAACAAAAACCGCTAGGTCGGAGAGCACGTAAGGGCGACCTAGGCAAAGTTAGAGAGTAGCTTGAAAGACCTCTTTGGGTTAGAAACTCAAAAGACAACCAGGCAAAAATTAAAGGTCAATCCAGAATCCCAAGACAACATGACATTTACGCACCTCATGTGTTCCTAAAATTGGGGCAAAATTTTTTTCATTTCTCAAGTTTGGTCAATTTGACAATCAAGATTATGAAAAGCGACGTGCGTTCTTAAAGAAAAGGTGCCGTTTGGCCCGATTAAACCTACACCTTTTGTCATTTTTTCTTTTCAAACACTACCTCAAGCATCGCTTTTGCAAACTTTCTCTATACTTTTCATTAACCATCCATAAATCACTTTACTTTTTCTCCAGGCGTTGTATTGTGCAAAGGAGATGTGAAAAATGTAAAAATAAAAAAGGATTAATTTTGAAAAAAATCATGACAAGTCGATGAATCCTCCCAATTCGCGATACGATGGGATTGTTTCCAAAAGAATCATCTTCCTACCAGCCACGAAGCCACCAAAACAAAAGGAGGTATATCATTCAATAATGACCATTGTTGGGTCTCGAAATATCTTGGAAAAGAAAGTTCCAAAGTTGATCAAGAAGCCAAGAGATTGACCGGACTTAAGTCAATCTAGCTCGTCTTGATTTTTGATTCCTCACACCAACTATAAGGTTGTCGAAAGGATGTGTCATAAAAATAAAAAAATCAAGAGTAACAAAAGTTTTACACTATTTCATGGTTTGCATTCATCCCATGGCATTTGTTTCATCAAAAATTATTTGAAGCATTAAAATAAGAACTGCATCATTTCGCATTTATCCAAGCATCATTAACATCATATTCTTCTCATTCATTCAAACAACACATAAGCATCTTTTATTCAAGCATTGCACGACCACTTTTCAGGTAATTAATTAAGGTAAAATTGTCCGAATTAGTCATATTAAAAAACCGAATCAAGTTTTTAAACCAGGTAAAAAGCCGGCCCAAACAAATGAATTTGAGGTCATCCTGAATGATGAATCAAGTCCAAACTGGGCAAGCGTTTGCCCACAAAATTTAATTTGAGGTTATCCTCAAATTCTCAGTCAAGTCCAAACTGGGGAAAATGTTTGCCCACAAAATTTAATTTGAGGTTATCCTCAAATTCTGATCAAGTCCAAACTGGGAAAATGTTTACACAAAATTTAATTTGAGGTTATCCTCAAATTCTCGATCCAGTCAAACTGGGCAAAAGCTTGCCCAACAAAATTCGATTTGAAGTCATCCTCAAATTCCTAACCAAGAGCAACCGGGGCAAACATTTTCCCGGAAAATTCAGGCCGAGGCAATCTCAATTCCTCAACGTCGAAGAATCAAATCGTGGCAAACATCCGCTCACACCATCCACTCTGAGGCATCCTCTAAATCAAGTTCAAACTGGGGCAAACGCTGGCCCACACAATTCAATTTGAGGTCATCCTCAAAATCAAGTTCAAACTGGGGCAAACACTTGCCCACAAAATCTCAATTTGAGGCAATCCTCAATTCCAAATTCAAAATAAGGCAAACAAGTGCCCAAGGAAACTCAGGTTGAGGCAATCCTCAAGTCTAGAATTCCAAAACGCTGGGCAGACGCTTGCTCAAAATCCTCTCAAATTAAGGCATCCCTCGACTGCCAAAAGATCTTCCAAACTGGGGCAAACACTTGCCCAAAGTTCCTTCTAATCAAGATAGCCCTTAATTATCAAGAATTTTCTAAACTGGGGCAAAATAGTTTCCCAAGTTTCTTCAAGAGAATAATTATCAAGTGCTTAAAAACCTTCAAGTTCAAGGTAGAAATTTATTTAAATTCAAGAAAAACAAATTTCAAAATAGCTTGTCCAAGGAAGCTGACGACGAAGTCCATGTTCCGCCCTCACAGGACACGTTGCACCCCTGCCTTGACAGGACTTTTACATTTTTGCCCATCTTAACAGGTCATTTTCACTTTCCTTTCGCTCGTCTAGTGAGGCTTGCATCTTTCCGCCATCGACGGGACTTTCGCATTCACCCGTCTTACGTGTCATTTTTCATTTATCCTTGTCAAGCTAGATTACATTTAAATTTTCGCATACATCTGTCAGCAGATTTCATTTGCATTTATCCTGTCAAAGCAGGATTTCATGTTTAAATTTATGCATACATCTTGTCAAGCAGGATTTCGTTTGCATTTATCCTGTCAAGCAGGATTTCATGTTTAAATTTTCGCATACATCTTTTCAAGTAGGATTTCATATGCATTCATCCTGTCCAACAGAATTTCATGTCTAAATTTTTGCATTCATCCTCTCAAGCAGGATCTCATTTGTATTCTCCTGTCAACAACAGGACTTCAAGCATCGTTAATTTTATTCAATTTCAATGAAAACAAGTTTGCATTTATCCTGCAAACAGCGTGATTTCATTGCATCTTCCTCGACAACGAGTTTTCATCAAGTTTACATTTCTGCATTCTTAGCCTATGTTGTCGCCTCCTCAAGTTTACTTTTTTAGCACCTTGCCTATGTTGTCGAGCCTCCTCAAGTTTACTTTTCTGCATTAATGGTCTATGTTTTCAGGCCTCCTCAAGTTTACTTTTCTGCACCTTGGCCTATGTTGTCAGGCCTCCTCAAGTTTACTTTTCTGCACCTTGGCCTATGTTGTCAGGCCTCATCAAGTTTATTTTTCCGCACCTTGGCCTATGTTGTCGCCTCTTCAAGTTTACCTTCTCGCATCATGGCCTATATTGTCGTGCCACCATCAAGTTTTAATTTTACGCATTTCATGGCCTATGTTGTCGTGCCACCATCAAGTTTTAAATTTCTGCATCATGGCCTATGTTGTCAGGCCACCATCAAGTTTTAAATTTCTGCATCATGGCCTATGTTGTCAGGCCACCATCAAGTTTTAGATTTTCTGCATCATGGCCTATGTTGTCAGGCCACCATCAAGTTTTAGATTTTACGCATCTCATGGCCTATGTTGTCGGGCCACCATCAAGTTTTAGATTTTACGTGCATCATGGCCTATGTTGTGAGGCCACCATCAAGTTTTAGATTTTCGCATCATGGCCTATGTTGTGGGGCCACCATCAAGTTTTAAATTTACGCATCATGGCTCATCAAGTTTTGTTGCATCATGGCCACCATCAAGTTTTAGATTTTCTGCATCATGGCCTATGTTGTCAGGCCACCATCAAGTTTTAGATTTTCTGCATCATGGCCTATGTTGTCAGGCCACCATCAAGTTTTAGATTTTCTGCATCATGGCCTATGTTGTCAGGCCACCATCAAGTTTTAAATTTTCGCATCATGGCCTATGTTGTGGAGCCACCATCAAGTTTTAAATTTCGCATCATGGCCTATGTTGTGGCCACCATCAAGTTTTAAATTCTCGCATCATGGCCTATGTGTCGTGCCACCATCAAGTTTTAGATTTTCTCGCATCATGGCCTATGTTGTCGGGCCACCATCAAGTTTTAAATTTCTCGCATCATGGCCTATGTTGTCGTGCCACCATCAAGTTTTAAATTTCGCTTTTAGGCCTATGTTGTCGTGCCGCCAAGTAGCTTAGATTTACTGCTTTTAGGCCTATATTGTCAGGCCGCCATGTAGCTTAGATTTGCGCTTTTACCCCAGGCCTATGTTGTCAAGCCACCGTAGTTTAGATTTATCAGCTTTCGTGCCTATGTTGTGCCGTAGCTTAGATTTTCTCAAGATCATGGCCTATGTTGTCGGGCCTCATCAAATTTTTTCTCGCACATATCCTCTGTCAGCGAGATTTCATTTTGCATTTATCCCGCAATGCAGGATTTCATTTGCATTCTTCCCGAACCGGGATCTCATTTTGCATTCTCCTGTCACAACGGGACTTCAAGCACATTTGTTTTTCGTCCAATTGTCGACGGGTTTGCATTTATCCTGCAAACGAGGATTTCATTCGCATCTTCCCGGATGAACGACGGGATCTCATTTGCATTCTCCTGTCAACAACAGGATTTCAAGCACGTTTATTTTTCTGTCCACCCCTCAAGCACGTTTGCATTTATCCTGGCAACAGCAGGATTTCATTTGCATTTTTCCCGGCAACAGCGGGACCTCATTTGCATTCATCCTAGCAACAGCAGGATTTCATTTCATTCTTCCCGTCAACAACGGGGTTCCCCTCAAGTTTACATTTCTGCATCATGGCCTATAGTGTCAGGCCACCATCAAGTTCAATTTCTGCATTATGGCCTATGCTGTCAGGTCACCATCAAGTTTAGTTTTTCTGCATCACGGCCTATAGTGTCAGGCCACCATCAAGTTTCCCTTTCTGTATATTAAAGTTTTCTTTTATGCACTCCGGCCTATAGTGTCAGGCCACCTTGTACATACCTTACTTTTTAACTCGCCTCAAACAGGCCCTTTTCCACTCCACTGAGCCTGTCTTCACAGGCCATTCTCTTCTACTTCGACCATTTTAACAGGCTGTTTTCATTTCATTCTGCTTACAAGCAATCCCGTTGCATTCCACGAATGTCCTAACAAGCCTTCATTTGTTTCAGTTTATTTAGGCTATGTCATCTAGCTTTGTATATTTAAACCCTATCGGCACACGAAGCTGGTAAGGTCATTCAACCATCGCCCCCCAGGCATCTATGGGGTCTGCTTTAAGCTCAAGGCTTCTAGTGCCGCTCGGACTTCTTCAAAAAACCACCTCGGACATAAGGTGTTCACGTCTTTACTCATTTCCTACCTCAATAATTCAGACAATCATTTCTCATATTATTGGGTAGGAAAATAAGTAAAGAGGGGCAAACTGTAAACACCCAATTATGTCCGAGACCCATTTTAAGGTGATTAATGTATAAAAGAAATTCGAAATGAATTAGAATTTATAATTAAAGAAAAAGATTTCAATTCAAAACCAATACAAAATTAAAATCTGAAGGAAAACAGACAAACAGAAAACAGACAAACAGAAAACAGACAAACAATTAAACAGACAAACAGAAAACAGACAAACAACTAAACAGACAAACGTTTAAACAGACAATAAATCTCCGAGGAATAAAAATAAAACCTGTTTTAATTCTAGACTTAAAAAATAAAATAAAAGAATAAAATAAAAAAATGAAAAAAATATATATAAAAAAAAAAAAAAAGAAAGAAAGAAAAAAAGGCGGTTTCATGAAAAAAAAAAAAAAAAGAAGAGTTTTTAAAAAAAAACTCTCTCTATAAATCAGAAAAAGAAATTTTGAGAGAGATTTTTTTTTTTTTTTTTTTTTTTTGGGATTTTTTCGAAAACAAGAAGGACTCAAGGCTAGGGGGGAGAAAGGAGGTCTCTCTCAGATTCTCAATCTTAGGCTGGGTGGTGGCAACTCTGCTGGAGAAGTGGGAAGGCAACTCCGATCAAAGAAGCAAAACCTTGGGGATCGGAGGGGATCGCGTTTCTTTTGGCTCTTCTGCATCGAAGCCAAGACTTCAAGAATCCTTACAGGATCTACAGAAACTTACCTCACTCGGTTTGTAGAAGAAATCTCCACCTTCGTTCAGGTTAGCAACATTTTCATTGAAACCTCATGAATATCAATACTGATCCTGCATGCTCAATAAATGGACATTGCTTCGAATTGAGAAATGTAGATATGAGAGGGTCTGATTAGCGTTGTGATTTTCAGAATCTTGCTCGCAGTGAATTAGATGCTTAGGTGAATATGTGTAGGGATCCATAGGTGTAATTCTTTGCGACTCTGTAACTGTTAATGCATGTTGATTACTACCATAAGCAGAGTTTCCTAAAACAAGTAGGTACGACCCCCCTGTTATTCCAAGATGAATAAGGTTCTGTTGATCTATTCATATTCTTTCTCAATTTTGGAGGTCTCTGCCCTTAACTGAGATTAGTTACTAAAGACGCCTCTGCCGTGATCTTTTGGCCATAGTTCTAGTGTGATTGTGGCGTTGATTTGAATGTTGGCCATGCAAATCTATTAGAAGAGAAGATTAAAAGAACCAATTACAGGAGTACCCTTCAGATTCAAAGAAGCAAATTGTTGCACCGTTGGATACCTCCTCTCCTTCAACAAATTTTTCCCAGATTTCACCTTTTGCCTCTGAGCAGATGGTTCATCTTGCTCCAGAAGATGAAAATCAGGAATTCGGTCACTGCCAAAGGAGGTTTGAAGTTTCGCAAGGCCAGCTTCGAGTAATGTAATTGCCACACTGGTCCTCGATTCCCACAACGATCCCAAGAAAGTTTCAATTCTATCAACAACATTTCTATCTCAACATCTCCATGTATTACCTTTCACCTCATCAGTACAATTGCTTCATCAGAATATGTCTCATCACAACCCAACTGCCCTTGGGAAACCGCGCTTTCTTTCACCCATGCACTTACGTCAATAGCTCCTTCAAGTCCAGGCATAAGCTCTGAATAGGTTCCTCATTTCTAGCTATAGAAGCACCAACAAAATGGAATATTGAGTCGAATGGTGTTGTGTTTCAAGGTCTACTATATACTGTGAGCCACAGTTGCTAGAGGAGAGCCATGCAAGATCAGGCAAATTTTAATTTTGTGAGAACAGTAGCGAGCTACGCCTAAACCATGAGAGAACCAAAGTCTGCCAACGAAGAGCAACCAATCTCAAGGCTTGAAGTTGATAGGTTGTTGGGATCTATTACATACAGCCTCCCCCAACTTCCTGGCCTCATCCATCAGCCTCTCCCTTTACAGGTAGTACAGCAATCACTCAGCTGGCACACCATGGAATGTTGTTTGTGCCTGTTGGATATACATTTGGACCTGGAATGTTCAAGATGGATTCCATTAGAGGGGGTTCTCCATATGGTGCAAGAGACCTGTTTCAATTAGAAGCAAGGCGAAACCAGTAGTGGGGGATGATTCTAATGTGGTTGCCTCGGATGAACATACTACTGCACCTGAAGCATCATAGGGCACTCATTATATTTGCATAAAGCACACAGAATTCAAAGGCGATTCGTAAGTTAAATTTTCGCCACCAGTTCTACCAACCTTAGGCTGGAGCTCTGGGCTTCTTCATAAGCCATGAGCGTAGACTCATATTTCCGCTACAGAGCTAAATTTCATGGAGGGTTGTACACCAAAATACATGGTATCCAAAATGATATG
The DNA here is from genome assembly GCA_026541065.1 of Canavalia ensiformis. NCBI lineage: Eukaryota > Viridiplantae > Streptophyta > Magnoliopsida > Fabales > Fabaceae > Canavalia > Canavalia ensiformis. Next base: position 2,101,733 of record JAMKYM010000062.1, read on the forward strand.
CACGTGGGGTCTTCCATAATGAGGTATGAAAAAGCATGCAACAGGGTTCACGAAATGAGCACAAACGCCATATACTGGAACCCCAGGACCATATAGCTCACATGCAATTCACGAGCACAGGAACCATGCCTTAATTTGAATGTTCAAGCAAGAAATCAACAACAGAATGGCCAGCTTAGTGGTACTGCAGATGGTATGAGATCCCCAGGGCACAGGTTCGAGTCCCATGGGGACCAATTTCCCTTTTAAGGTATTTTAAGCCGCCAAGCCACTATTCCAGAGCCAGCCATCATAGGGTCAAGCCATGCAAGCCAATAAACCTAGTGAGCCAGCCACCACCGAAATCCAAAAATTCCAGCCATGTCCCTGCCCCTGTAATTACCAGTTTGCCCTTGACCAAATCCAAAAATTCCAGCCATGTCCCTGCCCCTGTAATGTCCATTTTACCCCTGATCTTTCCAATTAATTCCCAACTTCTGAAATACCCATTTTACCCCTGATCTTTCCATTAATTCCCAATCTGTCCCCACTTCTAAAATACCCCATTTACCCTGATCCTTTCGATTAATTCCTACTCTATCCCGAATCCTCCTAATTGTAGATTAACCTCTAAAATTTCCATAATTTAAAACTAACCCCAAAAGGATTTTTCTATAGTTGTAATTAATTCTTTCCTCAAATCCTCAAAGCAAATCCAAATTCTTTCTTTCACATAAAATCAAATCCCCTCTTTTAAAAAGCAAGTCAAACTCCTTCAATTCAAGCTAAATCCCAAAAGTTCAAAACAAACTCTTATCAAGAAAATTCAAATCAAATTCTTTTTTAAATCAATCAAGATCAATCTTTCGTTTCATTTTTAATCAAGCTTATCGGTCCTAAGTCTCACGCAATGGATCCTAGGGACGAACTGGTAGCTTTTTCTGCTGTTCGCTTCCTAGGAATTCATATGGGTCCCAAGTGCAACCGTAGTTGTCTTGGACTCTGTGCCTATGTGGACTGAAGATCCTTTTGTAAAATTTCGATAAAAACTTCATTTTAGAATCCCTAAAGTCTCACGCGACGAACCCCAGTATCGGTAGCTTTTTTTGTTCTAGGTTTAGGAATTCGTATGGATCCCAGTGCAGCCGTAGTTGTCTTGGATCCTGTGCATATGTGGACTAAGGATTCTCCTTAAAATATATTCAAAACAATCAAGCCATTTTCAAATATTACTTTCCAAGTGGCTCCGAAGGTCAAGCCTTCGAGCACATTTCAAACACTCTTTCAAACACTTTCGAAAGTCAAGCTTTCGAAACATAACCCAGAACTACGTAAGCCTTGAGTTTCCCATTGCACCGGGGAATACGTAGGAGCAGGATCAAGTCCTGTCAGGCTAACCTCCATCAAGTATTTATTTTCACTCTAATAAAAGGGATCATACTATTTTCAAATAATCACACACTCAATTTAAGGGTACTGTTCTTCGGAACAGGCGAGTGGGGTGCCTAACACCTTCCCCACTCGTAACCGACTCCCGAACTTAGAAGCTCATTCTTGAGTCAGGGTTTTTTCCAAATATTTTTCCTTGAATAAAAATTTGGTGGCGACTCCACATCATCAAAATCAATTCATTTTTAAAATTTTAGCGAGTTCGTCGTCTCGTCGGAATTACGGTTGCGACAAACATAATTTAAATACAATATTATAAGTTTTTTTGATATAATTTTTTAATTAAAATTATAGTTGATATAAATTGTCTTTATATTTATGCGTTTAGCTAGCCAATTATGACTTAGATATTGGAAAACACATTGTATGTTCATTGGTTAGATGAGAGCGAAATTAGACTGCTGTATTAGGACTGTATATTGGCTGTTTGGATTGTTACAAAATGAAACTAGTTTTTCCGCTAAATATTACAAAAGATGGCGGAGGAAAAACATTAATTCCATTTCTTTAAATTAGTCTCCCATTTTCATACACTATGTGCATATGTATCTAACTTTTATTTATATATATATATATAGTTTTCTTTTAAAAAAACTATATATATATATGTATATATATATATATTCTTGTTTATGGTTCGTATATTATTATTTATATTATATGTTGAGTATGCATGAAAACAAGTAAAATAATCATTTTCTTAAGGAAAGAAATATAATCATTAATCAGTGTAATGTAGAAAAGAAGAAATTGATGGTTTTGAACTTTTGTTATCTAAATATATATAAAACAAGGCAAGTTGCATATGGATTTACCTAATGTGATCAATGCAAGCATATTTAGTAGATATATACGGTTATAGTGCAGGTATTTAATATGTTTTTTTAGCATTTCTCTCTAAATTCTAGCATGGTGTTTTGGAAAGAGAACATATTTTTTGTTTTCAGCAATAATTAATAAAGAAACTTCCACATCCAAATGTATTAGGTCTCTAAGGTATTTATTATCTCATTTAATAATATTAATTGATTAAAAGAAATAAAATGTAAGCTTTTGACGACTAAAGAAACCCGAACTAATCTAGAGCAAGGACAATAATATAATATAATATAATATATATATCATATATATATATATATATATATATATATATATATATATATATATATATTAGGAATGTTTGACATAAATTTTGACATCTTTTTAAAATTCAAAACACAATTTTACTTTTTAAAAAAGCAATCAAGTAATTGAATAATTATAAAAAAGTTTATAGTATTAATATATTTTATTAAATTTATAATAAAAATATCTTAAAAGTTATGTTGCTGTTAATTCTTTCCCAATTTAAATGTAGATTAATTTTTTTTTTGTGTAATTTATAATTATTTGGATCCAACAAGGAGCCAATGAGAAAGTGTCTAGAGTTTAAACTCTTAATCAGATATGTTCTTTTAAATTAAGGTGCTTAACTAAAAAGTTTTAATATCTATTTAGGATTTCAAACATTTCTTTTAGATTTTGATTGAATATTATCAATTGTGTTTGGTTAGTTTTGATTTGTAATTTTATCAACCTTTATATTAAATGTTTAGATTCAATTTCTATGTTAGGTTTATTGGTATTGAAGGTTTTTTTCTTTAGATTTTTCAACTCTTTATTTCTTTTGAATTAACTCAATTTCACAATTCATAACTAATGTCATGTTTAAGTTGTGTTACTTAGAAACTAATGCAAAATATTGTCAAAAATTTTCAACTTTAAGATCATTTAAGAATTAATCATTAATTAAATGTAGAAAAACTTTCTGCTTGAATAGAATATGAATGAGATGGTGGCTTTGGAATAATACTTGTTTTTATTGATATAGTTACTGCTGATGGAAATTCCTGAAAATCGACAATGGGTGTATAATAGGTTGGATCAAAATAGACATGTGAGACATGAATTTGTAGAGGGAGTAAATGAATTCATTCAATTTGCAACTAACCAAGAAAGCTTTTAAAGGTATCCAAAATTGAGGTGTCCTTGTAGGAAATGGCAATGTGGACGATTTTGTTATGTAGATGATGTCATGATACATCTTTATGAGAAAGGATTTATGGAAAATTACCATTGTTGGACAAATCATGGTGAAACAATGCCACAACATCCTTCTGTTACCGTGGAAGAACCATATTATGGTTATGGTCAGGGAAGGGAAGAATTCAATCCATTTGAGCAATTGATCATGGATCATGTTGGTCCAGAAATTGGCAATGTCATACAATAAGATGATGGTGGAATGGGCTCTGAAATCTTGGAGGAAGATCCAAATCCAGAGGCTAAAACATTTTATGATATGTTAGTAACTGCACAAGCTCCATTATATAATGAATGTGAAAATTACATAGAACTATCAGCTTGTATGGAGCATTGAGTATAGAATCTGATTCAAATTAGTCTGAAGATAGTTTCGATCGGTAGGTTCAATTTATGGGTAGGGCCTTACCTAGCGGAAACAAAATGCCTACAAATGTTTATCATGCTAAGAAATCAGTAGAAGGTTTGAGATTAGGTTTCATAAATATTGATTGTTGTCCACGTGGATGCATGCTCTATTATAATGATAATGCAAATGAAAGTATCACAAGTTGTAGGCTTTGCGGTGAAGACAAATATAAGATAACCACTAGAAGGGGAGTTCAAAGAAAAATCGCTAGAAAAAAAATGTGGTACTTCCCAATTATCCCAAGATTGAAATGGTTATACTCTTCAATGACCACTGTATCTCATATATGATGGCACAATGAGAACCAAAGAGAGGTTGGTGTCATATGTCATCTATCAGATGGAGAAGCTTGGAAGTATTTTGATAGGATGTATCTCGAGTTTTCTTATGATCCCCAAAATGTAAGGTTGAGATTATATGCAGATGATTTCGCCCCTTTTGTTCAATAGGGTAAGACATACTCATGTTGGCCAATCATATTAACTTCGTATAATCTTCCACCTCGAATGTGCATGAAAAGGGAGTTTATGTTCCTTACAATCATTATCCCTGGTCCAAATAACCCTAAGCGTAATATTGATGTTTATATGCAACCTCTTACAGAGGAATTAACAAATTTGTGGAATGATAGGGTAGTTATGTATGACGTATCATTAAGATAAAATTTTATGATGAAGGCAGCTTTGATGTAGATAATTAATGACTTTCTTACTTACAGAATGTTATCTGGTTGGTCAACTGCAGGAAGACTTGCTTGTCCAATATGTATGGAGAGATCAAAAGCAAGTTGGTTGTACCACAGTTGTAAGCATACATTTTTTTACTGTCATCGACAATTTCTTCCAAGTGATCATCCATATAGAAGAAACAAAAATGATTTTAAGAGAAATTATGTTGATACATCTTCCTTTCCTCCTCGTTTGACCGGAGAAGAACTTTGGCAAAGGACTTGGCAGTTGCCATTCATATGGGAGTTTGAAGGAAAAAAAATTACCTGGTTTTGGTGAACATCATAATTGGACTAAAAAAAGTATATTTTGGAAGTTACCTTATTGGAAAACACATACTTCGTTATAACATTGATGTTATACACACCGAAAGAAATGTGTTTATGAATGTGTTTAACAATGTGTTTAACACAATCATGGATATTAAAGGTAAGACAGAGGATACAGATAAAGGGAGAATAGATTTAGCCAATACATGTAAACGGCCGGAGCTTCACTTACAAGAGGTTCCGGGTGGAAAGTATGTAAAACCAAAAGCTAAATATGTATTTAACAAGTTTGAACGAGTTGTTGTTTGCTAGTGGGTTAAACAACTTAAGTTGTCTGATGGATATGCTTCAAATTTAGGTAGATGTGTTGATATAGGATCAGCAAAGTTGCATGGAATGAAAAGTCATGATTTTCATGTATTTATGCAACGATTACTTCCTACTGCATTTGATTGTTTATCAAAGGCTATTTGGAAACCACTTGTTGAGCTTAATCACTTTTTTAGAGAACTTACTTGCACAACTTTATACATAAACAAATTGATGGATATGAAATCTGCTATTCCTGTATTATTGTGTAAGTTAGAGCAAATCTTATTGTGTAAGTTAGAGCAAATCTTCCTTCCAAACTTCTTTGATTCTATGGAACATCTTCCAATTCACCTACCTTATGAAGCACGAGTTGGAGGTCCAGTTCAATATTGTTGGATTTATCCGTTTGAGAGGTATTACTTAGTTTCATGTCAATCTATGTATACATTTCTAATTTCATATAAGTTTTTCAATATGTATTTCACTTAATTACTTTCTTTCTTTTTTAGATTTCTACGTTCTTTGAAAGAAAAAATCAAAAACAAAGCTAGGGTAGAGGGTTCTATTTGTCAAGCCTATTTAATGGAAGAAACATCTACTTTTACTTCTTTTTACTATCCATCGCAAGTAAATACCCGAAGAAGTAGAATGCCACGTAACATTGAAGGAGAAGGTTGTTCATTGAATCCTCCCATTTCAATTTTCAATTATCCAGGACGTGGAAGTGATAAATGTATTCAATATTACTTAGAAGAACGTGAAATGAAAGCTTCCCATTTGTATGTTCTTCTAAATTGTGAAGAAATTGAACCATATCTAGAGTAAGTTAAGGCTCAAATTATATTTCAATATTTGTATAATCTTTAAAACATGTTTTATTGTCTAATTATCATATGTATGTTTTTAATTTGTAGCAAGTATGCTGATTTTTTAAGAGAGTTTCAACCCGATATTTCTGACTCTAAAATTCATAATGAAATTGCTTTTCATTTTCCTTTATGGTTTATTGAATATGTATATCCCTATTATATATATTATTCAAATGGTGTTATATTTTCATAATATGATTTACGATTCCAACAAAGTAAAGTTGTTTATTATAGGTTTAAAATCCGCAAAATCAAATTGAAGATTCACTCTTGATTTCTTTTGGCATGGAGGCCAATAAGAATGGTTCAATCATGGCCTATTTACATTGTAAATGGATATAAATTTCACACCAAGACATGGAGTGAAGGCATGCAAACTTCTAACTATGGTGTGTGTGTATGAGGCACCAATGGTCAATTAGAAGATGAGTTTTTTGGAATTTTAACTGATATAATTGAATTGGAATATCCTGGCATACCCACTAAGATAGTTATTTTTAAGTGTGATTGGTTTGATAACACCCCTAATCGTGGGATAAAGATAGATAATCAATATAGAATTGTTCAAGTCAAACAATCAGAAAGATATACTCATTCATATTTGCTCAACAAGCTGAGCAAGTTTATTATACATCATATCCAAACGGACATCATGGTTGGTTAGCTATCATTAAGACAAATGTGCACAGTATGATCACAAATAATGTAGTTAATCAAGTTGACAATGACATTGAGTATCAAGATGTTCATGAAGTTCATGACCTCCATGTCATGTTGAATATTGATGCAGATGTTTATGATTATACTCTTATTGATATGAACAGTATTAGTGAGTAAGTTGATATAAGTTTGCTTAATGAACCTGATTTGGATGAAAATAGTGACAGCACTTATATCTCAACAGATAATGAATATGATAATGGTAGTGAGAGTTATTTAAATGACTCTAACTCAACTTAATTAGGTAATTTTGAATTTTTTATATCTTCTTTTTAATGTATTTTCTATGTCTAACATTTTACATTAATTACTTCTAATATTTTATGCATACAGATGGATGACAACACAGCTAGAGGTTGAGGTTGAGGTCGACCAAGAGGTCGGGGAAGAATTTATGGTAGGACATCTCCATCACATGCAATAGAATCTTCTAATCCACAAGAAATGCCTTCTAATCCGACTTCAATAGCTATAGGAGTAAATATTAGACCAGGATCATCCTTGCCACATATTGATACATCAAGTCCACCCACCCCCACACAGGTGCATCTACCCCTACATCTTGTACACATCCTTCCTCTACACCTGCATATTCTGCTCATCAAATACTTCCATCTCTACCAGTAGTTGGAACAAGAGATCTTATTGATAGGAGGGTATGGATTAGCCCAGGAGCTAAGCATGAGTAAGCATTTTATTTTTCTTACAATTAATATGATTATCAAGTTTTTGGTTCTTTACTCAAATTATTATCACTATTAACATTATTTTTTTATAGTTTCTTGCCTCCAGATGTATGTAGTAGAGATATTACAAAAATTATTAAGTTAAAATTTGATGATTCTTGGCCTACTTGGAGTTCTGTTCCTACAGAAGTTAGAAAGATGTGGTTTGAAGAATTCCAGGTAACATTGTATTTAAATTTTTTTAGCTAACTTACCTATTATTCATTATTTTTAATACATTTCTTATAACAAATGATGCAGAAATTTTATAAATGGCCGCCACAACATAATGCTACCATCATAACAACTTTTGAACATAAAGGTTTAATGATGATGAAGAATACAATGAATAAGGTGCGGAGTGGAAAGGATAAAGACATTTGGATTACTCTTGAGGTTAGACAACGATTGGAGCTTCATTGGGCTGGATAGGACTTCCAAAAGAGAAGCACTATTGGCAAGAAAAATCGAGCTTGTGATAGTGGAGCTTCCTTATACACCAGCGATTCTGTATCTGTTGCTATGCATCGTAATAGGATGATAATAAAAAATTAAGTATTTAAGTTATTCTTATTAGTTTTAGTTATTTAAAAAATTTAACTTGATATTGTTTATGTAGAGTAAGGAGCTTGAACGAGATCCAATTGCATTTGATATTATGGAAAGAACTAAAGAGAATAAAGCTAGAGAATAGGTCAACAACAAGGTAAAGAATGTTGTTGTATGTATGTCAACTATAGTTTTATTTTTGCATTAAATGATTTATTATTTTTTATTCTACAAACTTACGTGTACTTATACTTTGTAGGAGGAATTTGTTCATCGTCGATTTGAATCCCAACAAAGTGATTCTACTGAACATTCTATAGCATCTGATAATGCCATTTTTTTGGATGTTGTTGGAGGACGAAACAAGAAGGGACAGTATATGGATTGGGTCAGTTAGGTGATGAATTTATCTATTCATCCACTAATTGTACCCAACCTAATGTTGATGTTGGGACCAACTATGAGCAGATCATCACCAAGTTCACTGAAGAGTTACGACACACAAAAAACAAAGCTATCTGAGATAAAGACGGATTTTGCTCAGACTAAACAAGTTCTTCAACAAATAGTGCAGCATTTAGGATTACCTTCTATCTTTAGTTTCATGAGCTCAAATGAGAATGAACCTGCTAATGATGCTCTTACTGTTCATGATAATCATGATGATAGTCAACCTCCAAACAGTGGTCATCATGATCAGCACTGATATTATTCTCTATTTCTATTATATACTAATTTTGTATGAACTTATACTTATTTACCTTTAATTATGTTTGGATTATATAATTCATATCAGTTTCTTTGTTTAATGATTTTTTATTTATAAATTTATAATTTTCTTAATAATAATTGTGTATATATCTCATATATCCAGATCTGTTCAATTAATTTTTATGTAAATAATAAATTAATTAATTAATTTATATTAAACAGAATTAACGACCACTTGTGCGACCAAATATCTGTCTCTAATTTAGCCACCAGCATATTGTTTAGTGATCATTTTAGCGATCGATTTTAGCTGCTGATTTAGCGACTGAATATTCCGTCTCTAAATTAGTCACCAGCAAAATCATTTAGTGACCATTTTAGCGACCAATTTTAGCGGTCAATTTTACGACCGAATATCCGTCTCTAATTTAGTCACCAGCATATCGTTTGGTGACCATTTTAGCAACCGATTTTAATTTTTTTTGCTACTGATAATTTTGGTCGCTAACATTCCCATGTTTGCAACTGAATTTTTTTTTCAATCGCAAACTTATTTTATGACTAGGGTTTTAGCAATGCTTTCAATTCTATCGCAAAAATAATTAGTAACCGAATTTATAAAATTAAAAACCGATATATTTGGTCGTTAAACATTATTTTCTTAGTTGTATTATAATTAGAAAAAGATGAAAACTAATAGAATAATTATAGTAATGTAATTATAAAAATTATATCATTGTAATTGTAATATTTAAAAAATTGAATATTTTTATAATTAATTTTTATATCAATAATTTCTACTATAAATATATGTTTTACTTGTTAAAATACATAAATTTATTTTATACTTTTTTATTTTTTTATTAACATTAATATAATATATTATATTATTATTACAAACACACAATTTTATATCAATATTGAATTTTAATTATTAAAAGTTTTTACCAACAAAAAGTCTTATTATTAAATATATATATATATATATATAATATAATTATACATTAAAAAATAGGTGAAATAAAATAAAAATTAGATATATAAAAAATAAAATAAATTTGATGCACTAAATAGATATATATATATATATATAATATTAAAATAAAAATATTAATAAAATATATGATAATCAAGATATATGACTTTTAACAAATAAATTACTAAATAATTTAATTAAAATAAAAAATCATTATTTATAGAATTTGATAATCAAATATGAATGAGAGCAATATTATGAGAAGATTGTGAAACTGACTTTTCTTTAAATGTGGGCTGATTCATATTTTTTGAATTTCTCTGTAAAATATGAAATGAATGTAATGGTATGAGTTTTTTTTTATAATAATAAAGTAATTAAAATTTCAATCCATTGCTATTACATTATTTTTAATGACTTAGTATCAGAATATTTTGAATTAGTATGAAAAATATTATAAACTAAAATTTAATTGGAAAAAGTATAATCTGTCCTTTTCAATGTTTAAAAATCAATTTGGATACAGAATTCATTGTTGACCAGCCGATATGTATTTCCATCATTATCAAGTACAAGAAATTTCAGTCTTTCCTTTCTTCGAACTCTAGATATAATTACATGAAGTTATTTATGAAGAAAATTAACTTCAGAATAAAGCATAAATATGATGGCACTAAATTATTTTTGAAATGAAGATTTTCTTTCACCTATTTTTCTTCCTGCAGTCACTGCAGCAGAAATAATATTTTCCTAATATATTAGTAATTAATCTTGTTCTATTGCATGGACCAATAAATTGATCTATTTCTCAACGAATTCCAACTTCCAGTATAAGTTGCGTTTTGAAATTAACACTTACTTTCATTGAAAAATTCCATTGTAAATCAATGACATCATCTCATCATTATCATCGCGTATGCAAGCTGAATCGGATCCCCATCAAAATGAAATCATTTACCTTTCCGACAGTTCCGATATTAGTCGGTGCAAGTATCTCTTTCCTTAACGTAACTTAATTCCAGGATATTTCAAACAAATTTTGATAAGAAAACTTGATTTAATGCAAAAATGGATTGTCCGATTTCAAAGTAAAAAATTCTGAAATTTGAATTTCAGAAATTTGATCATTTGATTTTCAGATATTGATTATAATAATTTTTTAGGATAAGATACAATATTATAAATACTTTTAGTATTATTTTTAATCAAATTTTTTTTAACAAGTATAATAAAGATTAATACCAAAAGATGATATCATTTATTAAAATATAATTTTAAATTTAATTAAAAATTATCCTAAAATATATTATATTTAAATTTTATTTTTTATAGTTTAAATAAAAAATTATTTTTTTAATAATTTTATTGTTATTTAATTTTTTATAATGATAGAAAAGCTTCAAGTGAGATATAATTTTTATTAATTATTTGTTACGGTTAACCATTCAATAATTAAAAAATTAATTATTTATTACTGTGCCTATGTGCGTAAGGAGAATTATACTTATCCACATAAAAATGTTGGATATTAATTCAAAAGGAAAGGTGGGGCTCATTCGTGGGATTTTTGACCAGATTATAACATTTACTTTAAAGCAAATTACCGACAAAGTGTCATTTGAAAACGTCATTACCAGAATAACGCAGTTACAATGCACGTGGCGTGGAGCCATATGTACCATAAGGTAGCCGGCAGATCACATCATATTTGACTTAGAGGGGTTTATTAGAGAACATGCGTTAGTCACACGCAATAGCAATTTATAATAGCCGTTGATCGATGGATAAAAATGTGGTATTATTTTTTAAATAAATGTAAATTTTTTATATTAATTTTTAAAATAATTATTATAAAAAGAATTTTTTACGTCGGTTACAGAATAATCGCTGTAAAGAATATTTTCTATATCAGTTATTTTGAGAATCGATGTAGAAAGTCAGTTTTTTATATAACTTTCTATATCGGCTCTCAAGATAACCGATGTAGAAAGTACTTTTTACAGTGGTTGTTTTGAGAACCGATATAAAAAGTTGATTTTTTAAATAAATTTTTACATCGTTTCTTAGGAAACCGATGTAATTGTAAATAAAATGGCAAAGATTTTACATCGGTTATTCATTTAATTGATGTAGTAAGTAGTTTCTACATTGGTTTTGAGAAACAACCAATGTAGAAAGTCTTCTCCTTTCCCTTTTTTTTTTATCCTGGTCGTTTTCAACCTCATTCTCTAAATCCTTACTTTTTCGTCTCGGTCTTTTTTCTCTATTTTCATTTACGTCTTAACCATTACCGCTGTCACTGTTGCTTTTCGTTGCACTCCGTCATTACATTCGTGGTCGTCGTCGCCGTTGTGAACATTGCTTCCGCTCGAAGTCGTCATCTCGCGTCCTAAGGTATGAGCAACCTCCGTCGTCTTTGTTGTTATTTATCTATCTCCTTCTGTTATTATAGTTGAAATTACATTCATTTTGGTTATTTTCTATTATTTGCAAGCTTTTTATTTCGCTACTAACATGCCTTCATTTGACTACAACTGTGCCTTCGCTCGAACACTGCCTGACCACCGCTTTGCTATCGCTCTACCATTGTTGTGTTGATTGTGAGGTATTTATGTGAAAGCTTGCTTGTGTTAACTTGAACAAAGAAGCCTCTGCACCTTTGCTTTGTTAGGTGATATGTATGTTATAGTATATATTTTATTTTAAATATAGGTAATACTTGAGTGCATGAACTTGGTTTTGAAACATTGAACAATCTTTATGACTTAATAATATAACCTAAGTTCATCCTCTGTAGATAAATTGTTAAGGAAATATTTTAATTCATAAAGAATCCATAACTAAGTTTATTAAGGTCATAATAGATATGAGATGGGTTACGTGCAGTTGATCACAACTTATTGTTAATTACTAAAATGATAGTTACCATAATTATATGTTTAAATTGCATGTTGATCTTTCTAAGTTAAATTGATTTCTTTTCTTGAGTTCAAATATGAGCATACACTTAGTTTCCCATTCAATTTTAAATACAATGAGTATATTATTGAATAAGTAAACAATTCATTGTATTCAATCTTAAATTGTCCAAGTTGGATAATTTGGAGTTAAAGTTTTTTATTTAGTGGTTAACAATTTCTTCTTAAATCCTTATTTTAAAACTTTTAAAATTACAACACATTTGATGTAATTTTAAGTTATTTCATTTGTAAATTCAAATTTGATAATAAATAATGATGTATTTAGTTTAAATATATAAATTTTGTGATTTCTGTGTTGTGTGTCTGGTCATTTTGTTTGTATATGTAGGTATTATGAATAAATAATATAGTAGTATACCTAAACAGAATGAATATTTAAAAAAAAAACTGGTCTTTCTACATCGGTTAAGACTATAACCAATGTAAAAAGTGATTTTCTACATTGATGGTAGGTAGAACCGATGTAGAAAGTATACTTTTACAGCGGTTGTTGGCGGAGAGCTATTTGTAGAAAGTATGACTTTACGACGGTTTTGCCACAACCGGCGTGCAAAAGTCCTACTTTCTATATCGGTTCTAGCTATAACCAATGTAAAAAGTGTACTTTTCACATCTTTTCTATAACTGATGTAAAAATGTCTTATTTTCTATATCGTCCGCTCCAACACCGCTCAAATAACAGATGTAAAAAGTTCATAACAACCGATGTAAAGAGCTCATTTTCTACTAGTGCTTGATGAATTTAGCAACTATGCCAATATGAAATGAGGAAAGTTAGGTGATATTAAGGGTGCTTCTCATACGGGTTTGAATTTAAAAATTTGAATTTAAAATTAATTGATAGTTTGATTTTGTAAATAGATTTTATTCGTATTTGCACATTGATTTAAATAGATAACGAGTTTGTTAGATTATAAGTTGAGTGAGTGAATCATAGTAGTTTAGAAATTTATAAAATTAGAGTTAATTTTTATTAAAGTAGGTTAATAGAAAAGAAAGAAGATAAATTAAAGTAGGAAACATTGTCCATGAAAACAACAACCCATAAGAGGATATTCTAACATAAGAATAAGGTAATAGTAGCAGACAGAAAAAGAATTGTAATTAAAAAACAAAACATTGTATTCAAAAAAACAATGTGGCAACTAGAAAATAGAGCTTGGAAGAAAAGATACTTAATGCTTTGGGCAGGTTGGGTACCAATGGAACAAAAAATGAAGACTTGCATCCGATCGCACTTACCTGTTTTAATGCAAAGGCATCATCAAGGATATCTTGACCTACATTAGAGTACTTCTCTACTTTAGATAGATCCTCAATTCCATTGGGCCTATCATCAAGATTAGGATCAAGAGATTTTAGACAGAGATGGAGACCTTCTTGGACCTCTAGGAGACTCACTCTTAAGCTTAACCCACCTCTTTACTAGCCCTACATATTTTAGAATAGGATTTGGTTATATGATTCACCCTACGTAAATGAATTGGAATGTGGAAATAATAATAATTGGAATGTCTTGAGAATTACGATATGATAAGATTGTCATAACCGCAATTACAACGAGACGACAGACTCGCTAAAAATTTAAAATGAATTTTAATGGATTGTGGAGCCGCCACCAAATTTTATTTTAAGGAAAAACATTTGTAAAAACCCTAACTTGAGGAAGAAATCTAGGTTCAGGAGTCGGTTACGAGTAAGGAAGGTATTAGGCACCCTACTTGCCCGTTTCAAAGAACGGTACCCTTAAACTAAGTGTGTGATATTTTGAAATCTGTTTGATCCCTAAAAATAGAATAGAAAATAAATAGGTTTATAGAAAATAGTGTGACAGGACTTGATCCTGCTCCTATGTATTCCCTGGTGCAATGGGAAACTCAAGGCTACATAGTTCTGGTAAAGAGACTTGATCTCTTGGAAAATTGAAGGATGATTTTAGATAAAAATTGACATTTTTGGACGAAGTTAGTGAAGATAATGTCTTTTTTAAAATCGCATGCTTGCAGAATCCAAATCGTTGTAAGCCGTATTTGAGATCCGCACAAATTAAAATACGGTATAGTAGAGAATGCTACTTGTCCGTATTAGAATTCGTTACACGATTTTTAGAAAATTTGAAAACAGACATTTTAGACAAAGTTGGTAAAAACAGTAATTTTCTGAAATCAAGTGCTCGCAGGATCCAAATTGTCGTAAGCTATATTTGGAATCCGCACGAATTAAAATACGGTACAATAGAGAACGCTACTTGCCCACATTAGAATTCGTTGCACGAATTTTACAAAATTTGAAAATAGACATTTGGGACAGATTTAGTAAAAATAGTAATTTTCTGAAACCGCTTACTTGCAGAATCCAAATCGTCGTAAGCCGTATTTGGAATCCGCATGAATTAAAATACGATATATCAAAGAACGCTACCAGTCCGTGTTAGAATTTGTTTGAATAATTTTACAAAATTTGAAAACAAACATTTTGGGCGTTTTGTAATAAAACAGTAATTTGCAAACAGACGTGTTTGCAAAATTCAAATTGTCGTAAGCCTATTTGAACTCGCATGAATTAAAATACCGAATAGTAGAGAATGCTACTTGCCCGTATTAGAATTCGTCGCACAAATTTAAAGAAATAAAAAATAAACGTTTTGGACAAAGTTAGTAAAAACAATGATTTTCTGAAATCACGTGCTTGCAGAATCCAAATCGTCGTAAGCCATATTTGTAATCTTCACGAATTAAAATACGGTATAGTAGCGAACGCTACTTGTCCATATTAGAATTCGTTGCACGAATTTTAGAAAATTTGAAAATAAACATTTTAGATAAAGTGGGTAAAAACATTGATTTTCTAAAATCAGGTGCTCGCAGGATCCAAATCGTCGTAAGCCGTATTTGGAATTCGTACAAATTAAAATAAGATACAGTAGAGAATGCTACTTGCTCGCATTAGAATTCGTTGCACGAATTTTTAGAAAATTTTGAAAATAGACATTTTGGACAAAGTTAGTAAAAACAATGATTTTATGAAATCACGTGCTTGCAGAATCCAAATCGTCGTAAGCTGTATTTGGAATCCGCACGAATTAAAATACGATACAGTAGAGAATGCTACTTTTCCGTATTAGAATTTGTTTCACGAATTTGAGGAAATTTGAAAACAGAGACTAATATGAACTTGAAAATCCGAGAAGTAAGAGAATTAAGCGGAATAAAAGCTGGATCTAACCTCCATTGATGTTCCTTGTTCAATTGTCTCCAATCCAGCTTAGGTCATAAGGTCCAGAGGTAAGAATTAAGTGTTTTTTTATTTATTTTGATTCAAGCATACACTTAACTTTTTAGGTTCAATGACTTAATCATGCATGACTTAAGCTAGACTTAGCACATAGGATGCATGCACAAGGTCATGCACTCTTATGAATATTTTTTCAAAGGAGGACATACAAACACAAAAAATCATAAAGAAATACATATTCAAGGATCAACACATGAAAAATAATACCTAAACAAGGTTAAAAGAACAAGATCTACACAAGAACTTCAAAGACACAAGAGATTTCGTTGCCGAAATTTGAATTCAAATCTCAGAATTTTTCAAAACTATTTTTTGATAGATCTAAAAAAATTAAAACTGACCATTTTAAAGATATGAATCATAGGAATTAAACAAAACAAGTTTGACAAAAATCAGACCAGAAATAAGCAAGGTATGCACAAATCAAACAAGCTAGGTTCATTTGCAAACCAAGACGAACATGCTTCAGTAATAAGGCGATATAAATTTTATTTCAGATCCAAATTAGAAAAATAATATCATTCAAGAAACTAGAGAGAAAGAAAAAGAGATCTCAACAAAAATCACCAAAATCAGAGATCATTTGACCAATCAAAAATGAAAACAAAAAATAGAGACGAAGATGAACTCAAAAATTTGGCGTCAAAATTTGAATTCAAATCTCAGAAATTTTCAAAAATATTTTTTTGGTATATCAGAAAAATTAAAACCAAAAATTTGAAATATATGGATCATACTAATGAAACAAAACAAATTTAACAAAAATCAAACAAGAAATGAGCAAGTTATGGACAAATCAAACAAGCTAGGTTCATTTGCACACCAGGACAAACATGCTTCAATAATAAGGAAATAAAAATTTCATTTCAGATCCAAATTAGACAAATAATATCATTCCAGAAACTAGAGAGAGAAAAAAAAGATAACGCAACAAAAATCACCAAAATCAAAGATCATTTGACCGATCAAAAATGAAAACGAAAAATAGAGATGAAGATGAACTCAAACATTTGGCGCCAAAATTTAAATTCAAATCTCAGAATTTTTTGATATGTCTGAAAAATTAAAAAAAAAATTAAAATATATGGATTATAGGAATGAAACAAAACAAATTTGACAAAAGTCAAACAAGAAATGAGCAAGTTATGCACAAATCAAAAAGCTAGGTTCATTTGCGCATCAAGACAAACATTCTTAAGTAATCAGGCAATAGAAATTTTGTTTTAGATCCAAATTAGACAAATAATATCATTCCAAAAACTAGAGAGAAATACAAAGAGAATGCAATAAAAATTACCAAAATCGGAGATCATTTGACTGATTAAAAATGAAAACTAAAAACATAGACGAAGATGAACTCAAAATTCCGAGAAGCAAGAAAATTAAGCGAAATAAAAGTTAGATCTAACCTCCATTGATGTTCCTCAATGCCACTTGATAGCACCTTGGAAGGTGATGAAGAGCTGGTTCAACAGAGGCGAAGGAGGTGTTGCATTGCAGAGGTAGAGAGTTTCTTAAGTGCTCCTCTTAGAAAAAATCTGAAAATTCCCTTTCAATGACTCAAAGTGCTCCTCTCTCTCTTCCTCCTTAGAAATTCTGAAATTTTTTAGAAGTGAAGAATCCCTTGAACAAAATAAAATTCCTTATTTATTGATAAAATTTCAAAAAAAGAAAGGAAAAAATTTGGTGCGACTTCCGCTTTTTGTTTTCTGATTTTTCTCTTTTATTTTCTTTTTATTATTTTCTTTATTTTTATTTTTATTTTATTTTTATTTTTATATTTTCTCTAACTAATTCTTAACCGTCATTAACTAATCCAGCTAACTTTCTAACTAAATTCTTAACTAAAAATTTCTTTTTTTTCTTTTATTTATTCTTTTTTTTTGTTATTTTTCGATTTTAGACTAAAAAAACAAAATGATTTATTTTGGGTTTTAAATTTATCCTCGGACATAATTCAGTGTTCGCAAAGATAAAGGAACCCGACACACGCCGCGACCCGGCAAAGAGCATCAAAGTTACCAAGGAAGAACGTGACCCTTACCGCGACTTATCGGAAGAACCAATGTTTTCAAAAATAGTTCTTTACTCATGAACCAAGAGAATAAACTCACATAGAGATGAAAACTTTAAAGAGAAGTGTTATTATTCATCAAAACTTGTTTACATTGAATCCTTAAACCACATTATATACAAAATCTTATTGCCCTAAATTGAAAGAAAATTTACTAATAAAAACAAATAATAGATCCTAAAGAAACCCTAATTAAATTGAAAATCAATCTAAAATTTTAACTTGATTTATAAATAGTTAAAATAAATCACTTGCAAATTACTATCAAATCCTAAGATAAATTAAAGCAAATCAATTACAAATCTTAAGTACATTTATATATAATAAATTCAAATATTTGATTATGATAGGTTTTTATGTCGCATTCTTATCTCGAATCTTCAATTGTTTGAATTTGTACTAGTAATATTAGGACTTTGTTTGTCTCTTCTTGGATTTGGATCAAAATTGCATATAACGAGTCTTTAAGTGGGCTCGAATCTTTATCACCTAGGACTCTTTTTATTTTAGAAGTAGAAGACCCAATATGTATAAGAATGGGTCTATTCTCTCTGTACATTTGTTGCCAAGCTTTTGGCCTTGCCTTGGCCCAATTTGCAAGTTGTCCCTAGGCACAAGGAAAGACTTCTTTTTGGGCTCCACATTGGGCCTAAACTCAAGGTTCCAAGCAGCTAGAAGTCACCCCATGCTAGGCGCACCATAAGACTTATATAAGGCATCCTTGTATGCATTTTTTAACACTTTAAAGTCATAATAGATTTTTTTTCAAAATTATTTGAGAAATCATTTGTATTTTATCTACCTTTAGATCCACTTAAGGTTGGGCATTCTCCTTATCCATGGTAGCCATGGTGGCGAAGAAGGAGTTTATTCTTCCAAGAAAGATGACACTTCCAAGCATTTGAAGAACTACACCAAAATCACCCCCATCTTTCACTTTATCTCCAATCTTTATTGCACAGTCTAGATCCTCCTTCCAAAGTTGCATCAATCTAGTATTAAATCTCCAACAATGGAGGTTAGATCCATTTCCTAATTCATGGTTCTTTTCTTGCTTCTTTTAGGTTTTTCGAGCTCGTCTTTTCCTTTGTTTTCCTTTTCATTTTTTATTAGTCAAACAATCTTCAATTTTGATGATTTTTGTTGCGTTTTATTTTTATATCTTTCTAGTTTCATAATTTCTATCTCTTGTGTGAATAGAATCTAAAATGAATTTTTTATTTCCCGATTACCAAAGTATATTCATCTTGGTATGTAAATGCACCTATTTTAAATTATTTATTCATAACTTTCTCATTTCTAATCTGATCTTTTTTAAACTTGTTTTTTTTAATTCTTATGATCCATATCTTGCAATTGATTAGTCTGAATTTTGCAGATCAGCCAAAAAAAATCTGAGATCTGAATTCAAAAATTGTTAACAAAATTTCATGTGTTCTTGTGTTGATTCAGTTCTTTTAGTCTTGTTTAGGTATTATTCAATATTTTTTATCTTTATATATGTATTAATTTCTATTTTTTTTTGTTTTTATTGTATCATTTTTAAAAAAATCCTAAGAGTGCATGCATCCTATATGTCTAGTCTAGCTTAAGTCATGCATGATAAGTGTATGTTTGAATCAAATTATAAGACACTTAATTCTTCCCCTTTAACCTTATAACTTAAGCTGGATTGGAGACAATTAGATAAGGACTTATGACTTACAATATCATACCTATGCAAAGTATGAAGTGAAAAATGCACTAGAAAACTAAAATTATGACAAAATGAAATTGAGAAAACTGAAAACAAAAGAATAAAAATAAAAGAGAATTAGAAAATAAAAAGAAAAAGAACAAAACATATATAAATGGGCTCGTATAAAGGTCATTTTATTTGCTTTCCTTGAGATTGGTATACTAGTTGTCCATGCTTCATTTAGGCCATAGGTTCTGTACCATATTGAGTTTAATTATTTAGTTTATGCATACCTTAATTGTTTAGTCGAATATCATCTTCTTATTGCATAGGCATGTGTATGTCACTCTTTAAAGTTTCTAGATATTTCCTTTGTGTGCCTACCTTATTTACCAGTCTTTAACTATAGTTTGTCTTTTATTGGAATTTAAGTTTTGTCTTGCCTATTCCATTGAGTATATCATTCTTGTGATAGTTTTTCTTTCTTGTCTTTTAAATTTTCTCTAAGTTTTGTCACTTTTTCACATACACCTGTGAGTACTTCTTCACCACCTACACATTATGAAGGCGCCTATTGAGTTGAGTTGTTTCTTGATCTCAAATAAGTTTGGTGCTCCCACCTTCACCACCTACACAATGCGGTTATTAAATCAGCAAAATCCCGATAGGTCGCACCAGCCATCGATCCAATGTATGGTGCTCCCAAAGTTCCCAGAAAATAAGAGAACATCTCCGACAGAGTCAATGGTGGCTGCACTTGAGCTGCTAGCATCCTCCACCTCTGAGCATATTGCTTGAAAGGTTCCTCATTTCTTTTTTGCAAAACTCCTAACTGCTCTCGTGTTGGAGCAGTATCAAGATTAAAATGATACTGATTCATGAACACGTCTGCTAAGTCCTTCCAACAGGTGATCTTAGAATGGTCTAATTGGATGTACCATTCTAAAGCAGGTCCAGTCAAGCTCTCATGGAAAAAACTGACCAAAAATTTCTCATCTTTTGACCAAACGATCATCTTGGTACAGTACGTCTTTAAGTGAAATAGAGGGTTGCCACTACCATCATATTTGTTAAAGTCTGGGACTTTAAAATCTTTAGGAACAACAGCTTCCATGGTTGGGCATAGTTCTTCAACTCCTAGGGACCTATATGTACTAGGGCCTTGGATGGCCTTAATTTTTTCTTCCATCTTCTCCATCCATACCTCCTTCATCTTGTCACGCGGTGATGGAATATGAACAACCCCTGTAGATTTCCCATGGGTGAATATATGAGGTCCTTCCCATGCTGGCTCAGCATTGTTATAAAACTGAGTGTTAGAATTTCCCAATGATTGGTATCCTTGTCCAACTGGGATCTCAAATGGTGTTGTTTGGCTAGATGTCCATTGAGGATTAGTCACCCCTCTCGTTGCACCAAATGCTCCTTGAGCAACACTGGTGAATAACGGAACTGTTGTTGGGGTGATGAAGGATGCGAAAGGTGGCACTAACATTGATGAACTAGAAGAGGAGACAGTTGAAAAAGGTGGTAATGTCGTTGGAACTGTCATGGCAGGAGAGGTTATTAAATTTGTAGGATTGGAGGTGATTGGGGGCAACTCCACATGCAATTGACCACTTGGCAGAGTCCTATTGACATTGAGCAGGTTTATGGCTTCATTCATTCTTAGTAGCATCTCTTCCATTCTTATTTGAGCTTCTGACATTTCATTCATCTTTCCTCTTACTGCGTCAACTTCCATACCTAGATTCCTCTCTGGCTGGTTTTCTTCTGCCATCCTGATTTAGGATATAATGTTGTGAATTTAGAGTAATTGGTACTTCTCTTTCTAGGAAAATGGTGATTATAAGTCCTGTGAAAAACAATGAAAAGAAAGAAAGAAAAATTTATATTAGCTTAATTAAAATGTTTATTGTGGTTTTGTCAGTAACGACTGCTGAGAACTTTATTGTGAGTATCTTTGGTTTTGCCAATTGGAAACACAATAAACAACAAAAGGACATCTTCATTCCAAGCTTAAACCAGAATACAAGAAGGCTTCTTTTAGAAAATTCATCATTCATTCCTTTCTCATCTAAGGCCTAGTCATTCTTTTCATACACCACACCAGATTTTTACAATGTTCAATGAAATCAAGAATTTTTATGAGTCGAGATTGGGCTAGTAATCGCGTCGACTATCTTCTTGTGATTCCCTCAATTGCTTCATTAGATATCCATACCAAGTTTGCAAATCGAGAAATATAATGTACAACATCCCTTGCAGTCGTATATCTCACCATCCTTTGCCTTTATTGTCCAACAAATGTTGTATATCTTCTTCTTTTCCTTTTAAGAATGTCTGTACTTATTGTCGCGTGCTCCACCTCTTCACTCTTTTTCTTGATTTTTTCTTCATAACCAACATAATTTTCTTCATTTCTTCTTTTGAGACCTTCTAATTGCTTGATTGCTTTTGACCTACTTTACATCCGCTAGTGCCACTTTGAGCTTTGGTTCTCTACCCGAGCTTGATCTCTTTCTTGCCTCCTACGTTCCAAAGTCGCATAAGTCGTTTCTAAACAAGTGCTTGGTATTGTCTCTGCGTTTTTCTTCGCTCTTGCTCTTTGTTAGCTTTCTAAGGATTCATCCTTTCCAAAGATTCTCTAATTGCAAAGCCTCGAGTGTCTTGCACTTCTTTTAATTCCATCTCTAACTTTTTCTTCTTCTTCTACCTTTGTTAGCTTTGTTTTCACTTGCAACTCTTCCCTAATCACAAAAATGTCTTCATTGTCCTTCAAAGACCATCATCGGTGTTTCTTCATCTAGAGGAATGGTGGATTGAAATGGGCTTTGACCTCTAGAGCTCTATTTTTTACCCATATTCTAGAACCTTTCCCGATCCCACAACTTCTTCGTCCTTGCTCCTTGCTTCTTCTAACGATCTTGTCCCATGCTTGTCTTACTTGCCCTAATTGTTCAATTTGAGTTTTGATCCATGGTATATAGAACAAATGGTACCAAGTTATCACTGCTTGGAGCTTCCTTTATGGGATAAGCAAGTTGTCTAAGGGGCCACAGAGGTTATAGTTAATGCATCCTTTAGTTTCCATGAGTGGAACATTAGGAAAATTTCCGCATTGACAAATCACTTCTTCTATTTCCTCCCACCGAGGATACCATCGGATAGTCTTCTTTTTATCTTGTAGGCTTTAAATGATTTGCTAGTAGTTGGCTCCACTCACGAGCACTCTTAGGCCTCAAAATTTTTAAACAAAGCAAATTTTAAACACTCAACCTAGCTTGAGCTACTTCCATCCCTAATTGCCGTAGTTGGCTCCACTTCGACCACTTTTAGGCTTTAAATCGATGAAAATCAACAAAGGGATTTACACTTTTGGTCCCCCTAACAAACACATGTCCAAAGGGGAGCCATATACAACATAGGCACAACAACACAAAATCCTTCTTTTTCTTTTTCTCGTAACAAAAACTCATGGTATAATATACATCTGCAAGGATTGTTGGCACAGGATTCTTTCCTCGAAATTTGCGAGCCATAAAAACATCAATGGCTACCAAGCGATAAACCGATCACCGTTAGAAAAGAACTACCTCATAGATCACTAGGCCAATACATCCATGAATCCTTCCCAATCATTTGTCTCCAAGAAATGAGTTTTCTTTCTAAATAATTTCTGGAAATCCTCGATCGAACCTTTTGTCTTCTTGTTGCTCATCAAATTCTTCACTTGAACTTTGAGCACTTTAGCAATAGTTTACGTGAAGAGTAATGACCTAGAAATTTGTACAATGGCTCTTTCTTCAATGATTTGACTCCATGATGATCTCGAACTCCTCTAAAGTGGGGACTAGCTGGAAGTCTCGAAATGTGAAGCATCTCAAAGGTAGATCATAATACTGAGCAAGTGTAGCAATCGCTTCTACTTGCACATCTACTTCAAGAAGATCAAGAATGTTTCCATACTTTTCTGCAAATGTCATACGTTGTATCTTGTTCATCTTTCGACCCAAAGTTATTAAATTACCAACATCAGGCTTGTTAACACTAAACTGCAGAGTTTTCTTCATCATCAACGAAGATCTCCCCTCGCACTGTGATTCCATTTACTTTTTACCAAAAATACTCACAATAGGTTCCAACACTGTTTTTGACAAACTCCGCCTAAAGTGAAAGTAAACAAATGATATGAGTAAAAATAAAAAATAAAAAAATTGCAAGATATTAATGCATGAATTAAGATATCTATATGCATGAAGCTCTCATCTTTACTTTTTCTCTTTTATTTATGCTATGAACATGCATGTCACGATGCAACAATGGATCATGCTATATTTTATTCATTTTTCTTTTCTTTATTTCTCTCTTTATATTTTTTCATTATTTTTTCTCTCTATCATTTTTATTTCCTCATAAATAAAATGTATGATTGATCCTAAAATTTCCTGAAATTAGACATGAGGAAGAGGAAAGGCGAGAAGTACACTCCCTTTTGTCCTACATAGGGTTGCTTAAATATGGAAGGTCGCTACCTAATGGTCTATGGCTTTTCTAATTAGTGTTCTTCCATAGGTAATGGTCTATTCTAAATGTCTTTGGCCTCCAGAGCTAAATTCCATTTAGGAATGTTGACCACAACAATAGGTGAACTATTAGATGTGGAGCATTCACAAAATAGATCATGCTCTAGATGAGGTTCTCGCAATAACCAAATAGGATGTACATCCAAAATGGCTATCACTACTCAACCTCTTACCTAACTTAAGTCATACTCAGCCCGGGTATAGGGCCCCACTCAGAGTGTGTGACAAGTAAAGGTGTGGTGTGTGAAGGGAGCATACAGACCTATAAGGATTAAACCTAAAAACTATCCCAAACCTGCAACAAATCATAGAAAAAAGAATATTGTAACATTATTGTTCATCTATCCTAAAGTTGAAACAAGTAAATGATAGAAAAATGAATATACTTACAAATTTATACATCATGGAATTATTAATACAAAAAAAAATTAGGAGTAGAACAAATAAATAGAAAAATTATCACATAATTTGCACACTTGAAACATAAAAGGCTTGACTCTCTAACTATCCCCAGTGGAGTCGCCAACTGTAACGACCTAGATCGAAACGGGAGGCGGAAAAATTAAAATAAAATTAATTTCGAAAGAAGAAGACATGGAGCCGCCACCAATTTTATCTTACATTAGGAAAAATTGGAAAACCTTTTATTTAAAAATAAAAAAGAAATGGCCTACAGAACCAGATCAGTTCGGGAGTCGATTTATGCATAGGGAAGGGTAGACTCAATCTCACAGCACCCCTAATACATCCATCCTAAAATGGTTACCTTAAATCAATTTGTGCAAATTAATGATAATTTTAAAATTATTTATTTTACTCCTTTAACGAATAAATAATTTATTTTGGAACGAATGAATAAATAATTAATCAAATAAATAAATGGTTGGCTAAATACAAAATCAATGAATAGAAAATTTGTTTAATTAATGGTTAAAATTAACATGAATATAGAATTATGAGAGAAAACTTGGCTTAACGGTTTAATTCCCGCTCCTACGTATCCTCCGGTGCAATGAGAAACTCAAAGTCACGTAATTCTCTTTAAAACATACTTATCATTAATTAATTTTAATATAGAATTTATGGAAAGGAGAATTTGAGAGCACCAAGTTGTCACAACTCAGATGTTACAAATTAAAAAAGTGGAGTTAATAAAACGTCTCGTTTAAATTACTCCTTTTTAATCTGAAATTAAATTAAACTATTTACATTTAAAATTAAATTAAAGATCATCGAGTTGTCGCAACTCAGATGTCCTTAGTTAAAACGTGGAATTAACAAGACGTCTCGTCTAAATTATTCCCTTTTATAAATATTTAAGTCATTTGTGAAAGGGGTTAAGTTAAGTTAAGTTGCAGTTGATTTGAATATTTTTAAAATTTAGACCTATATTATTTGTGACAAATAAAAATGGTAAGTAAAAAGAGAAAAAAAAAAAGAAAAAAAAACGATGAGTGATAAACGCGACGACGATAAAAATAACAATTTACATCAAACAATCAAACACAAACAAACGATGATATATTAAGACGATAATTAACTAACTAAATAAGTCTAACTTATACTAGCAAATGGAAATAAATAATTAAAAAAAATTAACAATCAGATTATTAGAATTAAACTTAGTCAAAATACAATGACATAATAATTAATTTTTAATGGAATAATAAAAATAATAATAATACATAGTTAGATTAGTAGAATAGAAGAGATAATATTTACAATTACCTAATATAGGAAAATAACAAAACTTGATACGAACGAAAGGATAATAAACAAAGAATATGACTAGATAAAAAAAAAAGATTAAAGTAAAACAATTTATAAAAATTAAGAGTACTTAACTGAAATAAAATTAGCAAAAAAAAAAGCAAAAAAAAAATGATAAATAATAATAAATTTTTTTTTTACAACAATAAATAGTTAAACAAGTAAATGAAAAAGAATAAGATTAAGAAAAAAATAAAAATAAATCAAATATTGGAATAGTATAGATTAGTGGGATAATAATAATAAATAAATAATTTAATTAGATAACAATAAATAAAAAATTAATATAATTAGTAACTTAGTTAAAATCAGTAAAGATAAATAGTAAAAAAGGATAATAAATATTTGGGTAAATAAATAGAAAGGAATAAGATAAAAAAAAAAAAAGCAAATAAGAATAACAAAATGACAAATTTTCAAGTAAACTAAATAATAAAAAAAAACAAAAAAATAAAAAAAGAAAAAAAGAAAAAATAAATAAATAAATACTTAAATAAGATAAATTAATAATTAATATTAATAAATAAAATATAAGCAAAATTTTATAACAAATGATAAATAAACGTAAATAGAGTTAAAACTAGATTATCCAAGCCGACAAACAAATATACTAATAATAATAACATTATTTTATATATATATATATATATATATATATATATATATATATATATATATTTAATTTTATTGTTCTTTCATATGCTTATGCTACAAAAAAACTGATAGATTTATGGTTATGCACATCTAAAAGGATTTATAGAAATGTATTATCATGTACTGATAAACAAAAATTTATTTATTTTTTACCTCATCCGTGAGAAGAAAGGACACGGGAGTGGGTGTAGGAGCTCAGTGCAACATTACTATAAGAGAGCTAACATATAGAAACAGTAGAAAGAGCTAAAAGATATGCAGGGAAAGATGAACGGGAGCCCAGAAGAAAATAATACTAACCATTATTATGGAGATGAGTTGAGAATATACTTTTTTTTATAATCTTTTTTATTTTTTTATTTTTTTTACAGGGGAAACTTTGGAGTACATAGAAGTGAGCTCGGACTTTCTTTACCGTTTGGAAGATATAATGCTTAGGATGCTGGGTGCATGTTCTACAACTAATTGTATTGGGTAGAAATGCTTACCTGCAGTGACTCTGCGAATTGCTTTTTTTTTTTTTTTTTTTCAATTCCTCTTATGTCCCCGTTCTCCCTGCTCTTGCTCCCCTTCCTTCTTTTTCTATTGGTTATCGTAATGTACATTTTTGTTATTGGATTTTAACTTTTGCAATTGTCCATTAGATTAATTAGTTTGTTACTAAAACTTTATACTCTTGATTACTCACCATTTTCTTGTCTTCATCATCCCATTTTGGGATTTCTTCTAGTGCCAAGCCTTTCAAGTTGCCCGTAAGCTTTACAAAGAATCAAGTTGCGACCAAATTTTACGCTCTTGTTGCCAGCCCATTTATAGGGTGATGTGCTTTTTCACAAGATAAGCAACATAATTATGATGCTTACGAGATCATCTTTTCCAAGGTAAAAACAAAGCTGTTCTTTCAAAGTTAATTGCAACCAGTAATAATAAAAAAAATTTATATATAAAAGCTAAAATATGAATAATATACATATATATAGAATATGAAAAAAAATAAAAATAAGAATAAGAGTATATAAAATAAACCAAAATCTTATTAAAAATAAATATTTAAAGATTAAATATAATGAAGGAATAAGTTTAATATTTAAACATTTATATTTATTATTTTATCTGATTTCTCAAAATTTGAATTTTTATTTTTCATTTAATACTAAAAATAAATAAATAACTTGAGTAAGAAAAAGAAAAAGAAAATTAATATTTGATTAGATAAAAACGATATTAATGATTATCTTAGTAATATTGATAATAAAAATGACAATAAATAGCGTAGATCAAATTAAATGAGAAGTTACCAGCAAAATAAAAATAAACTTACCATGAGAATGTAAGAATGGTAGATAAAATTTAATATTTGGTTTTATATATATATTTTTTTTTATTTGAGAGATTTTTTATTACCCCTTTTTTAAATTTCTATGATTTATTTTATTAGTGAATGTAGAAACAAGAATATATACAGCAAGGAGAAATTAATTAAAAATTTAAATTAAATTAATGATTGATACCAAGAGAAACAAAAATTAACTTGAAAGTTAATAAAATATAAGAAAGATGAATTTAAAATTAAATTAGTAATTAAGATTAATAATTAAAAGAGACCAATAAATGGAACAAATTTTTTTTCACTTTGAGAAGATTGAAAAAAAAAATTACATAATGAAAGAAATTAAAAAAGCATAACAAAATAAAATAACATATAATAAAAGAATATAAGCAAATACATAAATACGAGTTCAGATCCTCTCCATTTCTGAAAGAAATGGAAATCTCCATTTCCTTTTATAAAAAACTGCCACGTATAATTTAAAAAATCAACGGTCTAGATTTAAACATCTAATTTAAAATAAAATCAAAAATTTAATTCCTAAATTTCAATGGACTTTGAGTTGTTCTTCGATTTCAACTGAGTACTTTTACTCTCCAGTTTCTGATTTTCTTTTGGTATAAAGTGACGATGATTTAAGCCATGATCGACAACAAATATTTGACTGCCATTAACGACCAAGCTTTTCGACGTATCTCCTTGCATGATTGTGATTCTACCACCGTTGAGCAAAATACTGCACCAAACTCCTAAGTTGTAAGTAAGAAAACAAACTTCTTCTTTATATTTGTTTATGTAAACTCCCAATTATGTCCGAGACCCATTTTAAGGTGATTAATGGACAAACAGAAAACAGAAAACGCAGAACAGAAAATAGAAAACAGACAAAAAGAAACAGACGATAAATTTTTTTTTTCTGAAAAATAAAAATAAAATCAATTTGTAAATTTGACCTAAATCAAAAAATTATTAACTCAAAAAAAACAAAACAAAAAAATCTGAAACGAAAAATATAATAAATCTGGAGTTAACAAAAAAAAAGAAGGATTAAAAGAGAAATTTGGAAATAAGAATTTAAAGGAAATTAAAGAAAATCAATAATAATAATCAAAATTAAAATCTAGAAAATTAAAAGGAAATTTTGAAAATTAATACTAAAAAATAATAAATAAATAAAAATAATGAAAACATAAATAAAAATAAAATCATTATAAGAAGTAAAAAATAAAATAAAAAAAATAAAAAAAAAGGAAAAACAAAACAAAACAAAATTAGTTGCTTCTGAAAATGGAAAAACGGATTTTGAACAAAAGATTGGGAAAAAGGGAAGAAGCAAGAAGAACAGAAGGAGATGTCGGGGGAGGAAGAGAAAAAAGAGCTTGGTTTTGAAAAGCAGAGGTTGGGAGAGAACTAGGGAAAAAAACCTGAAGAGAGCCATACTTTTCTTTCCAAGAACTTGCGGATCAGCATCTAACGGTGGTGAGATTTTGGCGTAGTGGAATCTGATCCCATCAAGAAAGGAACCTCTCTTTGAATTGAAGCATCTTTCAGGTAGGCATGACTGATTTCATTATTGTTAGACGCATGAATGGTGGCATTTTCTCTCAATTGATGGTTCTGCGTGGCAATATCTGAATGAAGGCTGTTGTTGTTAAGGATCTTGATCATACTTGCTTTTTTTTAAAAAAAAAAAAAACTTTGCTTGATTTGGCTCAGTTACAATGAGTTGATTTAATGATTCTGTTTGCATTTGCGATTCTTGGATTTACTCTACTTGGATTGGTTGGATTGGGATGATTTGAGTTAATAATCCTGATTGCGTTTGTGATTCTTGATCCGATTTGTTTGAATTGATTAATTCTCTCTCGATTCACGGTTGAGCTGATTCATTGCTTGCTTTCTGTATACCTTATCTGTGAAAATTTTGGTTTGTCATATATTCGTTGCATTAACAGTAATTGAGACAAGTTAATTTAAATGATATCACTGTTTCTTGCTCGCTGTTGATCATTAGTGTAGCAGTTGTGTATTGTTTAAAAAATGCGAAAATCCAGAATGTGCTTGAGTCTGTTAGGAAGCATGATTCAGTCATGGGTTCAACAATCCTTGCCTTGCCTAGATCCTTATCCCTTTTACTGAACAATATCCTTCTTTGGTTAGTTTTTTTGGAAAAAAGGCTGAGAGGGTGATGATGTTGTTTGCCATATGCATTGCTTAGCTCAAAGTCAAGAATTGTACGAATTCCCGAGTGTGAACCTTATGCTATTCACCAGACGGCTGAGAATCAAAATGTGTAAAGGGTACCTCTGGTTCATCAGATTACACTTGATTCATACGCTTCCTAAGCCTATGATGACCCTGATCATTCATTCCAGGCCTCGAACCAATGGACTGGTTCAGTTCTACCTAACTGGTTATCGCTGGAATATCCCCCCACAGAGCTCTAAATCTGGTCACGAATAGTGGGGGACTCAAACAAGCCCCTCTAATTCCTCTGCTCCCTGTGCCTTTCCTGATAGCCTGTTAGGATTCATTGGTATCCTGTTAGGGACCTAGTCCTCAAACACACTAAAGCGACTGGGTCAATGATAGAATATATGTAGAGGTCCACCAGGTTTTCCTCTGTATCATGTGTGATACCCAATCGAGAGTTTTGATCGGATCTTGAATCAGGGTTTGATGACAAATAGACACGCTTCTAGAAACTGAGGATCAGCCATGATGTTTAGTTTAAAATGGCAGAAGATCAAACCACTGATCCCAAGATTAAGATAGAATCGTTGAAATTAAGGGATCTTGGTTTCGTTTAGGACTCAGGAATAAGTTAGTGTTCCAGATATGTACAGGGGTGAATAGGCCTAGAAGCAAATGGAAGAATAATTTGGCTATATGAGTCTGATATATCAGGTGCCAGAATTACTATCGAGGTTTTGTGGTATCACTTAATGATCATAAACCTCAAGGTTCATCCTAAGCCAAACACAAAGTCAATACCAGGATTATAGACTTATCCTATATGCGACCTCTTTGGTTTTAGATTTTGCTAATCTCTCAAAGATCGGCTGTACGACAAGTAGAGGGTCAACTCCTAAGCGCAGTCGACTTCCACTTAGCTCTGCACTGGTGGAATTAGGTTTGGGGGAATAGAACAAGGAAGTCCTGATTTCAAGTAGTTCTGCTAACCTTAAGTTTGCCCAGAACAGTTTAAAGTTGGCTGCAAGACTAACTGCGGCTGAACTTATAGGTTTCCCAATCTCATGTTCTTTAGAACAGTATAGTCCATGAATGCACTTTAAGTCATGTAACAGGACTTGGAATTCCGCAGACATTGGGATGCTAGATCTTGCAGTTCTTTAAATTTACACTACTGAGTTCCAGTTAGATCTAGGCTATTAGTCAAGCTTTGTTAAGCATTCCTTATCTTTGAGTCGGGGAAAGCCCTAACTTCAAAGAGATATGGTTCTTCTACCCTAAGTCCTATCGAGAACCCACGAAGTGTCAGCTCTAATGATTCTTGGGATAGGATTACAAACCACAAAAGCGTAAAAAAAGTGATAAAATCGGTTGTGAGAAAAATTAAAATCTGCTATAGGTCTAGGCATTGCATGTCTCTGTGTTTCTAATGGAGTATCAGTCTTGGAGAAGTTGTGAATGTCATACAGTTTTGCCACTGTTCCTCTAAGAATGCACTCATTACTCTTATCTGCAGTAGGAGTAAAGAAACTGCATACTTAATCAAAAGATACAGATCTTAGGCGGTCATAAGTCAATAGGAGGATAAACATAAACCCCTCAGTTTGAATAAGGAGCAGAATTCTGTATGGACTCAATGAATCATGTACTTTTCCTAGATTCTTTACTTGTTGTTCATGCCTAATTCTATTTGGCTGGGGCTTATAACATCCAATCGGCTGAAATCAAGAGAAGAGTAATTCAAGAACTTCAACCCAGCCATTTCAGTTTAGGAAATCTTTTATTAGAATTAGAGGCCAGTGATAGTAATCTACATCAGTCAATATCATGAACTCTTCTTTCCTTTCTCCAAGACAACTTTCGATCTGTTTTGTGATGAGCACATGCTATGCTAGCTACAGCAGCTTAATCTTGAGATTCTGCAGTAAGATGTTGAACAGTGTTTGAACTTGACAAACACAGCTGGAGAGAGTCATTCATCGACAAAAGGATCTCTCATCATAGCCTTGATTGCTTTATCCTAACCGATCATAGCCTTGCATATGCCAAAGACCCCCTGGTACTAAATTAGGTTCTGTTTCTTCAATCCAATAGAGGTAAAATAAAAAAGTGAATCTGAATTCATAAGGAAACTAGGATTTTCGTGTCCTGTTGAAGTAATGGATCAGCTCATACCTCAAAACTGTTATGACAACCAGATTCAAATTTATTGGTATCATGATTTGATCGACAATTCAATGTACTAGATGCAAGTTAGGTCTACGAATAATAGAACTTTTCCAACCAAGTGCAGGTCTAGGTCCTGTATTTAGCTTATACTTTGGCTGAACAAAGAGTGGGGTAGTAGTCCAAAGCCTAGGCATAGGAGGACCTCTAACTCAGTCATTTGTCAGCATGAGTCATAAACTTGTCATTATCTTGGGAAACTACAGGATAAAACAGAATCAGGTCTTCTGTTCTCATGAATGTGGGTTCAGATTCCATTGCTATCATGAGGCTGAAATTTTAACTTTATGTAAGAGACATTAGGACCTCTTCACTAGTTCACGGTCCATTTAGAACTCATCAGTAGGCAGCAGCTGTAACCATGACATTAGTTCCAGATTTAACACCACTGGTTTCTAACCAGATTTGATTAGCCGCATTAGCTTAGGTGCCAAGACCAGGTCTCTTCGGTGGAACTTCACCGGACCCTATAGAGGCTCAGATTGCATTAAAATTACCTGGAAAACCTGAGTTAAAATAGAAATCTACTCCTAGGATTGGTTTGTAACAGCTGCAGGGACCCGTATTCCTTTGATCTGAACTTTAAGGTGAGGGCCTAATTCCAATTAGTAATAGACTTGTGAAAGCCTTAGGCTTCTCTGGTTGAGGAAATGTCAAGGGTATCTCAGCTAAATCCTTATGAAAAACAGAGATTTAGGGAGGTCAAGAGGTCAGCACCTTGTAATAAAGCCTGAAATCATCAATTGAACCTAAGCCTAGCTTCATCCTGATCTTAGGATTATGTAAGGGGAGCCTATGGATAGTTTATAGGGCCACTGTACAAAATTCCGTTAGAACAGGTTGATAATAAAAGCCACTAGGTGAGTGCTAATCAAAGTAGTCTCCAAATCAGTTAAGCTTTGACCAAATTAGGCTTGAGAGTTAAATATCATTTGTGCTCAAATAAATCAGGCTTGAATTTAGCGCTCCATCTAGTAGGTAAATCTTGAATTTGCTCCTAAGCTAATATGTGCAGACTTTGTAGGAGGGGAAATAGGAGAAGTAATGATGATTTGGGGCAGTGAACTCATTCTGTATGCTACAAGCCATAGTAGAAATTGAAAATTTTGGACAGGTCCCTTGATCCTCCCTAGTTTCTAAGAGTCAATTTTGATAACAAATTTGCATCTTGAAAGTGTAATTCTGATTTAGGTAACAGTTTCCTATGTCTTTGATCTAAAATATCAAGATTTGACTGTAGTTCAAATTTGAGAGATGTGTCTAAAGGTCTTCTAATCCTCTACACAATAAGCTACTGGAAAAGAGTGAGTCTGAGACTCAAATCTGCTAAGACTTGGACCTGTGATAACTTTGTGAGGCGGATCCCTGATTCTACACACTAAACAAAGTAGTTTCCTATTGAATTTATCTCCCTTAGAGTTGGCACAACAAGAAACAACAACTTCAACCCTGTGACTGATCTTAGTTACCAGAAGTTCACTCTAAGGTTTGTTAGGTCCACCCTAGGCTCTACTGTGACCTTGGCAACTGTTTTGGGAAGGGGAATTTCACTAGAAGTAAAGGCTGAGAAATCCCATAACCTGGCTAAATTTACGTTATTCGGCCATGAAATATACTAACTGTTGTAATAGGTTTTAGTATGCTACCTTTTCCGAACTAAAGGTAATTAAATAGAACCTAAACATGACAAGTTGAGGACTGTTCAGGAATGAAGGAGGGGTTTGCCACATGCTTAGGATGGTTATACCCTGAAATCAGTCCTAATTGTAAAATATTAGCAACTTTGTCTTAACAGGCCTTAAAGGAGTTGGCAAAGAGGTTCTTAGGAGTCAGGATTACAAAATTACAGGATTGCCCCTACTAATTTCCAGAAATACCAAGATTATCCCTAGGAGTCAAGATTACCATTTTGTCCTCAAGATTTCATGAATCACAAATACGCCCCAATTTCTAAAATTCCAAATCAAACTCAAAAGAATTTTCATATCGTTCTAATTAGCTCTTTCCTCAAATTCTCAAAACAAATCCAAATCCTTCCTTTCACATAAAATCAAATTCCTTTCTTAAAAAAGTCAAATCAAATCATTTCATTCAAGTTAAATCCCAAAAGTTCAAAACAAACTCTTTTCAAAAAATTCAAATCAAACTAATTTTTAAATAATCAAGATAAATCTTTTTTTTTAAGAAAAAAAATCAAGTTTATTGGTTCTAGGTCTCACGCGATGAACCCTAGGGACGAACTGGTAGCTTTTTCTGTTGTTCGCTTCCTAGGAATTCATATGGGTCCCGAGTGCAGCCGTAGTTATCTTGGACCCTGTGCACATGTGGACCGAGGATCCTTCTGCGAATAGTTTTATTAAAACTTATTTTACAACTCTTAATCTCACGCGACGAGCTTTAAACACGAACTGGTAGCTTTTTCTCATTGTTCGTTGTTTGAAGGAGAAATATAGGTCAAGTGCAGTCGTAGTTGTCTTGGACCTTGTGCATATGTGGATTAGGGTTGCCCTTTTCTTTTTACAAAATAAAAACCCTGCCATTTTTTATCGATTTTCGAAATAAAAATCTTGTTTTGCGATTCTTGATCTCACGCGACGAGCTTTAAGCACGAACTGGTAGCTTTTTCTGTTGTTCGTTGTTTAGAGATTCGTAGGGGTCCAAGTGCAGCCGTAGTTGTCTTGGGCCCTGTGCATATGTGGATGGGGATTGCCCTTCTCTTTCAAAATGATCCAGCCATTTTCGAATATTGCATTTCTAAATAGCTCCGAAGGTCAAGCCTTCGAGTTCCTTTTAAACACGCTTTTAAACATTTTTTGAAGGTCAAGCCTTCAAATCAAATCGTACTAGAACTACGTAAGCCTTGAGTTTCCCATTGCACTGGGGAATACGTAGGAGCAGGATCAAGTCCTGTCAGGCTAACCTCCATCAAGTATTTATTTTCATCTTAATTAAGGGATCAAATAGTTTTCAAAAATCATACGTTCAGTTTAAGGGTACCGTTCTTCGGAACGGGCGAGTGGGGTGCCTAATACCTTCCCCATTCGTAACCGACTCCCGAGCTTAGAATCTCATCTTCAAGTTAGGGTTTTTCCAAATCTTTTTCCCTTAAATAAAAATTTGGTGGCGACTCCACACATAACCAATAAAATCCATTTTCAAAAATTTTAGCGAGTTCGTCGTCTCGTCGGAATTACGGTTGCGACAGATGGCGACTCCACTGGGGATATTAGAGAGTCAAGCCCATTTGTTTGAGTGTGTATTACTTTGATCCCTTTACATTTTATTGTATGACTTATTTATCTATTTGCTTATCTGTGATTGATTGATTTGTTTATTCTTTGTACAAACCTTAGGATAGACGAATATTAAATTGCTTTATATATCTGTATAAGTTCCCCAATTGCAGGTATCCCAAAATAAAGTGCCCTCCATGCATTGCATACGCATTCTATTTCGAGTGGGGCCCTACACCCGGGTCTGAGTGCTGCCTAGGACTAGAGGGATCTAGTGGTGTCACTTTGGGGCTTACGTCTGTTTGACTATCACGAAAATCCCAGCTAGAGTGCGTCCTATTCGTAATGTCCTACAACTGGTAGCTTTACCTGCTGTTGTAGCAAGCATTGCGGACTGGAACTTGGCTCTAGTGACCTTTTATACCTTAGGTCTACTAACCACCTTTTGAGAGGTTCATGCATTAATGGTCATAGACCTTTAGGACAGGTTACCCAAATAGGACAAAAGGAGGGCACGTCCTGCAAATTCAGGTCCAATCTTTTTACTTATGATGGGATGATTAAAGAATAAGGGGAGTAAAAAAAAAAAAACAGAGGAAAAGAGGAAAAAGTTCACATGAGAGATGAACAAAAATGAAAAGAAAAAGAGAAAGAAAGAAAATAAAGAGAGAGAAATTAAGGAGAGAAAAAAGAAAAAAAATCGAGTGAGATAAGAAAAAAGGAAAAAAGGGAAAGACAAAGAGTGAAAAAGAAAAGGGGGATATTGATAGATTTTGTGCAAATAAAGTTATGTTTGGCATTCTATTATGGTCTATCATGCATCAATTCCACCTCATAAAAAACCTAACATGTTCATCTTTGTTGTTTTCTTCATTTCTTTTATTATTGAAGGACCAGGTTCTCAGTGACACCTAAAGAAGGGGTGAAATGGAAATTAATGAAATCGGAGCTTAAGAAAGAGAAAGGGTTGGGGGTCCTGTTGACTGATTTTGCTAGCCCTGGAGGACTTCGGAAACAAATTGACAAGTATCCGATTAATAGCGTTCACCAAAAAATACGGAAACATCAAGCCGCTGAAAGTCAAAGTGCAAGAGGGGGCCCTCACAGCGATGGTACAATACTATGATCCCCCTCTCCGATGCTTTACCTTTCATGACTTCCAACTGACGCCTACCTTGGAAGAATTCGAGCAAATTTTGGATATGCCCTTAGAAGAAACCCGGCCATACAACCATTTGGAACACCACACTTCGTTCCAACCGCTGCTCGAGCCCCGGGTCTCGGGCAGGTGATCGGTTGGTCGACTACCAAGGGAAGAATCAAGCCAAAGGTTCACTCGAGGGTTCCTTGAAACCTATATGCAACATTTGGCCGACAACAATCAGTGGGACATTTTCATGGATGTACTAGCCCTTTCC
Organism: Canavalia ensiformis; assembly: GCA_026541065.1. Taxonomy (NCBI): domain Eukaryota; kingdom Viridiplantae; phylum Streptophyta; class Magnoliopsida; order Fabales; family Fabaceae; genus Canavalia; species Canavalia ensiformis. Next base: position 2,138,948 of record JAMKYM010000062.1, read on the forward strand.
ATCTATGGATTAGTCCTCTTTCCGGGCATAGAGGATTTTGTTGACCTGAATGTCGTGGATGTATTCTTGGCCGAAAAATAAAGTGAAAATCCTCGTTATTCGCTTTGTTGGCCGACACTACACACGTTGAATCTCATCCACGAGGGGAGAGGAAGAAGTCGCTTTCTGCCGCCGATCTTGTACATATGGATAACACTCGTACCTTGAGGAGGAGCATGAAAGCGCAATGCCCCATATCCGACCTACTGTGCTATCAAATAAAGCCGATGAATAATGAAGAATGGGCAGCTCATTTCGCCGGCTTAAAGGAAGAACAGATCCGATGGCAACCCACTTGGCAACAGAGAACGGAGGTCATCTACCATTGTAAAGGGTTCCCAAATGTACCCCTCATGGAAACCAGGGGTTGCATCAACTACAACCCGATACTGGGGCAGAGGTAGTTGGCTTACCCCATCAAGGCACCTCCATCAGATGAACTGGTGACACCTTTCCTTTTGAAATACGAGGGAGATTTCACCGAGCCCCTCCGCAAAGTACGAGAAGCATGGGAAAGTGTTACCCAGAAAGGAAAAGAATTGGGGGTCCGAAGTTGTGGAGCCAAAGAAGAATACCGACATGAGTGGGTCGAGATAGGGTGCGACGAGATCAAGTCAGCCTTTTCAAACCTCCAACCGCCCCATCTGAAAATCAACCATCTCCAACGGTGTTTGAAGACGAGGTCGTTAAAAACTTGAAGGAACAGCTAGAAGCTATGACCAAGAAAAACGGCCGACTAGAAGAGGAACTTCTAAAAGGACGACAAGAGAACGCCGCATGGAGAAGAGAAGATGAAGTGAACAAAGCTCTCTTAGCCTCTATCAGGGATCAGCAAAAGGGTGAACGAGAGCGTGCTTCACGGGTACATATGAACTTGCAAGGCCAATAAAGAGAGCCGAGAGCACAAGAAAAAGATGCCACCCTCCAAGAGAATCGTCAACTGAGGGGCGCTTTGGAGCAAGTGAAGGCCAAGATCCATACCATCCGCGAAGAGAAAAACCAGATCTTAGCCGCAAACAAGAGAATCCGAGTGAAGGCAGACCACATAGTAGAGGAAAGAAACGACCTGTTGCAACGAATAGAAGACATGAAAAATCAAATCGAAGGTCTATTAGCGGCTTGGCAAAACGAAGTAAACGAAGAAAAATGGAATGTCATTGAGGTAATTCGAATGCAACAAAGGGGTATTAAGGACATCAAAACGAGAGTAAATGGTATAAGGATACAATGATCACCGGGGCGAGATGCTTTGGGAGACGCGATCTAGCAAATATGGCAATTGAAGAAGTACCAACATTCCTCAAAAAGGCCAAGCTTCATTACATCCACAGATACTCCTCCCGAAGTTGAAGATTTTATCTTATTTTGTAAAAATCTGATACTAAGGATGAACAAGTATATTGTGCTAGCCAGACAGGAAGGGCAAAATGTAAAATAAATTCGGTCCGCTTGAATAAAGTTGATTTCTCTCCGTCTGTGATTTCGCATTAATTTCCATTTCATGCTCAAGACGATTAAAGCACACACAATCGATAGAAGATCAACGAGAAACTGGTCCCTCGATATTTTATTTTCACGCCAAATATCACTTTCAATTAACAATTAACTAATATAATGTTTCGTTTTTTTCTTCGAATTCAAAAATTTCAGATAACAAAATAGCGGGCTCACGACTCCTCGCATTAAACAAAGACTAGATCAAAAAACCAAAATCATGAGTGAGCTGGAAATGCAGAATGAGGAGCTCAGGAATGAGGTAGCTGAGTTAAAAGATCAGGTAGCTAAGCTCATGAAGCTACTTGAAAAAGGCGCAGAGGGACCTACGCCGAGGAATTGAGGCAACAGGGGCTGCTACTACTTCAATGCCCTTGCAAGCTGTCACTGAGCAAGAATGGCCATACGGGCTACCACCTGGTTACGAGCATCCATATGGACCGAGCTCTCAAGGGATCATCACTGGTGAAAATCCCAATGCATTGCCACTCCACATAAACCCTGCCGCCCACCATTATCATCCAAACCTTCCGACTGGGCTTCCACACACAAACCCTACCGCTCATCCTCACCATGTGAACCCACCAACCTACCCTCTTCCTACCAATACCACCGGTTATCCACCTCACACATACCCAACACACACAAACCTTCCACCTTACCCCTACAACACAAACATTTCCACTGTTTTCCCTCCATAAATAAACCCATCCTTTCCTCCTCACATCAACCCAACTACATACCCATACAACATCAACCCCGACTATACACATATGAATACACCGTCACCGAGGACCCCACATGTTGGTCCCGATCACTATTCACCCACCAACCCGAAAGAACAACACCTTTACAATCATACTACTAAACCTCGAGGGCCAACACACCTTACCACCCCACATTGGCCAACCCGTAGACCAAGAAGCCCGGTTCATGAGATGGCAACACCTAGAGAGGGTTAGAGCCATCGGCATGGATATGGAGTAGTAGAGGCTTCCGAGCTATGCCTCGTACCTGATGTCATAATACCTCCCTAAATTCAAACGCCCGAATTCCCGAGAAGTATAGGGGAGTCGGATGTAGAAAAGCCATCGACAATGTATTGCCGAAAAATGGCCTCCCATTCACACAATGATAAGCCGCTTATCCACTTGTTTCGGGATAGTTTAACTAGAGCAATTGGCTAGCTGGTATACTACCTGACTCGAGAGGTCATACATCCGCACATGGAAGGACTTGCGTACGCTTCCTTAGGCAATACAAGTACAACATAGAGATGGCACCCGACCAGGACTCAATTCTGTAACATGATCAGAAGGAGAATGAGTCCTTTAAAGAGTACGCGGCAATGGAGGGAGCTGGCGCCCCAAGTTCAACCACCTCTGCTGGATAGGGAGATGATCAGCACTTTTATGGAGACTCTCCCTGCTCCATTCTACGACAAGATGGTGGGGCGTGTGTCCGCCAACTTCTCCTAGACATGGTACTAATCGGAGAACGAATAGAGAGCGGCGCGTCGAGGAAGGATTGTACACAACGGTCGCAATGTCGCACGAAAAAGCCGACGAGCAATCCATGGAAGAAGAAGGAAGCCGAGACCCATTATGTCTCAGCCGACCCTAACCGCCCAATCACCACACAACCTGTGTACCAACCACCCACCACGCCACCTAACTACCAAATACCATATCAACCGCAATTCCCTACAAACCCACACATGGTGGCCTCCGCCCAACCTTCATACCAACCAACCTACAACCCGCCACCTACTCCATTTCAGCCAAACGCTTCCTTCATAACTCCACCTACCCAAACATTCCCTCAACAACAACCACCAAAACCATGGAACCAAAACACCAACATCAACCCACCTCAACAAAAGACCAACAACAACCAAAGAAAGATAGTGCAATTTGACCCGATCCCGATGAGTTACTCGGAGCTTTTGCCCCGTCTAATTTAAAACTCCTTAATTGCACTAGTCCCCATGAAGCCTTTGGAACCCCCATTTCCGAAGTGGTACAATCCTGAGGCGAAATGTGACTACCACGCTGGGACAGTAGGGCATTCCACCGAAAACTGTCTGGCCCTAAAACATAGGGTCCAGAAGCTGATCAATGCCAAGTGGCTGAACTTCGAGAAGGATGCACCCAGCGTGGGGAATAACCCACTGCCAAACCATGGAGGAGCAGGGCCCTCCGTGAACTATATCGAGATAGAAGAGGAGGTAGACATGATCGACAAATCCTTTCCCGGACCTCCCAAACCACTGGTCATCCGCTATACTGAACTATTGGCTCTGCCTACACCCGATGGAGTGAGACCAGTCACAATAAAGGTGCCAGGACCCTTCCAGTACAATAGTAATAAAGAGGTACCGTGGAAATACAATGTCGAGGTACTGGGAGAAAAAACCAAAGAGTATAAGATAGAAAGCCCCTCGCTCAGTGTGACCAACATAGCCGGTATAGGGGGAATGACTAGAAGTGGTCGCATCTACACTCCTGCCGAAGACATAAGGAGACAACCGGCCACCCTAGGCAAAGAAGATCGAGTTAGGCATGAGCCCGAAAGTAGCAATAAAGAAGTGGAGAAAGAAATAAAGAAGCGTTTCTGGGACAGAAGAGGCGTGTGAGTTCTTGAAATTGATAAAACAAAGCGAGTATACGGTCATCGAGCAATTAAATCGTATACCCGCTAAAATATCATTGTTAGCTCTGATGATGAACTCGAAGCCCCATCGAAAGGTGTTGCTGAAGATCTTAAACGAAGCCCATGTAGTCCACAATATCTCAGTGGATAAATTCGAGGGGATCGCCAGTAATATGCCAACAATTTCATAACCTTTGCCGACCGTGGAAATCCCGGAGGAAGGGCGAGACATAACGAGGCATTGCATATATCGGTCAAATGCATGGATCACATTCTAGCCGTGAGTCTTGATAGACAATGGCTCCTCTCTGGAATGTGATGCCTCAATTGACTTTTTCCAAACTAGCACACAAGGGATCCACATGAGGCCCAGCTACGTAGTAGAGCATTCGATGGGTCAAGACGGGAGGTTATTCAAGTAAGATCTGTCGTCCAAATTGGTCCGTCGTCTTCAACATAACTTTCCAAATAATGGATATTCAGCCAGCCTCACTGTCTACCGGGAAGACCTTGATTCATTCCGTAAACGGTCCGCTTCAACTTTGCATGAAGTTGAAGTTCATCAAGGGGACGACAGATTAATCATCGTCTCGGCGGAAGAAGATTATTCAAGTAAAGAAACCCACCAATCCTCCTTACATTGAGACTGCCGAAGAGGCATTGGAAACTCATTTCCAAGCCTTAGAGGTTGCCAATGTCACTACAATTAAGGAAGGCGAAGTGATTGACCATGGGCTGCCCCCTAAAGCCCTGATGATGATGGCCCGAGTGATGTTAAAGAATGGGTTCGAGCCAAGCGGTAGACTGGGGCAAAACAATGGTGGTTTGTCTCGACCATTGTCTGTGAATAAAAACAGGCTACGATATGGGTTGGGGTACCAACCCACTGAAGAAGATAAAGCGATAAGACCCCGTTATAACAAGGTCCCTCTGTGCCATATATCGCAAAGTTTCCAAAGTGCTGGCTTCGAAGACCTAGGCATAATCGCAGCCACAGATGGAGAAGGGACAACGAGTATTGAAAATCTGGTGACGCCTTGTCCCCCCGGACGAGAACTGACCAATTGGGAAATTTTTGATCTACCTCCTTTTGGGTTCGTTCAAATGTAATTTTGCAATTGTCATGAAAAATTTTATACATAAACATTTTGTACATATTTTTTTGACAAATAATAAATACAGTTGCATTGTCCAAAATACCTCCCTCTTTCTTTCCCCAATTTACTCCCCTCTGCTAAATATACCTATCTTATTTCTTCGTCTTATCCCAATACGCAGATCTAACTCGAAACCGCCTTGCGACGACAGTGCTAGTATTGTATTAGGCGATTTCGACTGTATTGACGACTTGGCCGACGAAGAGTCAGAATTTGAGTGCGAACCCACCGATGAAATGTTGAGATTGATGGAACGCGAATCTAAAATTATTGAACCTCATCAGGAACCCGTGGATTTGATAAATTTGGGGACCGAGGAAAATAAAAGAGAAGTCAAGATAGGCACGCTTATCGCTGGAGACAATCGTGAGCGGTTGATCTCACTCTTACAGAACTGTAGTGATATCTTCGCTTGGTCTTATCAAGACATGCCAGGCCTAGATACTTCTATAGTGGAGCACAAGCTGCCTATGAAAGCCGAATGTACGCCAGTTAAACAGAAGCTGAGGAGGATGAAACCGAAAATGTCTTTGAAAATCCGGGAAGAAGTAAGAAAGCAGTTTGACGCCGCTGCTTGGTCGTTGCAAAGTACCGAATGGGTTGCTAACATAGTGCCGGTCCCCAAGAAAGATGGGAAGGTCCCGGATGTGTGTGGATACAGAGATCTTAATCGAGCCAGCCGAAAAGGATGACTTTCCGTCACTCACATCGATGTGCCGGTCGATAACACTTCGTATAATTCTCTATTTTTCATTCATGGACGGCTTCTCGAGTTACAAACGGCCCACATTAAGATGGTAGAGGAGGATAGAGAAAAGACTACCTTCATCATTGGGAACCTTTTGTTACAAAGTCATGCCTTTTGATTAAAATGTTTGGGACAAACCTATCGAGGGTCATGGTAACGTTATTCCGTGATATGATTCACAAGGAGATAGAAGTCTACGTGGATGATATGATCACCAAATCCCGGACAGAAGATGACCATCTCATGGATCTGCAGAAGTTGTTTGAGAGGCTTCGAAAATTTAAGCTGCGATTGAACCTGGCTAAATGCACTTTCGGGGTTAAATCAGGAAAGCTGTTAGGATTTATTGTCAGTAAAAGGGGAATCGAGGTAGACCCTGACAAAGCCCGGGCAATTATAGACATGCCGCCCAAGAACTGAAAAAGAGATCCGAGGCTTCCTAGGAAGACTTCAATTATATCTCCGATTCATCTTTCGCCTGGATACATGTGAGCCAATCTTTAAGCTATTGCGCAAGAATCAACCCTTGAGTTGGGATGAGGATTGCCAAGAAGCTTTTGAGAAGATCAAATCATATCTACAAAACCCACCGGTCCTAGTCATCGCTTGATTCGGAAGGCCTTCGATCTTATATCTCGATTCTGAGACAGTCAATGGGTTGCGTGTTTGGTCAACATGACGAACGGGAGAAGTGGAGCGGGCTATATTCCCGGGAAAGCAAGAAGTTCACGCGGCGGTTTAAGCTAGATATTCACTCTTGAGCGAACTTGCCGTGCTTTGGCATGGGCGCACATCTTTAAGACAATATATGTTGAGTCATACCACATGGCTAATATCCGGGATGGATCCGATTAAGTACATATTGAAAAGCTGCGTTGGAGCCAATTGCAAAGTGGCAAATGGTGCTTTCGGAATATGATATCCTATGTATGTGACTGTCAAAGGTAGTGCACTTTCATGAGAATATTTGGCCCAACAGCCCATAGACGACTATCAGGTCATGCAGCCGGAGTTTCCTGATGAGGACTTAATGGCAATATTCAACGAAGAGGAAAAGACAGGGGAAGAGAAATGGACGATGTTGTTCGACGGTGCGTCCAACATGATGGGCCATGGTATAGGAGTTGTACTAATCTCTCCGAAAAGACAGTATATACCTATCACGGCTCGGCTAGCCTTCGACTGCACGAATAATATAGCGGAGTATGAAGCTTGTGTCCTAGGGATTCAAGCCGCAATCGAAGCTAAAGTGAAATGCCTAGAGGTCTTTGGTGACTCAGCCTTGGTCATCCACCAGGTCAGAGGAGAGTGGGAGACCAAAGATAAGAAGCTAGTCCCCTATCAAGCGCGTCTCCAAGAACTGCTGGAATATTTTGAGGAGGTTACCTTCTCGCACATACCCCGAGAAGACAATCAGTTGGCCGATGCCCTAGCCACTTTGTCATCTATGTTTGAAATTGGACGAGGAGAAGACATGCCCCTTATCCGCATCCAACATCGATCCAGACCGGCATTTTGTCAAGCGGTGGAGGTGGAACCGGACGGAAAGCCATGGTATCATGACGTCCAGCAATTCCTGAAGAACAAAGAGTATCCTTCCAATACATCTGAAAACGACAAGAGGACCCTATGGAGGTTGGCTGCAGGTTTCCTCCTCAATGGAGAAATCCTATACAAGAGGAATCACGACATGGTTCTGCTCAGATGCGTGGACGCAGCAGAAGCAGACAAAATCCTAAAAGAAGTGCATGAAGGGCCCTTTGGTACTCACGCCAACGGACATGCCATGGCAAGAAAACTCCTCAGGGCGGGATATTATTGGTTGACCATGGAAGCTGACTGTTGCAAACACATCAAAACCTGCCACAAGTGTCAGGTATACGCGGACAATATCCATGCGCCGTCAACGTCGTTAAACGTGCTGTCTTCGCCATGGCCATTCGCCATGTGGGGAATAGATGTCATTGGCCCGATAGAGCCCAAGGCATCCAATGGACACCGCTTCATATTAGTCGCCATCGACTATTTCACCAAATGGGTCGAGGCTGCCTCATATGCTAGTGTGACTCGCAACGTGGTAGTCAGATTCGAGAAGAGAGCGCTGATCTGCCGATATGGATTACCCAGTAAGCTCATCACAGACAATGGCTCGAATCTTAACAATAAGATGATGTCGGAATTATGTAACCAGTTCAAGATCCAACATCACAACTCATCCCCTTACCGACCAAAGATGAATGGAGCGGTCGAAGCGGCCAACAAGAACCTCAAGAAAATAATTCAGAAGATGGTTCTCTCATACAGAGAATGGCACGAATGCTCCCATGACGCATTACATGCATACCGGGACCGTCCGTACATCTACCGGGGGCAACGCCATTCTCACTAGTATATGGGATGGAGGCTGGACTCCCAATTGAGGTCGAAATTCCCTCATTGAGAGTCCCGATGGATGCTAAATTGGAAGAGGCCGAATGGGTCAGGCTCGGATGGATCACCAACTTAATTGAAGAGAAAAAGGTCGGCGGCAATATGCCATGGCCAATTATACCAAAGACGAATGAAGAAAGCATTCGATAAGAAGATCCATCTCGGAATTTCAAGAAGGAAATTTGGTGATCAAAAGGCTATTGCATATGCAAAACGCCTGTGAGGGAAGTGGTCTCGAACTACCATGGACCTTATGTAGTTAAGAAGGCTTTCTCCGGAGGCGCCTCAATCTTGGCCGACATGGATGGGAAAAACTTGCCTAACCCTGTCAATTCGGATGCCGTCAAGAAATATTACGCTTAGAAAAAAAAAGCCCGCTAGGTCAACCATCAAAAGACCTAGGCAAAAGTTAGGGCAATACAAGAAAGAAAAGCCCGCTAGGTCAACCATCAAAAGACCTAGGCAAAAGTTAGGGCGATGCAAGAAAAAGGGCCCGCTAGGTCCACCATCATCATTGACCTAGGCAAAAGTCAGGGCGATTCAAGTAAGAAGCATCTTAAACCGAAAACCCGAAAGGGCGGTTTAAACAAAAAACGGCATCGACATTCGTCCTCCCGATTGTGAGAGGGCAAGAAAGTGGCAATGATCTACCATCTACACTGGGGCAAACTCATGCTAGGGTAAAAATGGGCAGATATCCATGGTTCTAGTGAAAGGTTCAAGACCGGTCTAGGGCAAGCTGAATAAACTGGGGCAAAAATTTTGGCTTTTCAGAAGCTGGGATGGCAACGCTGGATCGCCAAAATACAATACTAGCACTAATCGTCTTGAAAGCATCACCGCCAACCAAAACTATTTCACCAGACACCTCGCCACAAAAACACCCTATGTCCTTTGACTATCTTGTTGATTCCTCATCATACGCAACTGTGTTTTCCTCTGTCAAAATGTATATGCAGAATGTAATTACTCATTTTAATGAAAATTGCAGATTACTAATATTGTGCTAAAGTAAAAGTTATGTCAAAACTTCCTTAATGGCAAGTTCTTTTCCTTTTAACCCAAAAATCTTACTAAGACAGCGCATGCAACAGATATGCTCCTCGAAGTAATCAAAGAAACAAACAGCTTATAGAGTCTAGCTCACTCTGAAGAATATGATCGGTGCTAGAAGAAAGCCGGGGAGTCAGAGTCTGCAAACAAAATCATGAGGTTCTTCCTCTCCGTCCAGGCTATAGCATGGCATCCTTCATTTTTGCTCATTGGCCTATGTTGTCAGGCCACAGCATCGCATCTTTTCATTTACCGCTTTCAGGCCTATGTTGTCAGGCCATGGCATTGCATCTTTACATTTCCGCTTGCAGGCCTATGTTGTCAGGCCGCCATGTAGTTTAGATTTACCGCTTTCAGGCCTATGTTGTCAGGCCACCATCTAGTTTAGATTTACTGCTCACAGGCCTATGTTGTCAGGCCGCCTTTTAGTTTAGATTTTCTTCTTTCAGGCCTATATTGTCAGGCCGCCATATAGTTTAGAGTTTCTGCTTTCAGGCCTATGTTGTCAGGCCGCCATATAATTTAGATTTACCGCTTTCAGGCCTATGTTGTCAGGCCACCATCTAGTTTAGATTTATTACTTTCAGGCCTATGTTGTCAGGCCGCCTTTTAGTTTAGATTTACCGGGCCCTGCCTATGTTGTCAGGCCACCATCTAGTTTAGATTTATTGCTTTCAGGCCTATGTTGTCAGGCCGCCTTTTAGTTTAGATTTACCGCTTTCAGGCCTATGTTGTCAGGCCATGGCATTGCATCTTTACATTTTCGCTTGCAGGCCTATGTTGTCAGGCCGCCATGTAGTTTAGATTTACCGCTTTCAGGCCTATGTTGTCAGACCACCATCTAGTTTAGATTTATTGCTTTCAGGCCTATGTTGTCAGGCCGCCATGTAGTTTAGATTTACCGCTTTCAGGCCTATGTTGTCGGGCCACCATCTAGTTTAGATTTACTGCTCACAGGCCTATGTTGTCAGGCCGCCTTTTAGTTTAGATTTTCTCGCTTTCGGGCCTATGTTGTCAGACAGCCATATAGTTTAGATTTTTACGCTTTCGTGCCTATGTTGTCAGGCCGCCATATAGTTTAGATTTACCGCTTTCAGGCCTATGTTGTCAGGCCACCATCTAGTTTAGATTTATTGCTTTCAGGCCTATGTTGTCAGGTCACCTTTTAATTTAGATTTACCGCTTTCAGGCCTATGTTGTCAGGCCACCATCTAGTTTAGATTTATTGCTTTCAGGCCTATGTTTTCAGGCCGCCTTTTAGTTTAGATTTTCTGCTTCGGGCCTATGTTGTCAGGCCGCCATATAGTTTAGATTTACCGCTTTCAGGCCTATGTTGTCAGGCCACCTTTTAGTTTAGATTTTCTGCATTCAGGCCTATGTTGTCAGGCCGCCATATAGTTTAGATTTACCGCTTTCAGGCCTATGTTGTCAGGCCACCATCTAGTTTAGATTTATTGCTTTCAGGCCTATGTTGTCAGGCCGCCTTTTAGTTTAGATTTACTGCTTTCGGGCCTAGGTTTTCAGGCCATCCATCTAGTTTAGTTTACTGCTTGCAGATCGATGTTGACAGGGCCCCATACTTTAGCTTCTTATAGCTTCAGCATCACAACACACAAAGTCAAACCCTATATGACTCGCACATGGGCCCCGCAACCCTAGGGACATGGTGATTATGAGGTTATCACGGCACTCGCCTCGGACATAATATGTTTACGTCTTTACCCATTTCTTACCATGACAATACAGAAAATATTTCTCGTATTATCTGATTAGAAAATGAGTAAAGAGGGGCAAACTGTAAACACCCAATTATGTCCGAGACCCATTTTAAGGTGATTAATGGACAAACAGAAAACAGAAAACGGAGAACAGAAAATAGAAAACAGACAAAAAGAAACAGACGATAAATTTTTTTTTTCTGAAAAATAAAAATAAAATCAATTTGTAAATTAGACCTAAATCAAAAAATTATTAACTCAAAAAAAACAAAACAAAAAAATCTGAAAAAAATCTGAAACGAAAAATATAATAAATCTGGAGTTAACAAAAAAAAAGAAGGATTAAAAGAGAAATTTGGAAATAAGAATTTAAAGGAAATTAAAGAAAATCAATAATAATAATCAAAATTAAAATCTAGAAAATTAAAAGGAAATTTTGAAAATTAATACTAAAAAATAATAAATAAATAAAAAATAATGAAAACAGAAATAAAAATAAAATCATTATAAGAAGTAAAAAATAAAATAAAAAAAATAAAAAAAAAGGGAAAAACAAAACAAAACAAAATTAGTTGCTTCTGAAAACGGAAAAACGGATTTTGAACAAAAGATTGGGAAAAAAGGAAGAAGCAAGAAGAACAGAAGGAGATTTCGGGGGAGGAAGAGAAAAAAGAGCTTGGTTTTGAAAAGCAGAGGTTGGGAGAGAACTAGGGAAAAAAACCTGAAGAGAGCCATACTTTTCTTTCCAAGAACTTGCGGTGTCGCATACCGGTGGTGAGATTTTTTGGCGTAGTGGAATCCTGATCCCATCCAAGAAAGGAACCTCCTCTTTGAATTCAAGCATCTTTCAGGTAGGCATGACTGATTTCATTATTGTTAGACGCATGAATGGTGGCATTTTCTCTCAATTGATGGTTCTGCGTGGCAATATCTGAATGAAGGCTGTTGCTGTTAAGGATCTTGATCATACTTGCGCCTTTTTAAAAAAAAAAAACTTTGCTTGATTTGGCTCAGTTACAATGAGTTGAGTTAATGATTCTGTTTGCATTTGCGATTCTTGGATTAACTCTACTTGGATTGGTTGGATTGGGATGATTTGAGTTAATAATCCTGATTGTGTTTGTGATTCTTGATCCGATTTGTTTGAATTGATTAATTCTCTCTCGATTCACGGTTGAGCTGATTCATTGCTTCCTTTCTGTATACCTTATCTGTGCAAATTTTGGTTTGTCACATATTCGTTGCATTAACAGTAATTGAGACAAGTTAATTTAAATGATATCACTGTTTCCTGCTCGTTGTTGATCAATAGTGTAGCAGTTGTGTATTGTTTAAAAAATGCGAAAATCGAGAATGTGCTTGAGTCTGTTAGGAAGCATGATTCAGCCATGGGTTCAACAATCCTTGCCTTGCCTAGATCCTTATCCCTTTTACTGAACAATATCCTTCTTTGGTTAGTTTTTTTGGAAAAAAGGCTGAGAGGGTGATGATGTTGTTTGCCATATGCATTGCTTAGCTCAAAGTCAAGAATTGTACGAATTCCCGAGTGTGAACCTTATGCTATTCACCAGACGGCTGAGAATCAAAATGTGTAAAGGGTACCTCTGGTTCATCAGATTACACTTGATTCATACGTTTCCTAAGCCTGTGATGACCCTGATCATTCATTCCAGGCCTCGAACCAATGGACTGGTTCAGTTCTACCTAACTGGTTACCGCTGGAATATCCCCCCACAGAGCTCTAAATCTGGTCACGAATAGTGGGGGACTCAAACAAGCCCCTCTAATTCCTCTGCTCCCTGTGCCTTTCCTGATAGCCTGTTAGGATTCATTGGTATCCTGTTAGGGACCTAGTCTCTGGCTGCAAACACACCTAGAAACGACCTGGGTCAATAGAATATATGTAGAGGCCCACCAGGTTTTTGCCTCCTATCATGTGTACCTAATCGAGAGTTTTGATCCAGATACTGAATCCAGGGGTTTGATGACAAATAGACCTGCTTCTAGAAACCAGATCAGCCATGATGTTTAGTTTAAAATGGCAGAAGATCAAACCACTGATCCCAAGATTAAGATAGAATCGTTGAAATTAAGGGATCTTGGTTTCGTTTAGGACTCAAGAATAAGTTAGTGTTCCAGATATGTACAGGGGTGAATAAGCCTAGAAGCAAATGGAAGAATAATTTGGCTATATGAGTCTGATATATCAGGTGCCAGAATTACTATCGAGGTTTTGTGGTATCACTTAACACAGTCATAAACCTCCAAGGTTCATCCTAAGCCAAACACAGGTCAATACCAGGATTATAGACTTATCCCTATATGCAGCCTGCTGGTTTTAGATTTTTGCTAATCTCCAAAGATCGACTCAGCCCTGACAAGTAGGGGTCAACTCCTAAACTGCCAGGTACAGCTTCCACTTAGCTCTGCACAAGCTGGAATTAGGTTTGGGGGAATAGAACAAGGAAGTCCTGATTTCAAGTAGTTCTGCTAACCTTAAGTTTGCCCAGAACAGTTTAAAGTTGGCTGCAAGACTAACTGCGGCTGAACTTATAGGTTTCCCAATCGCATGTTCTTTAGAACAGTATAGTCCATGAATGCACTTTAAGTCATGTAACAGGACTTGGAATTCCGCAGCATTGGGCCACTAGATCTTGCAGTTCTTTAAATTTACACTACTGAGTTCTAGTTAGATCTAGGTTATTAGTCAAGCTTTGTTAAGCATTCCTTATGCTGAGTCAGGAAAGGCCCTAGCTTCAAAGAGATATGGTTCTCCTACCCTAAGTCCTATCAGAACCCACAAGTGTCAAGCTCTAATGATTGCTGGGATAGGATTACAAACCACAAAGCGTAGCTAAAAAAGTGATAAAATCGGTTGTGAGAAAAATTAAAATCTGCTATAGGTCTAGGCATTGCATGTCTCTGTGTTTCTAATGGAGTATCAGTCTTGGAGAAGTTGTGAATGTCATACAGTTTTGCCACTGTTCCTCTAAGAATGCACTCATTACTCTTATCTGCAGTAGGAGTAAAGAAACTGCATACTTAATCAAAAGATACAGATCTTAGGCCTGGTCATAAGTCAATAGGAGGATAAACATAAACCCCTCAGTTTGAATAAGGAGCAGAATTCTGTATGGACTCAATGAATCATGTACTTTTCCTAGATTCTTTACTTGTTGTTCATGCCTAATTCTATTTGGCTGGGGCTTATAACATCCAATCAGGTTGAGACTGAAGAGTAGCAGCCTACCAGTAACTTCAACCCAGCCATTTCAGTTTAGGAAATCTTTTATTAGAATTAGAGGCCAGTGACAGTAATCTACATCAGTCAATATCATGAACTCTTCTTTCCTTTCTCCAAGACAACTTTTGATCTATTTTGTGATGAGCACATGCTATGCTAGCTACAGCAGCTTAATCTTGAGATTCTGCAGTAAGATGTTGAACAGTGTTTGAACTTGACAAACATGCTGGAGGGTCTGTTTACTGACAAAAGGATCTCTCATCATAGCCTTGATTGCTTTATCCCAACTGATCATAGCCTTGCATATGCCAAAGACCCCCTGGTACTAAATTAGGTTCTGTTTCTTCAATCCAATAGAGGTAAAATAAAAAAGTGAATCTGAATTCATAAGGAAACTAGGATTTTCGTGTCCTGTTGAAGTAATGGATCAGCTCATACCTCAAAACTGTTTTGACAACCAGATTCAAATTTATTGGTATCATGATTTGATCGACAACTCAATGTACTAGATGCAAGTTAGGTCTACGAATAATAGAACTTTGCCAACCAAGTGCAGGTCTAGGTCCTGTATTTAGCTTATACTTTGGCTGAACAAAGAGTGGGGTAGTAGTCCAAAGCCCAGGCATAGGAGGACCTCTAACTCAGTCATTTGTCAGCATGAGTCATAAACTTGTCATTATCTTGGGAAACTACAGGATAAAACAGAATCAGGTCTTCTGTTCTCATGAATATGGGTTCAGATTCCATTGCTATCATGAGGCTGAAATTTTAACTTTATGTAAGAGACATTAGGACCCCTTCACTAGTTCACGGTCCATTTAGAACTCATCAGTAGGCAGCAGCTATAACCATGACATTAGTTCCAGATTTAACACCACTGGTTTCTAACCAGATTTGATTAGCCGCATTAGCTTAGGTGCCAAGACCAGGTCTCTTCGGTGGAACTTCAGGACCCCCTATAGAGGCTCAGATTGCATTAAAATTACCTGGAAAACCTTAGTTAAAATAGAAATCTACTCCTAGGATTGGTTTTGTCACCGCAGTGGGACCCGTATTCCTTTGATCTGAACTTTAAGGTGGGGGCCTAATTCCAATTAGTAATAGACTTGTGAAAGCCTTAGGCTTCTCTGGTTGAGGAAATGTCAAGGGTATCTCAGCTAAATCCTTATGAAAAACAGAGATTTAGGGAGGTCAAGAGGTCAGCACCTTGTAATAAAGCCTGAAATCATCAATTGAACCTAAGCCTAGCTTCATCCTGATCTTAGGATTATGTAAGGGGAGCCTATGGATAGTTTATAGGGCCACTGTACAAAATTCCGTTAGAACAGGTTGATAATAAAAGCCACTAGGTGAGTGCTAATCAAAGTAGTCTCCAAATCAGTTAAGCTTTGACCAAAGTAGGCTTGAGAGTTAAATATCATTTGTGCTCAAATAAATCAGGCTTGAATTTAGCGCTCCATCTAGTAGGTAAATCTTGAATTTGCTCCTAAGCTAATATGTGCAGACTTTGTAGGAGGGGAAATAGGAGAAGTAATGATGATTTGGGGCAGTGAACTCATTCTGTATGCTACAAGCCATAGTAGAAATTGAAAATTTTGACAGTCCCTTGATCCTCCTTTAGTTTCTAAGAGTCAATTTTGATAACAAATTTGCATCTTGAAAGTGTAATTCTGATTTAGGTAAATTTCCTATGTCTTTGATCTAAAATATCAAGATTTGACTGTAGTTCAAATTTGAGAGATGTGTCTAAAGGTCTTCTAATCCTCTACACAATAAGCTACTGGAAAAGAGTGAGTCTGAGACTCAAATCTGCTAAGACTTGGACCTGTGATAACAGCGAAGGCGGATCCCTGATTCTACACACTAAACAAAGTAGTTTCCTATTGAATTTATCTCCCTTAGAGTTGGCACAACAAGAAACAACAACTTCAACCCTGTGACTGATCTTAGCTACCAGAAGTTCACTCTAAGGTTTGTTAGGTCCACCCCAGGCTTACCTGACTTTGTGACCTTGGCAACTGTTTTTGGGAAGGGGAATTTCACTAGAAGTAAAGGCTGAGAAATCCCATAACCTGGCTAAATTTACGTTATTCGGCCATGAAATATACTAACTGTTGTAATAGGTTTTAGTATGCTACCTTTTCCGAACTAAAGGTAATTAAATAGAACCTAAACATGACAAGTTGAGGACTGTTCAGGAATGAAGGAGGGGTTTGCCACATGCTTAGGATGGTTATACCCTGAAATCAGTCCTAATTGTAAAATATTAGCAACTTTGTCTTAACAGGCCTTAAAGGAGTTGGCAGAGAGGTTCTTAGGAGTCAGGATTACAAAATTACAGGATTGCCCCTACTAATTTCCAGAAATACCAAGATTATCCCTAGGAGTCAAGACTACCATTTTGTCCTCAAGATTTCATGAATCACACATACGCCCCAATTTCTAAAATTCCAAATCAAACTCAAAAGAATTTTCATATCGTTCTAATTAGCTCTTTCCTCAAATTCTCAAAACAAATCCAAATCCTTCCTTTCACATAAAATCAAATTCCTTTCTTAAAAAAGTCAAATCAAATCATTTAATTCAAGTTAAATCCCAAAAGTTCAAAACAAACTCTTTTCAAAAAATTCAAATCAAACTAATTTTTAAATAATCAAGATAAATCTTTTTTTTTAAGAAAAAAAATCAAGTTTATTGGTTCTAGGTCTCACGCGATGAACCCTAGGGACTAACCGGTAGCTTTTTCGTTGTTCGCCTTCCTAGAATTCATATGGGTCCCGAGTGCAGCCGTAGTTGTCTTGGACCCTGTGCACATGTGGACCGAGGATCCTTCTGCGAATAGTTTTATTAAAACTTATTTTACAACTCTTAATCTCACGCGACGAGCTTTAAACACGAACTGGTAGCTTTTTCTGCTGTTCGTTGTTTAGAGATTCGTATAGGTCCAAGTGCAGTCGTAGTTGTCTTGGACCTTGTGCATATGTGGATTAGGGTTGCCCTTTTCTTTTTACAAAATAAAAACCCTGCCTTTTTTTATCGATTTTTGAAATAAAAATCTTGTTTTGCGATTCTTGATCTCACGCGACGAGCTTTAAGCACGAACTGGTAGCTTTTTCTGTTGTTTGTTGTTTAGAGATTCGTAGGGGTCCAAGTGCAGCCGTAGTTGTCTTGGGCCCTGTGCATATGTGGATGGGGATTGTCCTTCTCTTTCAAAATGATCCAGCCGTTTTCGAATATTGCATTTCTAAATAGCTCCGAAGGTCAAGCCTTCGAGTTCCTTTTAAACATGCTTTTAAACATTTTTTGAAGGTCAAGCCTTCAAATCAAATCGCACTAGAACTACGTAAGCCTTGAGTTTCCCATTGCACCGGGGAATACGTAGGAGCAGGATCAAGTCTTGTTAGGCTAACCTCCATCAAGTATTTATTTTCATCTTAATTAAGGGATCAAACAGTTTTCAAAAATCATACGCTCAGTTTAAGGGTAGCGTTCTTCGAAACGGGCGAGTGGGGTGGCTAATACCTTCCCCATTCATAACCGACTCCCGTGCGTAGAATCTCATCTTCAAGTTAGGGTTTTTCCAAATCTTTTTCCCTTAAATAAAAATTTGGTGGCGACTCCACACATAACCAATAAAATCCATTTTCAAAAATTTTAGCGAGTTCGTCGTCTCGTCGGAATTACGGTTGCGACAGTTTATATGAATCTTACTCATTCTATTGAACAATACAAAAAATTTTATAATAGTTAACATGTTCATTTTATTATTTTCCAGTAAAATATGAGCAAGTCATCAATTAAAACAGTTGAGAGTGTAGAAAAATGGGTTAACAATATCCATGAAAATATTGTACAATGTGGTCAAGAGAGTGTTGTTAACTATACACCACACTTGGAAATGGAATTTGAACCTGAGATAGCGGCTTATGAGTTTTATAATGAATATAGTCGGAGAAATGGGTTTGGTATTCGTCGAGAATATGGAAATTAAAGCAAGATAGATGGAATTTTGACATCAAGAAAATTTTCATGCTTTAAAGAAGGTAAACGAGGTGTTGACAAACGGGACCACTTAACAAAAGAACCTAGAGCGGAAACGAGAACAAGATGTGAAGCACGTATGATTATTTCACTTGATCGGAAGATTGGAAAATACAAGGTCATTGACTTTGTATCTCAACATAATCACCCTCTTCAACCTCCAGAATTCGTTCATATGATTCGTTCTCATAGACACATATCTGAGTCACAAGCATCACAAATTGTATTAGGCTGATGAATCGGACTAAGGCCAAAAAATTTTCATGAATATGTTTCCAAGCAAGCTGGAGGAATAGACTTTCTTGGTTATACAAGACAAGACTATAAAAATTACCTTCGAACCAAAAGGAAGAAATCGTTAAGGTATGGTGAAGTAGGTGCATTGTTGATGTATTTCAAACAACAAACTGAGAGTCCTTCATTCTTTTATGACTTTCAAATGGATGTTGATGAACAAATAACGAATATATTTTGGGCGGATGCACAAATGGTAAATGACTATAAATATTTTGGTGATATCATCACTTTTGACACCACCTACAAGACAAATAAGGATTATCGTCCATTGGAAGTATTTGTTGGACTTAATAATCATAGGCAAACAGTTGTTTTTGGAGCAACATTGCTATATGATGAAACAATTCCTTCTTTTCAATGGTTATTTGGAACTTTTCTCAAAGCAATGGGTGGAGAAAAACCAAAAACGATTCTAACAGATCAAGATGCAGCAATGAGTACGACTATTTCCTTAGTTATGCCAGAAGCATTTCATGGATTATGCACTTGGCATATAAGAGAAAATTCCTTAAGATATGTGAACCATCTCTATCAAAAAAGTTCTCAATTTTGCTTAGAGTTTGAAGCATGCATTGATTTATATGAAGAAGAAGGAGAATTTTTGAATGCATGGAATGCCTTACTTGTTGATCATAATGTTTCTAATGATTCATGGCTGCATACCATTTTTTGAGTCAAGGAAAAATGGGCATGGACTTATGTTCGAAAAATTTTCACTGCAGGTATGTGATCTACTCTATTATATGGAGATTTTACTTAATGCATGTAATACTTTATTTCTTGAACATAATGTTTGAAAAAATTTCCTTGTAGGTATGAGATCTACACAGTTAAGTGAGAGTTTTAATTCTGATTTGAAAACTCATTTGAAGTCAGATTTAAATTTGGTACAATTTTTTACACACTTTGAAAGAGTTGTCAATGGAAAAAGGAACAATGAGTCAGAAGCTGATTATGAAAGTAGACATAAGTTGCCTAGATTAAAAATGAAGAAGGCCCCTACGCTTGTACAAGCCGAAAACATTTACACTCCAAAAATATTTGAGGAATTTCAAGAGGAATATGAGGAATATCAAGGCACTTGCATAAAGAAATTGAATGAAGAGTTGTATGTTGTTACAAATTTTGATGATAGTAAGGAGAGAATAGTAATGGGAAATGTTTCTGACCAAAAGATTGCTTGTGATTGTCGTAAATTTGAGACACATGGCATTTTATGTAGTCATGCTTTGAAAGTTTTGGATATGATGAATATCAAGCTAATCCCTCCTCATTATATACTAAAACGGTGGACAAAAGATGCAAGATTAGGAAGTAACCAAGATTGGAAAGGACATGTTGAGCTAGATATAAAAGCTCATTTCATGAAGCGATATAATGAATTATATCCTCGAATGGTTCAATTGACAAACAGAGCAGCCGAATCTCATGAAACTTCCACCTTTCTATCCAAAGTTTATGAGGAGTCCAAAAAATTAATTGATGATATGTTGACTAAAAAGTCTATAGATGGAGAATTAATTAGGAACTGTCAAGTATCCATATCATTTGAAAAGTCTACAAATGGAGAAATGATTGAGAATAATGAGAACGCTATTGATTTTATTGGTGCAAAAGGCATTAAGAAGCGAGATTGCCCGTACAAGGGTAAAAAACGGCCTAAATCTTGGGTTGAGAAATTGAATAAAAAGAAAAAGCTATTACAAAAAAAAAAAAGTCTCAACATGTTTTGGTAAGTTACTCTTTTTTTGTTATTGACATTGAATATTTATTTGTTAATACTTTACAACTTATACTATCATCTCATATTTATAATATCAATTATATAGGAATCATTTGGACCAACAAGTGATGGTATACATATTTTTGATACAAGTCAAACTTTTACTCAATTGTTAACGGTAAGAAAATTATATAATCATGTCAAATAGATAATTTTTCTGTTTATTTTATAAAATTTTATCTAACTTTCATCATGATATGCAGCAACCGTTGGATTACGATGCATTTTCTCTATCTTCAGATCTTCTAATTTTAAATGGAAGCGAATGTAGGAGTGGAAGTCAAGTTGATAGTGAAGGTCAACATGTGACTACAAATCGAATGACACAATCAAATCAAGTTGACAATTAGAATGTAACGGGGCTCCACAATTACTTTTAGACATCATGGACTCATTTTTTGGATATAATTTTTTTAAAAGAAATATGTATATGTGCTTGTGGTGGCCTAGAAAACTTATCTTTTTGGATATAGATTTTTGTCACAATGTTTTTTAGTTATAATGAACTCATTTTATTTAGTATGTATAAAGTTGTCATTCCAATTATTTTTGCATTATTCTGTTTAAAATTAAACTGTTTCTGTTTCTGTTTAAGAATGTAATCATAAGAGCTTGTAAATTTGTATAATCTATAATTTCATTTAAACAACATCTAGTACAATCTTAATTTACAGCTCATCTCAATGAAATTTGAAATTTTATTACAACTCAAACCAACTACGCTTTTTAAACTTCATTACAACATTAATCACATCATAAGATTTTTCATTACAGCTACACAATTCACTATTACATTTTGTCTTGTTCAGATAAATTCTGCATTGTTCCAAATGTACTAGAGTCTCCTACGACAATTTTGTCATGCCTTTAGGTATTCCTTCTTACTCATTTGAGATGGTCCTTTTATTCACTAGCACAACATCCTTCATAAGCTTTAGTCATTATGAGAATTAGTCACTGCATGACTATGTTCAGACACTATTGCTATAATATCTCCATCAAAATTACTCAGCACCATTTTCCAATTCAATAATATGACACTCCAATGCAGTCCTATGCAACCATGTGTGCATTCGATACCTCAACCAGGATAGGAAATGCTTGAGGAAGTACCTTTGGCTCTGCAATCCTCTCCATGTCCTAAAATCTTAAGCACAATAGTCGTTGGGTATGCTCAGCATAGTAGCCCACAAGCCTTGCAATATTGGCATGCTGAATTTTTGAGATGTTGGACACCAATTGAAGAAATTGTTCATGACTCTGCCCCATGGAAGCAGTAGCATCCAGTTTCCTCACTGCCAATAGCTACAAAGAACATTAAAAGATATAAGCATGAGAAGCATCAATTAATGAAGTGAAACCAGCAATATTAGATAATAACATGTAATCTCAAGCAAGGAAAATAAAAAAGGTTCTGCAGAGAGCTTCAAAAATCATAAAGCACTGTATGAATCAAGGAAAAGTGAAGCTAGTTTAAGAGAGGAGGATTGAATCAAGTTTTATAAGGCGAATTATAACTCTTTAGTTAATGTGTAAAATCTTACCAACGCACATCAATGCAACATTAAATATTTGTTGTTGGATTAGAACTATCTAAACTGGAGCCAGGAGTAAATAACTGTGTTGTAGAGACTGACTAACTACTAAGCGGTGAGTATTTATTTGTAATATTAAGTGTTGATATTTTCAAGTTTATTAAAATTTCCTATTAACTAGTATAAAAATTTGTTTTAAGAAATACCAATGATCAAGTAACTGTTCACAAGTTCCATTTCTGCCGATGCAGTTAGCTGTTTGCACTACAATGGTTTTAAGGAACAAGCCATCCAATTGGAACTTGTTCTTAGATAGGTTGAACTCCAAGAGTAGTTTTTAAGAGCAATTGGGTCCACATACCAATAGAATAGCAAATGGTCTTGGAAATTATTCAGCATGATCAACAACACAAAAAAATACTGAACAAACTCAAACAAGCTTGAATCAATGATAGAACCATTATTTTTACCTGAACATTACTGGTTCTAATTATGCCCGTGTGCCCGGAAAAAGTTTCCTCATTGTGATGTCAGAAAGCTTCTTCTTTGGGGGGATTGGAATCCTCATCATCGGTGGTAGAATCACAATCATGCAAGGAGATACGTCGAAAAGCTTCGTCGTTAATGGCGGTCAAATATTTGTTGTCGATTGCGCTTAAATCCTTATCATCGATA
This sequence comes from Canavalia ensiformis, assembly GCA_026541065.1. NCBI lineage: Eukaryota > Viridiplantae > Streptophyta > Magnoliopsida > Fabales > Fabaceae > Canavalia > Canavalia ensiformis. The sequence goes on from JAMKYM010000062.1 coordinate 2,161,814, forward strand.
CCGAAAAGAAAAATCAGTAGCGGAGAGTAAAAACAGCCTCCATTGAAATCAGTAATGAAGAGTAAAAGGAACGTCTATTGAAAATACAGAACAAACTCAAAGTCCATTGAAATTTAGGAATTAAATTTTTGATTTTATTTTAAATTAGGTGTTTAAATCTAGACCGTTGATTTTTTAAATTATACGTAGCAATTTTTTATAAAAAGAAATGAAGATTTCCATTTCTTTTAGAAATGGAAAGGATCTGAACTCCATAAATACAATAAAATTAACATAACAATAATAACAACAACATTCATAAAAATTATGTATAGATAAATAAAATAAGTTTGATTAAATATAATATATATATATATTTTTTTTTTTAAATTGAAGAAAAGATGATAGAATATGATACGCAAAAATCTAGTATTCACACCTATCATATAGGACTTATCCAATTTTTTCATGAAATAGTAAAGACAAAAATCAAATCAATTGATCAACTTTTAAAATAAAATATATAATATAGTAATTGCATAGGAGAATATAGATAACAATTGATCAGAGATTTTGTAAAGATAGAAAAGTCGCAAAACAATTGGATTGTGTCGCATTTTGTAATCATCTTCCAAGCAGCTTGATGCATAAAGATTTAAATTTAACAGAAACTACGATATAAAGGGTTTTAGTAATTACCTCGTAATTTTGTATAGGCCTTATAACATAGTCTTCAAACATCTGTCTTATGGCATCAAGACCACCAATATCTTCCCATTTTTCATTAGGAATGGGAGAGAACCCTTCTCTTCTAGTTGAAGGTTGAACCTTTTTGATAGCTTCCTGCATAAGTTCCCAGGACAATCTAAAACATTCAATGCTGGTAAAATATTTAGCAAAAATTGGTATTAACAGATAGACATGATTGTATAGCATGCATACAAATCTTCAAAAAAGGCTAGGAGATTACAAACAAATAATTGATATTAAAGAAAGAAACTAGTAGAAAGTACCTCAAAATCAGACATTTTGATGGCAGGCTTATCTGTTTTTAAATGTTTTACCCACCCAGGTTTACTCCACCAGTATTCAGTGTATTCGCTCATCGGATCCAAAGATAATTCACTTTTTCTTTCAGCAAATATTCTATCTACTACCAGATAACCGGCCTGCGTAACCAGCTCAGCCAAATCAGCGCCAACAAATCCTGATGTAGACCTAGCTATTTTACGTAGATTAACAGAACCTTCAAGTTTATAATTTCGAGTAATCGCAGAAAGGATCTTCTTCCTAGTAGATACATCAGGAATATCAATGAAAATCTCCCAGTCAAAACGACCAGGCCTTCTTAGGGCAGGATCAATAGCATCAAGCCTATTTGTCGCTCCAATTACAAGAACATAACCACGATTAGAATCTTTAGGATCCATGTAATTAAGCAACTCCGTCACAATTCGTTTCTCCATCTCCCGCATCAAATTATCTCTTTTTGAAGCAATTGCATCAATTTCATCAATAAAGATGATAGATGGGGCAGTGCCGTGTGCTTTAGAGAAAAGCTCCCTAATGTTTTCTTCGGATGCCCCTAAGTACGAAACACACAACATAAGCTCTAAGTAATAAAAACAGAATGGAATGCCAAACGAATAGGTGTGACAATAACCAGCATAAATTTGTTTCACACAATATAACCTATATTATTACTCATATTCAAAGTCTTATATCTCCTACTCCTGCCTCCCAAATATAACCTTTCCTACATAGAACAATTTCTATAAATACTTAAATAATGTAACAATACCTGAGACTCCAGACACCATCTGAGTAGCTGAAATATGATAGAAAGGAAGACCAGTCTCATTAGCAAAGGCATAAGCAAAGCTAGTTTTGCCACAACCGGGTGGTCCATGCAATAAAATGCCAGAAGTTGGCTCCGGTACAAACTGATTCAACTCGGGACATTGCAATGGCGCAATCACCTTCATCATCACTTCCTCCATAATCTCCTTCATTCCACCTAAATCTTTTAATCTTATACCATCCTTCTTCCCCTTCACTTCAACATCATCACCACCACCTTTCATCTCTAACTTGTGCTTGTCTTCTCCATCTTCAAATTCAACATTATTTTCCTCCAACACAATCTTCGTTCCCATATAAGAATTTCGTAGCATTGTCTTCGTCAAGTCAAAGGCAGGTTCCTCTGTTGTTGACACCGAAACAGTCCTTGCTTCTTCATCGTTTTCCTCCAAAGATGAATCAGACAAGGTCAATGAGACGACGCCTTCATCAATATTTTTGCGTCTCTTTCGAGACAGAATTTGATCGTCCTCGTCCTCGTGCGATTTCGTCGGCGCTGGCGGTAGAGAGCATGGACTCTACGCGACGACGAATCGTTTGTTTCACGGAGTGAGACTTTCTTCTTCCCATTCCTTTCGTTCTTCGCTCTGGTGAACACACTCATGAAGGAAGGAGGGAAGAGGTAGTGGCGGCACGATCATGAGAGAACGAGTGAACGAAGTCTGTTTATTTTCCCTTTCTATAACTGTGCACGTGGGCCAGGCTTTTATTTTATGGATACTTTATTTATTTTTATATTTTTAATAAAATATAAAATTACCAATAGCTATTAGATTTTTAATTTGACAATTTTAAAAATTAAAACACAAACAAAATTCCGCATCGCACTGGCTCTCCCACACAATTGTCCAAGCCATCAAAATTCCATAATTCTTCTTCAGGTACAATTCACAAAGGTATTTTTTAATATTTTAATATTATAATTAATTAATTTTATGATTTTTAAAATTTTTAATATTATATTATGTATATCATAAATCTTGATAAATATTTGATAGTGATTATTTTATATAAAATATTATACGTTTTTTAGTTTTTAATATTTTCAAAATATTTGATATTAAACTAAATGTTAAAAAATTAAGACCGTTACCAAAAATATATTTGATATTAAGTTAAATTTATATAAAAATTTGATGTAAATTTAATTTATTTAAAATTAACTTAAAATATTAAATACTACTTTCAATTTTAATATAAAATTTATCTATTAAAACAATAAAAAATAAAGTCTTATAAAATTATATTAATATTTTAAATTAATTGTTTGCATATTTTAACTTTTTATAATAAAAAAAATAAATTTTAACATTTTTTAATTTTTAATATTATATATTAAATTAAATTATATAATCCAAATTTTAATTAGTTAGGAGTAATTTTTATATAAAATATTATATATTTTTTAATTTTTATTAATTTTAAATTACTTGCTATTAAATTAAATATTAAATAAATTCAGGTGCATTAATAAAAATATATTTATATTAAGTTAAATTTATAAAAAATTAAATTGTATTAAAAATTTAAATTATTATATTTTGTTAAGAATGTTTAATGTAAAATATAAATATAAAAATAATTATTACAAAACTATATCAATATTTTAACTTAATTTTATTGTATAATAAAAAAATTTCGTTTCGATTATAATAAAAGTTATTTTAAATTTAAATTTGCTATATTATATATCAAATTAAATTATATATATATATATATATTACATCATATTAACAGTAATTTTTTATTAAAAAATAATATATTTTTTAAACTGTAATAATTTAAAATTATTTGATATTAAATAAAATGTTAAACAAATTTAAGTACGGTAATGTAAATATATATGATATTAAGTTCAATTTTAAAAAATAAACTATATTATAAATCTAAATTAGTTCATATTAAATTAAATTAATAAATTTTCCTCTTAATTTTTAATATAAAATTTAACTTTTAAAAAATAAATTATAACAATTATATTAATATTTTACATTTATTTTATTATATAATTTAATTTTTTATTTTATTTCAAACAAAATAAAATAAATATTTGAATTTTTAAACATTTTTACATTATATGTCCAATTAAGTTTGTATATTATAAACTTCAAATTTTTTATATTATATGTTAAATTAAGTTTGTATGTCATAAATCTCAAATTGATAGTAATTTTTTTATATATAAACATGAGGTGCTTTTTTCAATTTCAGTAATTTTAAATTATTAAATATTAAATAATATGTTAAATAAGTTTAAGTGCATTAATAGAAACATATTTGATATTAAGTTAATTTTTAAAAATTAAATATTATTAGGCCTTTTCAAATTTTTAATATTATATGTTAAATTAAGTATTAAATTTTTCATAAGATATAATAATTTAATTTGATAAATAGTATATACAATTTGAAAAATATTAATATTTATTATAATTTTGTTTGAAAATAAAATTTAAATTATACAATATAATTAAAATAATGCTATAATTTTATAATTATTTATATTGCTTATTTTAATAGTTAAATTTTGTATTAAAATTTGATAACAAAATTTAATAATTTAAGTTAGTTTAGAATTATAATACAATTTAATTTTTTTAAATTTGAATTAATGGTAAATATATTTTATTAGTACATTTTAAATTTGTTTACCATTTTAACTAATTTTTAAAATTATTAAAAATTCAGAAAGTATATCATGTTTCATATTGAAAAAATACTTTCAAGTAATTGAGATTTTTATGTCATATATATATATATATATATATATATATATATATATATATATATATAATAAAAATATAAAAATTAAAAAGTACATATATTTGTTTTACTATGTTAAAATGAAAAATGTTAAATTATACACTAAAATTAATTTAAAATGTTTATAAAAATTTTAATAATTAAATTTATGTTAAAAATTACAAAAAAATTAATAATTAAATTATTGTAAACTAATTTAGATTTATAATACAATTTAAATTTTTATAAATTTAACTTAATATCAAATATAATTTATTAGTATATTTAAATTTATTTAATATTTAACTTAACAGAAAGTAATTTGAAATGACTAACATTTTAAAAATATATAATCTTTTTATATAAAAAATTACTTCCAAATAATTAAGATTTAGGTTGTATAATTAAATTTAATATATAATATTAAAAATTAATAAAAAGATTTTATTCTTTTTAAAAAATTGAAATATGTAATATAATTATTTAAATTGTTAGTATAAATTTATAATAATTCATTTTTATGATTTTAGTAGCTTAATATTTATTAAAATTGAAAAAAATTTAATATTTTAAATTAATATCAACTAACTTAAATTTATAACATAATTTAATTTTTTATAAATTTAATGTTAAAAAAATATTTTTATTAACGGTCTTGATTTATTTAATATTTAATTTAAAATTATTAAAATTTAGTAAGCGTATAATATTTTTATATAAAATAATTATTTTCAACTAACTGAAATTTATGATATATATAATTTAGTATTAAAATTTTAAAAAATTCTAATAATATTATAATATAATATTAAAATATTAATATAATAAATATATCAAAATAAAAAAATATTATCCGTATTAATTACATTATAATAATATTAAATTCCAAATATAACACATCCCATATATATGTTCAACTATATGATCAAATGTAATATGAGATTTACGGTACTTTGATATTTACAATTCCATTAGCAGATACTATTGGGGAGAGAAAAGACCTGTCAATTTTTGTAGGGGCCACTAGAATTGTAAACAAAAAGTAGAAACATTCACTCTCCCTCTTCAGATACAACCGGCATATGCCATTGGGATGAGACAACCCTCGTATCAACTTTTCTACAAACCATCACAATTCTTCTATGATGTATCGTACCAAAAATTAAGTGAGATTATTGGCGATGAAATTTAGATAAAAAATATTATGATATTTATCTTAATTTCAATTGAAAAATGGTTTAGATGTATCGATTCTCAAAGATATAATATTCTAAAAATAAATATCAATTTTATGTTTAAGTTAATTATTTAGTTTTATTTTTAGTTTATTATTTTATAATGTAAAATTTATTTTAAAAAATATTTATATAAAAATATAGTAATTTTTTTTTAAAATTGTTTAATATAAAATACGAGCATCGTCGATAATATGTATATGACGGTAAAATAAATCATTATACGAATTTTTACATACGTTCAAAATATTAGAAATACTAAGCGTTCATATTATTCTTTTCGTTTATCATTTGCATATATTAGATACACAAGACTTAAGCATATCATACACATCATAAAATAATTATACATAACATATTATATAGATCATAAATTTTAAGCTCATGAATCTTATCATATAGTTATTACAAACATAGTTAACTTTCCTTATTTACAAACATATTTACTATATTTTATCATACACATTATATATGTAAATACATAACAAATTTTCATTAACTAATATTTAGGATGTTTGCATCATTCTATTCCTAACATTCGTACGATGTAAATCTTCTTCAAAATAGAGTGTCTCGCATCCTCTTCACTGCTACTGTAACGAACAGTGTCCGAAATGTGTAGGAAGAAAGTGGGAAGAAGTAGGGATGAGAAACTAAGTTTAGGGTTTAGGGTTTAAGTTTCTCAGTAGACTTTCTACTTAATTCTAATGTCATCACTTAAATCTCAGCCACTTCATTTTATTTCAGAAAATCATTTCTTTCATAAAAGGTTACTTTTAATTCTTTGTAAACATTTCTATAAAGTAGATCAATTTTATTCAAAACATACAACTTAGTATCTTATCATAAATTCTTCTTAACATTAAATGATATACAGTTATTTTATGTCTTAAACTTTATTCTTTACTACTTTTTTTTTCTTTATCATTTCTTTGTTCAACCTTTGGGACACTTTATAAATCTAGTTTTACCACCTTTGGAAGAACACAATTAGACATAGACATGTATTAAATTTGTCAAACAATATCTTCTCACTGACTCTATTCCCACCTCCTACTAAAATTAAGGATATGAGCTCATTCCGGGGTGGTCGTCACCAACTTATAACTTGGTGAAGAAACTTAAGTCTTCACAGTAGAAGGATTTCTTGGAGAAACTTAAGTCTCCTAGAAGCAACTTTAGGCTTCTCTTCAGTAAAGTTTTTTAGGGCCCTCTGGATACTAGTGCGCATAAGGCACAAAGAGAGTAGCTTTACATTTTCACGTAATGTTTGCTTTAGTGATCCGTTAATCTTTTTAAGTTCATTTCAGTAACTTCCAAATAATTATGCATGCTCAAACAACTCCTAGCCAATATGGAATGCACATATAGGTTCAGAGCTCATCTCATCATCAACATAACAATACTCATACATAACACCATCGTTTCATACTTATGAGCATTCATCATTCAATCTTACATACATGGTGTGCATTCACATTTAGTACTACAAGTTGACTGATATATCATATGTACAAGTCCAAACAATTGTCTCAATTCAGTTTTTAAAGTTGAGTCACTCACGGAACCTATTCCACTCAACCTTCTAAGTTACCTCACATCCTTTCCTTTTCTCAAATTTACATTTGATCATTAATATTTTACATCTTAAAATCTTAATCTAGGTGGCTGAATGGCACCTTCCATGTTCTTTATTCTTTCGTTCCTCTTTTAATCCAGTCTTATGCATGTCCTAATTATTCTAAGTTCAAGTATTAAGTATTAAGTATTTACAAACTTTTACCTATTTAGGATATTTTTTATTAAACATGATAGAATGGTAACTTGTACCTTTGTCTACATTCTTTTAAACCTTTAATTCTTCTTATAACATTCTAAGATTTCTTGAGTTAAATAAATTAGAATTTTTAAACTACTTTTCTCTTTATCAACCTAGAATGGTTGAATATAAGCTCTAGGATTTCTAATTCATTTCCTCCCTTCAAATAAGTTAATTTAGGTTATATGAAGTCTAACTCCTTCATTTGAATCCAACTTAGATACTTTTAGAACTTCCTTCTCATTAAGGTATGCTATGATCAAATTACTTAGTAAACTTCTAACTTCAAGTTTAAGTCATATCCATCCTTCTTAATCATGCCTCTAATTAACCTTTGAAATGTGTTACTTTGTGTTCTCCTTTTTACTACCTTAATAATTAGGTTTAATTGACTCTTGAACCTTTAAAGTTTATTCTAATCCAAATAATATCTAAGTAGAAATTAATTAATCTTCTAGGTCACTTTATTCCTAAATAGCCGAACGACCTACTTCCTCAAATCTCACCTTTCATACACCTTAATAATATTTTGCTTACATATTTAGGATCATTATTTTGGCCTAGTTAAGGATTGAAACTCATTCTTAGTTAATTTAAAACATGATAGCCGAATTTCCAACCTCCTAAACTTAGGTTTCTATAATTTTCTCCTTCACCATAAGATCATTTGCCCAAAAAAAATCAATAGGTCTCTTTATCCACCTTAAAAATTTTTCATACTTTAATTTCGTTCTATTCACATAGAAATGGTTCTTAATTAACTTTAATTGGAAATTAAAACCTCCTTTAAGTTAATTAACCACTAAGTGGCTAAATGCCACTCTTTTAGGTTTAGGGTTTCCTTCTTCCTAACCCTAGTTGACTTAGGTTGACCATTACTGGGGACTAGTTTAGATTTCAAAATTGACATATTCTAAGGTAATTTTAAATCTTTTTACCCAAAATTTAGTAGAATGGATGAATTTGACTTTTACCCTTTGCTTAAGTTATGGTAAATTTTCTAGTTATCCATTTTAAGCTTATTTGGGAGTTTTACCACTAATTACTTTTTGGATTTTACCCTAAGCTTACCTAGGCCATATATTCTGAAACTTAACCTTTTTAAATGTTGATTATGCCTCAAAATAAGTTATTTACTTGCTAAAAAAATTTTATTTGTCCTTAATCATATTTTAAGCCTATTTTTGCCAAAATCTCTCTAGGATGGCCGAATGCACTCCTAGAGATTTTTAACCCACTTTTTCTTTGATTAACTTTGTTAAAAGGTTGATTTAGTTCATTTAAAACCTTATTTTAGAGTTTAAGTTACTTAAAAAAAATTAACTAAACTAAAACTTTCTTGGGAGTTGTGGCTGAAAGCCTTCCTTGGTTAATCAAGGTAATTTCTTTAAATCTTCCATCTCACACCACCTTGGTTCAGTTGTGTTATGCTTATGCAGCCCCTCTTGTCTCTAGTCCATGCTTATTTTTTCCAAGTTATGATGCTTAGGTACTAGCCATGATGAGTCTAGGGTGCCATACAAGGATTTAGCCACTTTTGGCTACAAAATTACATCATTTTCATGGTAGCTTTCTAACTAATGTCCAGAGGAAACCTTTGGAACTTATTACAAAACATTATTCCACCTCTCAACATGCATACTCAAAGGTGAAAATCCAGCACAGAGGTCATACCAACCTCATTACAAAAGAAAATCACAAGGTTAAAACTTAAGCAATAAAACAAGCATGAAAACAACAACATAGCATATTTTTCCAAGTCACAAAAAGTAGATTTTCATGATCTACACCAAGATCCACAAATTCTCTTTCAAATAAGCTTCAAAAACCTTTCTCATGAGAGCATAAAACTGATCAAAGCTTCAAAAATAATTTTAAAACAAAACCCACTGATTAAATTTCTTCTAAGTGCCTTAGAACTACTTTTAACTAAACAAACTTTATTTTTTTTTTTCAAAAATAACTAAAAATGGGTGGGGCTGATTTTGAATGGTTAAAATAAAATTTTAAACTCTCACAAGTGAAAACAAAAGAAGATAAACAGATCTTGGAGAAAAAATGCATGAAAGAAAACAAGCACACCATAAAAAAGACAAGTTAAAAGCATAAAAAGACAAGTAGAAAGATCCTACTTGTTGAAGACCTCCTTAGTGTTTTGTGGGGCTTTAAAGGTTGCCTTGGGTCCCCTTTAGTCTGCTCTGGACATGGACAAAGGATGCTGGTGGGGCTTTAGTAATATAGCTTAAGTCTTAAAGATGAAGACTTAGACTTAAAAGTGTAAGTTTTGAGTGTTTTGAGTTATGGTAAGCTTAAAGATAATGGAGAGGATTTTGATAAGTTTCTACGCTGAAAAATCTGAAGCAAATGGGGTCCCAAGGATCCCAAAAAATTCGGACTCTTATGGGCCAAGTGGAATTAGTTTTGCACTTAGGGGTATTTTGGTAATTTTGCTTAGATTTTTCCTATTTTCCAAAATAAATCAAAATTCAAGGAATTATCCTTTTAGGCTTAGATTAGTGTTAGTTAGGCTGATCTGACCTCTAAATATGATTAATTTAACCTAAGCATGTTTTATTTTTAATTAACCAAGGTTAATTAGTCTTAACCATGATTAAAGAAACCTTTTTACTATTCACTTTTGTCTTTTTGTGGAAGACTTGGTTGACTTCACTTTGGTGACTCATCACCACCTTTCCAGCTGCTGAATTTCGTGCACATTGGTATGGGATCCACTCTTGGCATGCTCATCACATTAACTATTAATATTTATATATATTTAAATAGTATATGAATTGTTAAAACAAAATAATATAATAAAATATTAATTTTTTATGTAAAATTTTATATATATAATCTATTAAATATTATAATTTAACAATAAAATTAATAAATTTTATATTTATATAAAATTATTAAATTAATATTAATGCTAAAATTTAATATATAATATTAATAAATATGATTTATAAATAATATAATATAATAAAAAAATAAAAATATATCAATTATTATTCTTAATTATTATCTCTACTTATCCTCTTTTTATAGATATAATTCATAAAATGTATCATTATCTCATCCTTATCTTAATCCTTATTTTAATTCTTATCTTAATTGTTTATGACCACAATCATGTGGATATATTTATTTTTCTTTTCATATTTTCTTTCTTCTTATCTCTATATATTCTTTTCTATCTTACATATACATTAAATCTGTGATCCATCCATTTAGGCATTTACTTCTTTCTCACTCGTAAATGGATCATGAGGAAATCCACGCTCCAATGGTATCACCACTTCTAATTCCATGCACAATTCTTGCTATGCTTTTGTTGTTGTTCTTCCAATACCTAAAAAGCTTCAAGAACCCACCTCGTCCTCCTGGTCCCATAGGCCTTCCCATAATAGGGAATATTCATCAGTTAGATAAGTCTACGCCTTTCTATCTGCAATTATGGCAACTCTCAAAGAAATATGGGCCTTTATTTTCCCTTCAATTTGGCTTCAGGCCAGCAATTGTTGTTTCTTCACCAAAATTGGCCAAAGAGGTAATGAAAAACTATGACCGTAATTTCAGTGGACGACCAAAATTACTTGGTGCACAGAAATTGTCCTATAACGGATTAGACATAGTCTTTTCCCCATACAACGAAAATTGAGAGAAAATCAAAAAAATTTGTGTTATTCATCTCCTTAGCTCTAAGCGCGTCCCTTCCTATTCCTCAATAAGACACTTTGAGGTCAAGCAAATGATAGAAAAAATATCTAGGCATGCCTCATCTTCAAAGTTCACAAATTTGTTTGAAGTTCTGATGTCTGTTATTAGCACTATTACATGTAGAATTGCCATAGGGAAAAGGTATGAAGATGAAGGAAATGAAAGCATTAGGTTCCAGTCTCTGATGGAAAAGTGTGCTGCCATGTTGGATTCTTTTTTTGTTTCAGATCATGTTCCTTTCTCAGGATGGATTGATAAACTCACGGGCCTGTGTGCACGCCTTGAACGGAATTTCAAGGAGTTGGACAAGTTCTATCAAGAGGTCATTGAAGAACACATGGATCCAAATAGGAAGACTTCAGAGGAAAAGGATATAGTTGATATCTTGCTTGAACTAAAGAAGCAGCGTTCATCTTCCATGGATATCTCTGTTGATCACATCAAGGCAGTGCTCATGGTTTGATTTCCCTTTCTTTTCCTTCTCATCATCATTGCTTTTGTTTATTTCAATAAAAGTTATATTTATGCAAAAAAAAATTATAAAACGAAGGGATCAAATTCAATGTTTCATTCATTGATCAAACAATTTTTTCTAAGTAAATATTTTTAAAGAAATTTAATATATAAAAAATATATTATTTCTACAATATTTTTATATTTAATATACTTTTTATATCTCTTTCGTATCTTTTATTATATTTTTCTTTTCCTTTCTTTTTCTATGTTTGTTGTATTGTTTTATTATATATAGTAAGAATAATATTTTTTTTTCTGTATAAAAGGCTTTCTTTCTATCATTTTATAAATTCATTGAAATTTCTAGGTGTTCGTTAGAAAAAATATATTTTTACACATATAAGAATAGACAAAATTTGATGAAAATAAGAGAAACAAAAAAATATATGATGTGATTTGTAATATAATAAAACAATTTAGAATGAAAAAATATATATATTAAAATAGAAATATATTTAAAAACATCGCAAACATTGATCTTAAAAATAGACGGTTCTTTTTATATCTAGAGATTGAGCAATATACTAGTGATCTCAGAGTGGATGTAACATGATGCAGCAATTGAATGAGAAATTGTTCACGTTTCTGAGAAATGATGGAGAACAAACTCACAAACACTGCTGATTTTATTTTACAGAACATACTTTTAGGAGCAACGGATACAACTGCAGAGACAACAATCTGGGCTATGACTGAACTGATAAAAAATCCAAGAGTTATGAGGAAAGTTCAAGAAGAAATTAGGAGCTTAACAGGCAAGAAAGATTTCTTAGAAGAAGAAGATATTCAAAAGTTTTCTTATTTCAAGGCAATGATAAAAGAGACGTTTAGATTGCACCTACCACTGCCACTACTTATAGCAAGAGAAACGAGTGAAAAATGCATTTTAGATGGTTATGAAATTCCAGCTAAGGCATTAGTGTTTGTGAATGCTTGGGCTATCCAGAGGGACCCTGAGGCTTGGAAGGATCCAGAAAAGTTTTTACCTGAGAGGTTTTTAGACAGTGATATAGATCTTCGTGGACAACATTTTGAGTTAATTCCATTTGGTGCTGGCCGTAGAATATGCCCAGGTTTTCCAATGGCATTAGCTAATTTGGAGCTTATACTTGCTAATTTACTTTATTCCTTTGATTGGGATTTACCATCAGGAATAAAAAGGGAACACATTGACACTGAAATGCCACTAGGAATTGGACAGCGTAAGAAGAATCCTCTCTGTCTTTTGGCCAAGTGCCATAAATTATAAGGATAATTGAAGAATCGAATCCTCTCTGTCTTTTGGCCAAGTGCCATAAATTGTAAGGATAATTGAAGAATCCTATCTGTCTTTTGGCCAAGTGCCATAAATTGTAAGGATAATTCAAAAATAAATAATAATGTCTTTTGGCCTAATCTACTTTATTAACTTCTTGAAGTTGAAATTTTTAATTTTTGTCGCTGAATTTTATCGAGAACTTGTAGAAGCTAAATTTACTGTACGGTTTGATATCCAATTTTATCACCTATCGCCTAATTGTGTCAGAGACTTTAATTTTGTTTTTTATTTTAATAAATAAATAATATTTCATAAGTTTTAAATTATATTTTCTTTAATTAATTTACTTATTATGAATAAAGATCAATTTTTTTAAAAAATTTGTTTATTTTTTTTAATTTCTTTCGATAAAAATTTATAAGCAAAATTTTTTATTCTCATACTAAAGTATATGATGCAATAAAAATCATCACACATCCACTCATTCAATTTTGATCAATGTTATACATCAACATTCTTTTAAAAGTCCTGTCTCATTCAATTTTGATTAAGGTTATACATCAACATTTTTCTAAAAGTCCTGTGTAGGACCATTTACACACACTCACAAATCTTTGAATTTATGCAAAACGTACTAATAACAGAGACCATACTCTCTTGAATATATCTAGTGAAATATCTATTTTTTAAGTTTCTTTAACATTAAAAATAATTTTTGTGTGGTGCAGCTTTAAAAATATTTTTGTGTAAGACTAGAAAATGTATCTATGATGTCTAAAATTTTGTGTGTGATGCTTAATAAATATGTTACATAATAAATAATAAATAAGATATATTTTATAAAAAAAATATTTTATTCTCTCATGTGAACATTTTACCTCACAGGATTCATATCCTTTCATATTAGAGCACAAGATGCAATAAAAATTATCACACTCACACTCATCTAATTTTGATCAATGTTATACATCAACGTTTTCCTAACAGTCATACGTAGGACCATTGACACACAATATTTTCCTAAGAGTCATATGTAAGACCATTGACACACACCAACAACCCTTCGATTTTGTGCACAGGAGGAACGTGCTAAAAAAAAGAGACCATGCTTTTTCAAACACATCTAGTAAGAGACCCATTTCTTAGGTTTCTTTAACATTAAAAATAATTTTTTATTTGGTGCAACTTCAAAAGTATTTTTGTGTAAGACTAAAAATAGTATCTATGATGCATAAATATTTACATGTGATGCTTAACAAAACACGTTACATAATAATAGTAAATAAGATATATTTTATAAGAAAAAATTTTCATTCTCTCATGTGAACATTTCTACCTCAGATGGTTTATATCCTTTCGTACTAGAGTACTAGAGCACAAGGTGAAATAAAAATCATCACACACCCACTCATCCAATTTTGATCAGTATGTAGGACCCATTGACACACACACTAACAAACCTTTGGCTTTGTGCATCGGAGGGACTAGCTACAAAAAGAGACCATGCTCTCTTGAACACATATAGTAAGAGACTCATTTCTTAGGTTTCTTTAACATTAAAAATAATTTTTTGTTTGGTGCAGCTTCAAAAGTGTATTTTTGTGTAAGATTATAAATAATGTCTATGATGCATAAATATTTTCATGTGATGCTTAACATAACGCGTTACATAATAATAGTAAATACGATACATTTTATAAGCAAAATTTTTTATTCTCTCATATGAAGATTTCTACCTCACAAGATTTATACCCTTTGGTACTAGAGCACATGATGCAATAAAAATCATCACTCACCCACTCATCCAATTTTGATCAATGTTATACATCAACATTTTTCTAACAGTCGTACTTATGACCTATTCAGACACACGCATGCTAACAAACTTTTGACTTTGTGCACCGGGGAACGTACTAAAAAAAGAGATCATGTTTTCTTGAACACAACTAGCAAGAGATCCATTTCTTGGTTTTGTTACCATTAAAAATAATTTTTTGTTTGGTGCAACTTTAAAAATATTTTTGTATAAGACTTGAAACAACGTTCATAACGCGAAAATTTTTTACGCTTAACAAAATATGTTGTATAATAAATAATAAATAAGATATATTTTATTATACGTTATAAACTAACATTCAAAACATCTGAATAGTTAATTAGGACTAGAGGTATAACACATTTAACAATATATGATGCATAATTAAAGATGTCACGGGATATAACTTGTATCTTTTCTGTAACATATAATTTTGTGTTAGAAAAGTGTGTAATGTATAAATTAATGCACTTAACGCCTATAGTTATACATCAAATTCTCTAATTTTTTGAATAAAAAATAATCATTGGTGAGAGGTTATATATTCATGTAAGATCAAATGTGATCCTTACCTATATCCCTTTTTCAAAATCTTCTAAACATATGTGCTTTTTTTTCATTAAAAGTTTTACTAATCACGGTTGAATTCTCACCTTTATACATAAAAAGGTTAGTATAAATTTAATATTAAACTTATCATATTTGTATGTTGATTACAAATGTTAAAAATAATGTTATATGGATAGGTTAAAATTTTTTAATAAAATTTAAAAATTAGGTTATTAAATTTTGATTGCAAATTTAGTAAATATTTAGTTATATTATGTATAATTTGTTAGTGATAATATATTTCCATGAAATGTTAATATATTCACTGTATATAAAAATTAAGTAGGTTAGATTATTAGTTAAAATTAATTAAATAAATTTAAGAAATATAAGGTTACTTATTATAAATATTTAGTTATTTTAGATTGAAAAATTAATTAAGTCAGTATAAATAATTTAAAAATAAATTGTATAAAATTTAACAAGTTATTTAAAATAATTAAATATAATAACATAATAAATATTAGGTTACTAAATTCAGAAATATAGTTAGTTTAGATATGAAAATTTAATTAAGTAAATTTAAATAAAAAATTAAATATTGTATAAAATTTTAGTAAAATATTTTAATTAAATAAATTTAACTATATAATTGATATTAGATGACTAAGTAGAGAAATTTAGTCAGTTTATATTAAAAAATTGGATGAAGTAAAATATTTTATCAAATTATCTTAATTAATTAATTTTTTAAATACTTAATTGATATTAGTGTCGGTTAAAAAATGTAGTTAGCCTAAATAGAAAAAATTAATTAAGTTAATTTTAATAATTTAAACTTAAATATTGTATAAAAACTGAGTAAGTTATTTTAATTAATTAATTATAATTACATAATCAATATTAAGTAACTAAGTAGAAATTTGAATTAGTTTAGAATGAAAATTTAAATTAAGTTAATCTAAATAATTTAAAATAATTTTTTTCATAAAATTTAGGAAGTTATTTTAATTAATTTTAATCATATAATTTATATTAGTCACTAAGTAAAAAAAATTTACTTAGTTTAGAAAGGAAATTTATTTAAGTTAATTTAAATAATTTAGAATTAAATATTGCATAAAATTTTAGTAGCTTATTTTATTAATTAATTATAACTAAAAATGAATATTAGGAAAATAAGCATAGAAATTTAATTAATTTAAATGTAAAATTTAATTGAGTTAATTTAAATAATTTAAAATAATATTTTTCATAAAATTTTAGGAAGTTATTTTAATTAATTAATTTTAATCACAAAATTGATATTAGTCACTAAGTATAAAAATAGAGTTAGTTTAGATAGAAAGATTTATTTAAGTTAATTTAAATAATTTAAAATTAAACATTACATAAAATTTTAGTAACTTATTTTTATTAATTAATTATAACTACATAATCAATACTAGGAAACTAAGTAGAGAAATTTAATTACTTTAAAATGGAAATTTTATATTTAAATAATTTAAAATAATATTTTTCATAAAATTTTAGGAAATTATTTTAAATAATTAATTTTAATTACATAATTGATATTAGTTATAAGGTAGAGAAATGTACTTAGCTTAGTTTAGATAGGAAAATTTATTTAAATAATTTAAAATTAAATATTGCATAAAATTTTAGTAACTTATTTTTATTAATTAATTATAATTACATAATTGATATTAGGTAATTAAGTAGATAAATTTAATTACTTTAGAATGGAAAATTTAAATAATTTAAAATAATATTTTTATAAAATTTTAGGAAATTATTTTAATTAATTTATAAAATTTAATTATATAATTGATATTAGATCATTAAGTAGATAAATATAGTTAGTTTATAGTGGAAATTTTAATTAAATTAATTTAAAAAATTAAAATTAAATTATGCACATGTTAAGTTATTTATTTAAATTATTAAAGAAATAAAGTCTTATATTTTGTAATTTATTTAGTTAGTGAATGGGTGAAAAAATTAACTAATTAAATATTTAAGTGTTTAAAATATTAGCTTACTTAATATTTGTTCTTAATTATTAGTATTATTTTCTTTGATAATAAGTTATTATAAATGACATCGTAGATTATGAGATTATCATTGCATTTTTATGAATCATTAAACTAGGTCTAAAAGATTTATCATTTCTCACGTTTCAGCCAGTCCATATTTCTAAGCATGTATAGAACGGAGCTTTTGACAAGAAGCTCAAGATTATGAGAGTCAAGTTATTGCATAAGCGCAAAAATGTTTTTCTCGTTCTAGGTTCGATGGTCAATAGGTTACAAAGAATAAGATTCTTGGGTGTAATAGCATAGCTACGGTTCATACATAGTGATATGTCCTTAGTTGAAGCATTAGTAAAGAGATGGAAACTCGAGACCATACATTTCACACTCTGTCTGGAGAGTGTATTATTTCTCTACAGGACGTGGTTGTACTCATGAGTTTTCCCATAGAAGATCTTCTTGTTATTGGAAGTACATCTACAAGAGCTTATGAACCTGTCATGCAGGATTAGTTAGGTATGTCACCTACCAAGAGGGAGCTAGTTGAAGGATTTCTTAAGATGAGTTGGTCGCTCCAACATTTTGGTAAAGTGGAGGAGCACATGGAAACTAAGGAGCGGATAGATCAATTCGCTAAAACTTACATTCTACATCTTATTAGTGGAGTCTTGTTCTACGATCAATCGAGCTTCACAGTTCCACTATGATATTTGCCACTTATTGCTAATTTCAACCAATGTGGTCAATATAAC
This sequence comes from Canavalia ensiformis, assembly GCA_026541065.1. Classification (NCBI taxonomy): domain Eukaryota; kingdom Viridiplantae; phylum Streptophyta; class Magnoliopsida; order Fabales; family Fabaceae; genus Canavalia; species Canavalia ensiformis. The sequence goes on from JAMKYM010000062.1 coordinate 2,180,093, forward strand.
TAAGGATCAGTCGTATTGGGTTACCTTTATCGTGAGTTGTGCAGATGTACAGATTATGATAAAAGGAGATGTATAGTTTTATATTGTTGTTGCAGATGTGGGCTTGAGAACATTTTCCCAAAATTACACCTATGGACCCTGGGTACTTTGATCACATAGTTCCACGTGGAGTGAGGTATGTATACAACTTATCTTACTTTGTTTTAGTTTGTATCAAGTAAATAATGTTAATTGTGCCCATCTTATTGTAGATGGAAACGTTGGTAGTTTAGGCTTGGGCGACAGGATATCACTTTCTATAGACATGTCGACATCAAGTAATATTACATATAAATTTATTCATTTTATGCATTTACAATTATTTAAACAACATTAAAACTTACTAAGTTCTTCAATTATGCAGCTCACATCGCAACCTTACAAGAAATTCATGAATGACTTGTCTAATGTTTGTATAGCTAGAATGGCATTGTGGACATTTATAGTGCCACTTATATAACATATTAGAGTAGCACCAACCTGATCAATGCATTCGACAGTTTGGCATAGCCCAGCATATCCCTAAGCCTCCATCTTAGCTAGAGGAGGTCCATGGCATGACATTGAAGGGATAGATAAACGAGAATTGGACCAAGATTTTTGCTTTGTTCCTTATGGTGTGAAACCATAAACATCAACATGTATGTTTGAGTTTACCATCTCATGAGTTGTTAAGTTATAACTCAAATTACATGAGGTGGTACACATGACATACACGTGGATGGATCATTAAGGCATATGTGATTAAGGAATAAGTGGTAAACTATTAAATTACTTTTCTTTTTTTCTAAAAACAAAAATAAAAGGAAAAAATAAAATTCTAGAAAATTCTGTTGCAAGACAGTTAGAAGTTAGTTAAATCGGTTATTTAAGTTAGCTAAATTCTGAAAATTAATTAGAAAATTAGTTAAACTAATTTACTTTATAAATAGAGAAAAAGGTAAAATGAAAGGGAACCTTTGAAGGGTTTAAAGAAAGCCTCCAAAACTCTTTCTTTCTCTCTTTCTGCAACTCGCAAACTCAAAACTATTTTCACTCTGCCATTGTTAACCAAAAGAGCTTCAAGAGCCTACGCCGGGAACCTCCATCAAACACTAGGTACAACCATTAAAATCATCATTGCATTTGTAATATTTGTTTCAATATTAGTATAAATCTTACAAGCAGAGGAATAACTGTAATCAAAATTGAAAAATCGCTTTGGAATTTCTTTGTAAATCCTAGCTTAAATTTGGTCCTGATTTCCCCAAAATCGTTAACATTAATTCCAATATGTATAATACTTTGTTAAAATCAAGATCAGAGCTATACTAGAATAAATTCACAGAAAGATCAAAAAGAGTAAAATTGGTAAGCCACTGATCCCTCCATTCTAATCGATTCCATGACCACCTGGAGTTCTATCCTCAGCCAAACCAAATAACCACAATGATGTCGCATCCGTCGCTGACCACCGCCCCTTCCCAGTCACATTTCTCTTACTTCTTTCCTCTAGTTTTTATTCCCTTCATCCTTACTATTGGTTTTCACCACAAATCGTAGAAACAGGTCAAGCTTTTCCCCTCAATTCCTACAAATCTCTAAAGCTTGACACCCTAATCAAGACTTGGGGCTTGAGTTAGCTCTGGATTTCATCATCTCAGTTCTCTCTCTGTCAACTGATCTTCCCTTTCAACGCAGATGAATTGCAAACCAAGCCCAGTGACGCCAATCATCCTTTTTATGTTGTCGGAATCTATGGTCCTTGCTTCCCGCGATGGGAGAACCCCACAATTGATAAATCCATCACTTTCTTTCTTGCTCTTTTCTCGTTTCTTCTCTCCTCTTCCATTGCCACCATAAAAAACTGCTACCCATTTGCTCTCCTTTTCTCTTTCCCTTAACCGAGAGCCTCTCTAATTTTGTTGCCTCACCTTCGGGTTCCTCTGCCCCTGTCCAAACACCATTGCTGCCATGGAGGGTGCGTGAAGGGATGCTCGTACGAGAGCCATGGCCACCGTCACCAGGGATATTGTCACTCGCTCCTCCTGCCTTCCTCCATTTCATGCTTAACCTTTCCCGTCGCGGATCATAATTGTTCGACCCATCAGTAAGGGTTAACTCCGTCATTGCTTGGAACCTTCGTGAACTAAGCATGTACATTTGCAACCTAACCCAAAAAGAACAAAACAAGAGTTCTTTTGCCTTAGACCTTAAGATCTTGGACTTATGGGGCTTCTTTAAAATCTCGAAGGAAGGTCATCAGAGAGATTGATCTACCGGTTCAAATTGGCCTGGTCATTTTTGACGTAACCTTCCAGGTGATAGACATCCTACCTGCATATAGTTGCATTTTAGGGAGACCCTGGATCCATTCTGCTCGAGCAATGTCGTCAACTTTACACCAAAAGTTGAAAGTTATCACAGATGATAGGCTGGTTATCATCTCAACCGAGGAAGATTTCCTAGTTAGTAAAGTTGCCAATACCTCATATATCAAGGTTGTTGAGGAAGCCTTAGAAACTCATTTCTAGGCTTTAGAGATTGCTAGTGCCATCATCACCAAAGAAAGGGAAGTGGTGTATCAAATTCAACCACCGGGAGCATTGATGATGATGGCTAAAATCATGGTAAAAAGTGGATTCAAACCCGAAGATAAACTGGGCAAAATAGTGGCAGATTGGCTCAACCCTTGTAGTTAAGTAAGAACAAGCACAAATTTGGGATGGGGTATAAGCCTACCGATGATGAAAAGAGGAAGTTGAAAGAAGAGATGGAAGAAAGGAGGCTGGCTAGACTGGAGAAGAGAAAGCCTTGAGTTAAGAGGGTCCCTCTGTATCATATTTCTGAAAGTTTCTCGAGCACTGGATCTGAAGCCCGAGACCTCATAGCTGCTATAGATAGGGAAGGATCCCCAAGAGTTGATGACCTAGTGACTGCCTACCCTCCAAGAAGGGAATTGGATAATTGGGAGATCATCGAAGTTCCTGTGACTTTTAAATCAGTTCTAAAGTAATTTGTAATTGCCACAAAGAATTATTTTCACAAAAAATAATATTTTTGTACATATTTTGATAAATACAATTGAAATTTCTAGAATACATCTCTCTCCCCAATATATCCCTGCTACAACTTATTTTCTTTCGTACATTCATCATAATGAAGATCCAGAAATAACCCGCCTAGAGTCGACAATGCTAGTATTGTATCAAGTAATTTTGACTGTCTTATTAATCAAGCGGACAAAGAAACAAAATTTGACTGTGAACCTTCCGATAAGTTGCTCAAGTTGATAGAGTGTGAGTTTAAACAAATACAACCTCATGAGGAATCTATCGAGTTAATAAATCAGGGGACCGATGAAAATAAAAAAGAAGTAAAAGTAGGCACATTCATTACTGGAAATAACAGCTCTTGTTTAATGTCACTCCTACACGATTACAACGATAATTTTTTCCTGGTCCTATCAGGATATGTTAGGGCTTGACACGTCTATTGTAGAGCACAAATTGCCTTTAAAATCTAAGTGTCCATCGGTTAAGCAAAAACTGAGAAGAATGAAGGCGAAAATGTCTCTAAAAATTAGAGAAGAAGTGAAGAAGCAATTTGATGCCATTTTTCTGGTAGTGGAAAAGTACCTGTAGTGGATTGCAAATATAGTGCTAGTGCCAAAGAAAGATGGAAAAGTTCGTATCTGTGTGGACTACAGAGATCTGAATAAAGCTAGTCCAAAAGATGACTTTCCATTATCTCATATTGATGTGTTGGTCGATAATGCTGCCTAATTCTCCTACTTCTCTTTTATGGACGGTTTTTCATGATACAATCAAATCAAAATGGTCAAAGAAGATATGGAGAAAACTACTTTTATTATGGCTTGGGGAACTTTTCTGTTACAAAGTCATGCCTTTCAGATTAAAGAATGTTGGGACAACTTACCAGAGGGTGATGGTGACATTGTTCCACGATATGATTCATAAAAAAATCGAAGTCTAGGTAGATGATATGATTACAAAGTCAAGAACAAAGAATGATCATCTCAGCAACCTACAAAATTGTTTAAACGACTTCGAAAGTTCAAGTTGAGATTAAACCCGACCAAGTACACCTTCAGCGTAAAATCAAGGAAACTGTTGGGATTTATTGTCAGTTAGAGGGGAATAAAGTTGACTTTGATAAAGTTTGAGCCATTCTTGACATGCTTGTGTTGCGAACAAAGAAGGAAATCCAAGAGTTTCTGGGAAGATTGAATTACATTACTTGATTCATCTTCCAATTAACAAGGACTTGTGAGCCAATTTTTAAACTCTTGCACAAAAATTAACCCGTGGATTGGAATAAGGATTTCCATAAGGCTTTTGAAAAAATTAAGCTTTATCTGCAAAACCCATCGATCTTAGTATCTCCAATCGTAGTAAAGTCGTCATTTGTCGTAACCATAATTACAACGAGATGACGAACTCGATAAAACTTTAGAAATTATTTATTTGATTATGGAGCTATCACCAAATTTTTATTTTAAAAGGAAAAATATTTGAAAAAACCCTAACAGAAGAAGAGTTCTAAGTTCAAGTGCTAGTTACAAATGAGAATGGTATTAGCACCTCATTTGCCCGTTTCAAAGAATGGTATCCTTAAATCGAGTGTGTGATTTTAATATCTTGAAAATGGTTTTATCCCTTAAATAGACAAAGGTTTATGAAAATAGTCTGACAAGACTTAACCCTGCTCCTACCCCTGGTGCAATGGAAAACTCAAGGTAACGTAGTTTTGATTAAGAAACTTGGTCTTTGAAAAATAAAAGAACTTTAAAGAATTAAAAAAATTGTAAAATTTTATCTACATGTGCACAAGGTCCAAGCCAAGCGTGGGTTGCATCGGGACCTGTGCAATTCAAAATACGAAACGGTAGAGAATGTCACTCGCCCATCACATGAATCTTTAGAAAATTGAAAAATTTTAAAGAAATAATTTTAGATGAAACTTTATTGAACTAAATATCACGTGTGCACAGGGTTCAAGCCAAATGTAAGTTGCACTTGAACCTATATGAGTTAAAATACAGAACGGTAAAGAATGTTACTCGTTCGTATTAGAATTCATCACATAAGATTTTAGAAGATTTAGAATTTTAAAACATGTGAAAATAATTTTTACATGAAATTTTATTAAATATAACTTCCTAAAACTCACATGTGTGTAAGGTTCAAGCCAAACGTAAATTGCACCTGAATCTATATGAATTAAAATATGGAATGGTAGAGAACACTACTCGTTCATATTAAAATTCATCACGTAAATTTTAGAAAATTTAGAATTTAAAAAAATGTGGAAATAATTTTAGATGAAATTTCCTAAAACTCACTTGTGCACATAGTTCAAGTCAAACGTAAGCTGCACCCGGACCTATACGAGTTAAAATACGGAACAGTAGAGAACATTACTCATTTGTATTAAAATTCATCACGTAAATTTTAGAAAATTTAGAATTTTTAAATAAAATGTAAAAATAATTTTAGAAAAGATTTTATTAGATTAAAATAAAATTTTCTTAAACTCACGTGTGCATATGGTTTGAGTCAAGCCTAAGTTTCACCTAAATTTATACAAATTAAAATACGGAATGGTAGAGAACACTACTCATTCGTATTAAAACTCGTTGCGTGAGATTTAGAAATTTATAAATATTTTAAAAAAATTAATTTAGAAAAAGATAATAAATCTAAAAAACAAATGTAAAGAGGATAGAATAACAAAATAATAATAATAATAATAATAATAATAATAATAATAATAATAAATCTAAACAAATATAAAAAGAATAAAGTAATAAACGGTAAAATAAAAATAATTAAAAAAAGTTAGCTACACTTACTTAGACAAATTACAAAGTGACGTGCAAACTTTCCTCTTGAAATAAGGACGATATGGGCTTACGCCTTTATTCTTTCCCAAACAGGAGCCTTATAGTTTAAATCTCTCACTCTTCCTGATGTGAATGTGGGCCCCACGGTAAGCAAAAGAGATCATCTAGGAGATTATCTACAAGGAATGGAAGATACTATAACGAGAAATAGGACCAAACGTATGGAACAAGCACTTGAAGGTCTTATCAAGGAAGTTCAAGGAAAAGACTACGTGGATCCAAGCCCAATCCCAACATGGGTTAATTTATGTAGTCATATCATTGAAGATCTTAAGTGATAAAGTTATGATTTACTATAGATTACATTAGGATTTACTTTAGATTACATATTTATCTAGAAGTTATTCGTTTTAAATTGATTGCAATTCAAATTGCAATCTAATTAGGATTTCTAATTTATTATCTTTTTTTACTAGATTAGGTTCACTATAAATAGGGGTTAGGGATTCAAGTGAAAAGACAGATTTTGAGCATTAATCATATTTTCTCTTTGAGAGTTTTCATCTCTGGCAGTGAGTTGATTCCCTGGTTCTTGGGCAAAGAACTACCTTTGATAACGTTGGTTCTTCCAGCAGTCGCTGCAAAGGGTCAATGCCTCTTGATAACTTTATTGTCTCCCACAGTCCTTGTTTGTGTCGGTTCCTTTATTTTACCTATCTTATCTTATCCTTATCTTATCTTATCCCCGATTCTCAAGACGTTCCATTATCGTTTCCGCATTCCGATTCATTCGCGTAGGGGTGAATCATATCATTTGGCATCGTAGCTTGGCTCTTGAATCGTGTCATCTATCCTTTTGTTTTATTTTCTTGTGTTAAAGTTGTTACCAACCAAATATTCAAAAAAAAAAGGAGTTTTGATAAAAAAAAATTCAAAAAAAAGAAAAAAAAAAAATTGTGATAAAAAAAAAGGAAATTGAAAAAAAAAAAAAAAAAACAAATCAGTCTTCATTCAATATAATTCTTTTTAGGTTCTTAATTCTTGACCAATATTCCTTACCTTATTCATCTTGTGTATCCGTGACTCTTTAGACTGCGGGAAAGATCAACTTGTAAGTTCTTAGTTCAAGGATTTATAAGGAGAATTGAGAGGTAAAAGGCAAGAGTTGGTTAGAGCATTATAGAAAAAGCAATTCGAGTGTAAACACGAGTGAGGAGCGTCAATATTGGGGCAAACACTAAGGAGTGACTTGTGAGGCCTTATTATTCTAATTTATTTATATTGTTCAATTTGCAAAAGATTGTCAACATTGAGTATAACCCCATCAAAAATGAGATGGATCTAAAAGTATTCATGAAATCAATTCAAGATCAATTCCAACACGAAGGAGGTTGGAGGACATGGAGGATTGCTCGAGAAGGAGATCTCGAATTGTCTCAGCAAGGAAATGGTCTCAAAGATCACTTCACCCGATGAAGAAACAGATTGGGGAGAACTTAGAATCAGACGGTGGATGTTGTACGGAAGAAGACAATATCGAGGAAAAGGATAACAACTTGAGGAGTACTAAATTATCCCTTCCACTATTCCAAGGAAAGAACGAACTAGAAACTTATCTAGAGGGGGGAGAAAAGCGGAGCATATGTTTAAGTGTCACAATTACTCGGAGGAGAAAAAGGACGATTTAGCCAGTTTTTTCTTTATCGATTATGCTAATATTTGTGGGATCAATTTATCCTTAATAGAGGATATGGAGAAACACCTATCCGAACGTGGAAGAGATGAAAGTAGCCATGAGAAAGAAGATTTTCAGGCCAAGTCACTATCAGGGACTTGCATTGGAAACAACTACAAAAGTCTTACTCAAGGCGCCATGGGTGTTGAAGATTATTATAAGGAGATGGAAACTACTATGATAAGAGCCAATACAGAGGACAGAGAAATCACTATGACAAGATTTATTGAGGGCTTAAAAGAGAGATAGCTAATGTGGTGGAGCAACAACATTATATGGAGATGGATGAATTGCTTCATAAAGCTATTCAAGTGGAAAGACAACCTCAAATCTAGGAGCACTTGCAAATATCCTAAGTGTGCTTCTAGTTTTATCATTCAAGTTTAATTGGTCTAATGAGAAGGGAGATCCTAGACCAAAGGAGGTTTATTATTACAAAATGAAAATTCAAAAGAATGTAGAATGAGAAAAAGAATTTAGAAAATCAAGAAAGAGAAAAGAGAGATAAAATTGAAAGTGAAGAAAAAGTAGAAAGTCAAGAAAAGAATGAGAAAGAATTAGAAAATCAAGAAAGAAAAAAAAAAGAGATAAAAGAGAGTAAAAAAAAAAGTAGAAAGTCAAAAAAAGAATGAAAGTGAAAAGAAAGAAAAATCAAAAAATAAAGACAAAGAAAATAAAGGTTGGTATTTGCTCACAAAGGAGAGGTTGAGAGTGTTTTGAGGGAAAAGCAACAAGTTTCTTGTACTCATGTACAAGGATATTTATCTTTCTAACTATCATAACTCTTATTTTTCTAGTGTGGTTGAATATTTGTTGCAGGAATTTGATGATGTATTTCTTAGAGAACCACCAAGAAGTTTACTTTATAAAAGAGGCTAAGGAGATTCAAAGACAAGTAGAGGAGTTGATGCAGAAAGGCTTTGTGAGGAAAAGTCTTAGTTCATGTACAGTTCATGTTATCTTAGTACCAAAGAAGGATGGAACATGGCGCATGTGGCCGATTGTAGAGTCATCAACAAGATTACGAAAGTTAGTGCTGATGAAGAAAAGGTTAATGAAACTAGAGGATGGCCCATGCCTACAAATGCTCTAATGAAGAAGAAGCTTCCATGGTTTAGCAAGTCTTTATGGGAGGTTTGTACAAAATTTTATTTCTATAACTACCTCTTTAAATAAACTTATTAAAAAGAATGTTAATTTTAAATGGAATAACAAACATGAACAAGCTTGTAATCCACAAAAGATATTAATTAATGACCCCGTGTTAAATTTACCTAATTTTGATAAAGTTTTTAAGATTGAATGTGATGCTTCGAATGGGTATAGGAGTTGTTTTAATGCAGGACTCTAAACCTATGACATATTTTAGCGAGAAATTTAGTGGAGCGATGCTTAACTATCCAACCTATGACAAAGAGCTCTATGCGAAGTGAGCGCCTTACAAACTTTGGCAACATTACCTTTGGTGGATGGAATTTGTCATCCATTCTCGATAAACTCAGATTGAAGTTTTTAAAGTCTCAAGGTAAGCTCAATAAAAGACATGGCAAGTGGCTAGAATTTGATGAGATGTTTCCTTATGTTATCAAGTATAAAAAAGGAAAGGAAAACATTGTAGTAGATGTGTTGTCATGAAGGTATGTATTACTTATGACTTTGCTGAGACAAATTACTTGGATTTGAATTACTCAAAAATCATCTTATGCAGATGATATTGAATTTGGACAATTATGGAAAACGTGTTCGACCATGGTTTTGATTACTATTTTAGGCAAGATCTAATATTTATTTAATAAAAATAAATTGTATGTACCTAAGTGTAGCGTAAGGGGAATGTTTATTAAAAGACTCATGGGAGAAGATTAATTGGGCATTTTGGTATTCAAAAATCTTATCATATTTTAATTGAACATCTTTTTTGGCCAAAAATAAAGGATGATGTTAAACTTATTAGTGAAAAAATATATTACTTTCTTACAAGCAAAATCTAAGGTAATGCATCATGGCTTGTATACACCACTTACCTATTCGAATATCCTTGGACTGATATTTTTTTGTGGATTTTATACTAAGGCTATCTAGAACCTCAAAAAGAAAAGATAGTAATTTTATCGTTGTAGATAGGTTTAGCAAAATGATACATTTTATTGCTTGTTCTAAAACTAATGATGTCACTCATATTGCTAGTTTATTTTTCAAAGAGATTGTATATTTGCATGGCTTACCTAAAACTATTATAGGTGATCGAGATGTTAAATTTCTTGGTCACTTTTGGAAAATCTTGTGTGGTAAGTTGGACACTAAATTATTATTCTCTGTTGGCTCATCCACAAATAGATGGACAAGCCGAAGTTGTGAATATAACTTTAGGAACCTTATTACGTGCTATAATACGAAAGAATTTAAAGGATTGGGGAGAATTGTTTTCCTTATGTTGAATTTTCATATAATAGGGTTGTCCATACATCTACTTCCTTTTCACCTTTGAGATTGTATATGGATTTTTAGATGTTTTACCATTTTATACTAATGACTCTCTTAATGTTGATGGAAAGAAAAAGGCTGAACTTTGCAGTAAATTACATGTCCAAGGTTTAGCAAATATTGAAGAAAAAAAATGAACATTATGCTCTAAACAAAGGATGCACCAATGTGGTCTTTGACCCCGGTGACCTGGATGTGCGTTCACTTGCTAAAAAGAGCGGTTTCCAAATCAAAGAAGTTCCAAATTACATCCAGAGGGAGATGGTCCATTTCTAGTGATTGAAAGGACTCAACGATAAATGTTTATAAAATCGATCTTCCAAGTAGCTATGGTAATGAGTGAGTACCACTCAAATATTTCTGATTATCCTTATTTGATGCGAGATGACCATCAAGATTCAAGGACTTAATCCTCTTGGAGAAGGAGGAATGATGTGAATGTAGGCCCCACGGTAAGCTTAAAAGAGATCATCTAGGAGATTATCTACAAGGAATGGAAGATACTGCCACTTGGAGAAATAGGACCAAACGTATGGAACAAGCACTTGAAGGTCTTATCAAGGAAGTTCAAGGAAAAGACTACGTGGATCAAGCCCAATCCCAACATGGGTTAATTTATGTAGTCATATCATTGAAGATCTTAAGTGATAAAGTTATGATTTACTATAGATTACATTAGGATTTACTTTAGATTACATATTTATCTAGAAGTTATTCGTTTTTAAATTGATTGCAATTCAAATTGCAATCTAATTAGGATTCTAATTTATTATCTTTTTTTACTAGATTAGGTTCACTATAAATAGGGGTTAGGGATTAGGTGAAAAGACAGATTTTGAGCATTAATCATATTTTCTCTTTGAGAGTTTTCATCTCTGTGTGAGTTGATTCCTTTGGTTCTTGGGCAAAGAACTACCTTTTGATAACGTTGGTTCTTCCGGCAGGTGCTTAAGGGTCACGTTCCTCTTGATAACGGTGCTCTCCGTGCGATCCATGGTTTGTGTCGGGTTTCCTTTATTTTACCTATCTTATCATATCTTACCCATCTTATCTTATCCTTATCTTATCTTATCCTGATTCTCAAGACGTTCCATTATCGTTTCCGGATTCCGATTCATTCGCGTACCCTTCATAGCGACCTGCTGAGAAAGAACCAGCGTTATCAAAGGTAGTTCTTTGCCTTGCAAGAACCGCGGGAATCAACTCACAGATGAAAACTCTCAAAGAAAAATATGATTAATGCTCATAAAATCTGTCTTTTTCTTGAATCCCTAACTCCTTGTCGATTGCGTAACCAAATCTAATAAAAAGATAACAAATTAGAAATCCTAATTAGATTGCAATTTGAATTGCAACTAATTTAAAACAAATAACTTCTAGATAAATATAAAATCCTAACAAATAACTTCTAGATAAATATAAAATCCTAACAAATAACTTCTAGATAAATATAAAATCCAATGTAATCTATAACCAAATCATAAACTTTTTACTTAATATCTTCAATCATATGACTACATAAATTAACCCATGTTGGAATTGGGCTTGGGTCCACGTAGTCTTTTCCTTGAACTTCCTTGATAAGACCTTCAAGTGCTTGTTCTATACGTTTGGTCCTACTCCGCGTCATAGGACCTTCCATTCCTTGTAGATAATCTTCAAGATGACCTTTTTTCCTTATCGTGGTGCCCACGTTCACATCATTCCCTCCTTCTCCAAAAGGAAGTTCAAGGAAAAGACTACGTGGATCCAAGCACAATCCCAACATGGGTTAATTTATGTAATCATATCATTGAAGATCTTAAGTGATAAAGTTATGATTTACTATAGATTACATTAGGATTTACTTTAGATTACATATTTATCTAGAAGTTATTCGTTTTAAATTGATTGCAATTCAAATTGCAATCTAATTAGGATTTCTAATTTATTATCTTTTTTTACTAGATTAGGTTCACTATAAATAGGGGTTAGGGATTCGGTGAAAACATGATTTTGAGCATTAATCATATTTTCTCTTTGAGAGTTTTCATCTGTGTCAAAGAGTTGATTCCTGGTTCTTGGGCAAAGAACTACCTTGATAACGTTGGTTCTTTTTAAGTCGGTGTGTAAAGTCACGTTCCTCTTGATAACTTCAAGCTCTCCAGTCATGGTTTGTCAAAGGGTTCCTTTATTTTACCTATCTTATCATATCTTACTCATCTTATCTTATCATTATCTTATCTTATCCTGATTCTCAAGACGTTCCATTATCGTTTCCGCATTTCGATTCATTCGCGTAGGGTGAATCATATCATTTTGATAACTTCGGTGCTCTCCGGCAGGTCGCGGTTTGTGTCGGGTTCCTTTATTTTACCTATCTTATCATATCTTACCCATCTTATCTTATCCTTATCTTATCTTATCCTGATTCTCAAGACGTTCCATTATCGTTTCCGCATTCCGATTCATTCGCGTAGGGTGAATCATATCACTTCCTTTTTCTTGTGATGAATGTCTCCTTATATAAAAGGATGAGAGATTGAAGAAGTCCTCATTTGTCAAATGTGGGACTTCTATTCTATACATAGAAGAACTTGAGAGTGCAAGATTCTTATTCTTCTGATGTGAGACTTTCAAAGTTATTTTGGATTTCTAATTATATTTGATGTGAGACTTTTCCTCTTATTTTTTTTATTTTGTTATATCTCTTTTGTTATTTTTTTTTCAATACCTTGGACAAAATTAGGTATTGACATGGACGTTAGTTCCACTTATATAACATATTAGAGTAATACCAACCTAATCAGTGCACGCGATAGTTTGGCATGACCCGACATATCCCTGAGCCTCCATCTTAGTCGAAGGAGGTCCATAACATGACATTGAAGGGAAAGATAAATGAGAATTGGACCAATATTTTTTCTTTGTTCCTTATGATGTGGAGCCATAAACATCAACATATATGTTTGGGTTTACCATCTCATGAGTTGCTGAGTTATAACTTAGATTACATGAGGTGGTACACTTGACATACACATCAGTTGATCATTAAGGAATATGTGATTAAGGAATAAGTGGTAAATTATTAAATTTTGTAGTTTAGTATAATTTCAAAGTTTATTTTAAGTTATGTTTCTTGTTCAAATCCTTAAGTATTGCTCGCGAACAAGCTGGAGATCACACACTACTCAAGCACGAAGATAGATAAGTCTGGGACCATCTCATTAGTAGATGTCCTTAACCAAGTGAGAGAGCACACAGAGAGGATCATGCTGTTGAAGAAGGTTTAGGATTGACTTATTGAGGTTAGGTTCAATGCACCCAAGCCTACTCAACAAGCACCTCACAATGAGGCTTCAGCTGATATCTTGCAAACATACATAGAGCAACAAAGACTTTAGCATTAGAGACGACAGGTTGCTCATCAAACAAAGGAGATACCCCAATTTCCTCATAGGTACGAGAGGAAAAACTTTTTCCTGATGCAGGAGGTTCCCCTATTACCATACTTGATGTACTCGTACCCATCACAACGATATCGTAGTGATACAGGTGAGTGTATTTGGCCCTAAAAACTTAATCAATATTTACTTTTTAGTTTCTAAAAGCTAAAAAATTAGTTATTTTATGAATAGATATAGGTCCTTCACATCAAGGTTCCTCCATTGAAGTGCAATTTGAATTTGATGCAGCAGGTGCAGACTTAGCGTTTTCCATATTCACCATAATTGGCATGCCATCAACATTCTTTAGAGGAGTGAATCTTATGGGTGGTTCAACCTTTATTGGGACTAAGGGGGATTCTACTTCGCACTCTAATCCAACATTTGACACACCATCACCTTTTCATTTGCCTATGGTGACATCTCTGCCTCCAATGCATGGCTATGTCCATGATCCAAACATGTTACACCAATACATCAGACAAGGTATTGATTTGAATGATGATTTTTCTGTTACATTTCACTACGAAGCTGAGATTGACCAATGTATGGAGCCTACATAGGACATCTCCCATCAACAAAGCAAGAGGACTACCATGGGAAAGGGTGCATAAACATTGATGTTGTATATTTATGAACATTTTATGGATATTATTTGATATACTTTGTTGATGCTTTACTTCATTGCATATTTACTATACGTTTTTAATTTAGTTATTTCATTTGACTCGATACAATCTAAATACTTACTTCATTCGTAACCGGTATTAATATTTTGTAAGCAGTATTAATATTTTATAATGTATTCACATCATCAACACATTGATAGAAATCAATACTAACAACAACACAAACAGCTATGGCATGCTAGTAAGGGTACCTTAATAATTGAAATCAACCATATTGACAATAACGATCAAGCAACCTTACAAATCCTTTGTTACCACCTTACTAAGTTATTAGATTGAAAGTTTCTTCTTCAAACCACAAAGACTACATATCATAGTATCTAATTTGGTGAGAACAAGCATCATCTTGATTTTTCCAGATTACATTCATCACTTTTTTACAAAAACGTTGACCACTATCAATCTCAATCTTCGCTATTGCTCCTATTTGAACAAAATATTCAACTAAACGACTAGAAGTACATTTTACTAGAGTAGTGATTAGAAGATTTTTTGCACTTTTTAATACTTTATTTCCCTACCTCAGCTAAATTAGTTGTTATATGACCATATTTGCTCCCATGTTCATTGTAGGAAAGACTCCATTTTTCCTTTAATATGCTATCAATCCATCTAGTCACATCTACACTAGTTTATCTAAACTTTTCAAGTTTGTGATGAAAAACTTCTCTAGATATGGTGTAACCTGTAAAGTCATTTAAAAACAAATTATCATTATCAACATAATTAAAGATAAATGTATGAAATAACACTTCACCTAATTTAAGAAAATCTTTCTTCGATTTTTTATTTTTAAATCTATGATTGAAATTGCTTGCAATATGACTTATATAATACAAACATATGAGGGTTGTCATCCCAAATAAAGGTTATTAACAACTGATTTTATACTTTGATGTTTATTTAATATGAGGTAAATTTCACTCCTTTGGATAATACACTTTTTCAACAGAGCAAGAAACCAACTTTAGACATTCAATATCTTACCCTTAACAACAACAAAAGCAATAGGTAGCAAATAATTATTACAATCTTGAGTTGTCACTATTAGTAACGTTTCTCTATATTTTCCATATAGAAATATTTCATCAATTTGTATAAAAGGTTTGCAAAAGTTAAATGCATGACAATACTGTCTAAAATACCAAAAACTCAAAAGAAAAAAAAAATTAAGCTCCGTTCTGAACCTGATCACCAAGGATCACATATTTTATCTCAAGCTTGTACCTTGACCTTGGTGCATATTGAATCATTTTATGTAACCATCTTGGCAATAAAATATATAGTTCATCCCAATTCCCAAACACATGCGTAATTGTTTTTTATTTTGCGTTTCACACTTTCTTGTATAAGACCTTGTACCTATACTAACTCGTATTCTTCACTGAATTAATGATGTTAAAACAAAGAGTTCTTCATTTACCATACTTGATAAATAACAAACATTAAATTATGAGTCCAATTAGTGTAATACAATATAAAAAATGTTCATAAAATACATATAATATGCAACCACATACCTAGTCTGCACAAGCAAATGAAATCGAAGTCTGAGTTTTTGTGATCTTAGGAAAGACAAGCATCTATGCAATTATATTGACTTTCCATTTTGTGATATACCATTCATTCGATATTTTTTATAGGGATACTCTCATTTGTCATGCATAATCACTTACATAATTAGGACAATGAATAGGAACAAATGTCCTTTTTTCAACAACAACAAATGTTTGGTGTACCTTCATTAAGCAATATTTCAATGCCAACTGTACTTGTTCTTTTCTCTCAAATTGTAAACCAATATACAATTCATCACCAATCACCCAATTCGGAGGTGTGATGGTTGTAGAAGAGTTCATGTCTTCATCCGAATATTTCCAATTGATATTGCTATAGTAAGAACTGTTACTCCAAAATGCCAACTATTTTTTTATAAAAAAATAATTTTGTTAAAAATTGTTATATTCATATATAACAAATAAATTTATTTTACTATGTTTACTGTAACTTGATTGTTTGATTGGCTTCTTTGTTCAATAGATGTACCATGTGATGTGGACGAAACATTATATGAACTTCAACCAAAACTGAATACGATTTGTTGATCATCGTCATCATTATCAGTGCCACCCAAATTTTTTCAATCTAAATCATTCTCATTTAAATCATGATCTTCCTCATCAATAAATTCATTTATTGGTGATTGACCATCACCATCAGAAAAATTTATAGCACCTAAAAAGTTTTATAATAAATTTTGTAATATAAATAAATAAACTAAGATATTTAATACAGTTTCTTTTCATATACTTACCACTTAAAATGATTCAATCATTTTCAATGGTTGTTGTTTTTGTTACATTGTTAACTATATCAATCTCAGCATACATTTCAAGTACATGCATCAACTGTTGTTGCTCAAATGTGTTGTTCATGCATTTAACATCTTCATTGTTGTTAATTTAAAATCCTATATATTCTACTTTTCAAATGACACCAAAATCTTCTTATTAAATTAAAAATTATTTGATTAGATGAAAATTTTAATTTCTTAAAAAAAAATTATTCGATTTGTTTAAACTTATATTTTTATGAACTTGAATTGTTTTTTCTTCAAATCTTAGACTTTCTTCACCTTTAAATATTTTACTATTATAAAATATAATAATAATAATTTCATCCATATTAACTAATAATAAATAACTATAATAACTTTAAAAATCATTAAATAATTACTACTTTTTAAAAATATTTCATAGCTCACAAAATTAAACAAATAATTTTTTTAAATTTAAACTTTTTTCACACTTCAAAAAATTAAATGAATACTAATCAATTACCAGATCAAAAGCCCAAATGTATCCACTCTTCTCTTCTCACAAGTCCAAAATCATTCTCAGCTTCAAAACCTATTTAAACATACCTATTATGCAATTTATATTACGTTAAATATTTTTTTCTTAAAAAACTTGTCAACAATGGGTATGACGCATTAATTTATGTTACATACACCTGTAACATATAAAATTATGCATCATAGTGAGACACAAAACTTTATGTGTTACACCCGCAATGACACATTTAATTATACATCACACCACCTATAACGTATAATTAAATGTGTCACACCCCCAATGATATAATTTACTCTACGTAAATTAATCGCAATGCAGAAATGATAATTGGAACGACTTGAGAATCAGGATATGAAACACGACATAAACCGCAACCTGTTGGAGAGCATCGAAGTTATCAAGGAGAAAGGTGACCTTTACCACGACTTGTTGGAAGAACCAACGTTATCAAGGGTAGTTCTTTGCCCAAGAACCAAGGAAATCAACTTACCCAAAGATGAAAACTCTAAAAAAAAAATTATTATTCATCAATATTTTTCCTTACACTAAATTCCTAACTTCTATTATATAGATAACCTAATTGACCTAAATTGGGAGAAAATATAATAAAAAAGAAAATATGAAATTCTAATTAAATTGCAAATCAATCTAAAATCTTAGTTTGATTTGCAAATAATTTAAAACAAATAACTTGTAAATAATATCAAATCTTAATACAATATATAGTAAATCAATTACAAACCATAAACGTTATCACTTAAAATCTTTAATAATGACTATATAAATTAACACTTGTTAGATTTGGGTTTGGATCAATGTAGTCTTTTTCTTTAACTTCCTTGATGAGACCTTGAAATGATTATTCCATATGTTTGATCCTATTTCTCATCATAAAATCTCTCATTTCTTGTAGAGAATCTTTTAGATTATCTTTTTTTGCTTAACGTGATGCTCATGTTTACATCACCCAACCTTATCTTACCTCGAGACCGCCTTGAATGTCAGGATATGATGCATAATAAAATGCATCTTATCCACTATGTGACACTTTTTATTATGTGTCACACTTGTAATGCAACACTTGATGTGTGACAAGCACTATGCTTGAAAATATTTTTGAACCTGCACCAAATGAGGAATTATTTTTAATTTTTGCACCAAAAGGATAAAAAAAAACAGATGTCCTGTCTTGTTGAATGAAGGACGGTCTAATTTTTTTTATAAAGATAGTAGCATAAATATAGCCTATACTCTCTCTTAGATTTGAAAGATCTTTTCTCCATATGCAAAACTTGATGTGTGATAGGCACTGTGTAGGAAAATATTTTTGAACCTGCACCAAATAAGGAATTATTTTTAATTCTTGCACCAGAAAGATAAAAAAAAAAAGTCCGTGTCTTGTCTTGTTTAATGAAGGATGGTCTAATTTATTTTATTTTTTTGTAAAGATAGTAGCATAAGTATAGCATATACTCTCTCTTAGATTTGAAAGATCTTTTCTCCATACTGAGGTTGATTCATCATCAACAAGCAAACAACATTGATTTCTATCTATCTATCTATCTATCTATCTATCTATCTATCTCTCTCTCTCTCTCTCTCTCTCTCTCTCTCTCTCTCTCTCTCTCTCTCTCTCTCTCTCTCTCTCTCTCTCTCTCTCTCTCTCTCTCTCTCTCTCATTTTTTGACCTCACATTCATGTAACAACATGTGTTCCCTCTCCTTTTTGGATACCCATTCATGACATGAAATACTAGCCACTCCATCAACATCCTCTCTCCCATAAGTTACATTTGGGGGAAATGTAAAAAAACACAACATTTGGGCTCTCACTTTTTTTGCCAATTATTTTTTTAAGAGGTGTCCACGTCTCACATAACAATAACAGGTAATATCTTCTCCCTCTTTATGTAGATAGTCAGAGCAAGCATAAAAGGGAGAGAAAAAAATAACACTCACTCCTCTCCATGCACTTTCGCACAACTCTTGGTCCTTGCTCCCTCTCCCTCCATTCTGACTAATTACTCTCTCACATAACTTCTAATTCTCATTCTCTAACTCACTTACAATAGCCGTTGGATACATTTCTCACTCTTTCCATGCTCGTTCCCTCTCCATGCATGTTGGTATCACTCTCTAGATGCTCAAAAATCTCTCCTGCACCGTCCACTCCAGTAACACTTATTCTAGCAACAAACAACACCTCTATTCTCTCTCACTCACTCATTGTTAGGCTTTGATGTGAATTAAATGGATCTTTCCTTGAGTTGGTTCACTCAGATAAAAATAATTAGGATTATAAAGGAAACAAATCAAAATTAGGATTTCAATAATTGAAAAAATAAAATATGAAAAAGAGAAAGAATATGGAAAAGTATCACACCCTCAATTTTATAGAGAAATGAGAGTGATAAACTTGGTGTAGAATTGGCATAGAAGTATGAGAAATTCTTGATAAGATCCAAGCAATTGTTCTTGTTAAGAACCCTAAGAGACACACAAACTCTCTCAATAGGAAAAATCTCAGTTCTTATTATCATTAAAATTATCCTTTTAAGGAGACTTACATCAGTGTTTATAATAAAATTAAAATCCTAAATGTTTAATAGCCACTAGGGTCTAACTCATTAACATAATAAAATAAAAATAAACAGATCTTAAAAAAGCTTAATAACCACTATAATCAAGCTCATTAGCATAATAAAATAAACTTACATTATTAATTACTAGAGTATAAATAAAGTTCTAACTCAAAATACAAATGAAACAAGAATTGGACTAAAATAAGTTAAACTTGATTCTCTTGAAATCTTCATTTTGAACACAATGAACTAATCTTGTCCTATTTTTTTCCATATCTTGGATTGTCTTAAAACTTAGTTATAACTTTATGATTTACAACTTGTTTGAATTTTTGACTTCCTTTTCTTTTAACCTCATTACAGGATCTCCAAGTCCTTATGGAGATCTTCCTCTTTATCTTCTTCATTCTTTATTATTGTTTCTTCTTGGTTCTTAGGAGACTTTCATCACTCCCACATTCCACACTCTCATTTGCACCACTCATCTCTCTTTCTCTTGCACTTAAGCCATGAACCCAATATTTATACATCATCGCTCTCTTAATCTTCCAGTAGCCCTTAAACTTCCAATAATCACATAGCTCTCTCATTTTCTTCACCAATGATACATACCTTGGCTTCCTTTTTCACCCTTATATTTCCCTTGCCCTAAGGATACTCTCTCCCACATAACCTCAAGATCTACAACCTCTCTTTCATCCTCACACAACCACAATACTTCCATGACTATTTTTGGCTTACTCGCGGCATTATGAGATGGTCAAAGAGGCACACCATTTAAGGTTTATCAAGGAAACAACATTGGATCTCTCTCACTCATGCAAACACATACCACATCTAAATTTTTCCTATCTTTGGTTCACTACATAGTAGCAAAGCCTAATATTTATGCATGAAAATAAACGTCATTTTCTCTCTAGTTTTTGAGATTGAGTCACCGAGTTGACTCACTAAGTTAATAGGTCACAAGAAATCATCAATTAGGTATGCACTCATATTGATGTTATTTTTTTAATTAATTTTATTTATAAAAAAAATTATTTCAATTGGTTGAAATTAAATTATTCATTTTTTTAACCCAGTAATCATAATATTTTGGTAAATTAATTTTGTAATTTGTCTATTTTATTTGATTTTAAATTTAAAATAGTTATGGATATAAAAAAAAACCGATCTTAAAATTTTTAGTGTGTTTTTTTTATTATCTAAAAATAATATTTTTAGAGTACGCTTAACTCATTCTTACGTGTTTTTTTTAGATTTTATTTTTATTTGGATTGCTCATCTTAATTTAAATAATTTTAGACATTAATTTAATAGATTGAGTTAGAAAATTAATTATATAATTTATAAAATATAGAAGATAAATATGTAGGTTCATGATATTTTAATCTATTCTTTTTAATATTTTTTTTAATTATAAATTGGTTATGTGTTTGTCCGTATCCTATTTTTTAAAATGATGTTACTTCAAAGTTTAAATATTTTATTGTTTAACCAATGCTATTAAATTTACAAATTTTAAATTATATATTTTAAATTTAAATTTTATATGATAAATTTGAGATATATACATGTATTTTATCTTATTGTATCATATTTAAAAAATTTTATAAATTTAAGTGTAATTTTTATTTGTCTTAAATTTTGTACAAACATAAATTCATAATATTATTATTATATTTTTATTTCTTAAACAAAAATTATTTTAAATTGTTTGTCTTAAATCTTGTATATATATGTAAATTTAAAATATTATAATTAGATCTATATTTTTTATATAATTATATTGAATAAATTTACTTTAGATTTACTTTTTTTTATATTTAAATTTATATTTTTATTGATATTTAATTTTAAATTTCATAAATGAACTTTAGATATATACGTATCTTAGATTATTCTATAATATTGTATTTGAAAATTTGTGTTTATTTAAATATAAATTTTTTTCTCTTAAACCCTTATATATAAATAGATTTAGAATATTTCTTAGTTTTATATTTTTTAAATAAAAATTATTTTTAATGAATTGGCTTTTTTTTTTTGTTTTCTATATTTTTAATAAATTTTTTAATCCTAAATTTTATACAATAAACTTTAAATTTGTGTATAACATTTTCTATCATCATATATTTATGAAATTATAAGAATTTACAATATAATTTATTTTTGTCTTAAATTTTTTACATACATAAATTTAAAATATTTTTACTAAAAAATTAATTATTTTATTATTTAAAAAATAAATCTCAATTTTAGATCTATATTATCATACAATTATGAGACCATAGGAAAATAAAATTAAATATTAATCCAAATTATTATTAAATTTTTTCATATGTTAGCTTAAAATCAAAATCATGATAAATTCAAATTCATTTTTTTACCCACACAAATGAAGGTAAAAATGAAATAAGGGAGAGAGGTTGGCGATATGTGATTGGTTGCTCACAATAGGACAAAAGACAACATACATCTGGATGGGCACTCCTCATTTTGCAATCCGCGTAGGCATTTAGAAAAAGCAAAAATACGAAAAGGAAAAAGACAAGATGTTGTGTTTCGAGGTGAGGCCTTTAAAAAGGGAACATATCTTAGGCATAGAAACAATAACATCACATCTTCCGTGTTCAAATTTTACGCCAATTACATGCAGAGTTATTTGCGGTTTAGATTCATCTGAAAAATGTGAATATATTATTTTATTTCGATACTTTTTTTGTAATATCAAGAAAGCTGCCATGCCACTTAATGCGTAGACTCCATCAAGCCTTTCCTGATTCCACGTGTTGTAACGCATGGCTTCTTTCTCAATTCAAAGCCAAGTTTTGCAATTACTTGGACTTTCAATATCCTCATAATTTTATTTTAAAGCTGAGTCTCTTCAAAAGTAAAATAAAATGTTGTTAAAATTTTTCAAAAATAAAATCTGAAACATTTTCTCATTATATCTAAAAACTAGATCTGTCGAGATAATATAATTTCAAAATTTTTTATTTTAGAATGAAAATATCAAAATTCTCTTATAAATAGTTTCTTTCAAAACTTTAATATTAAAATACGAAAGATATTATATTTTTAATAAAATTAATTTTTATAAAATTAATTAAATTCATATAATTATTTGAAAATAATAATCTTTTAACAGACCTTATTTATGTATAATGGCATCCTAAATTATAAACTAATTTTAAAGATATTATTTTTGAATTTTTTAATAAATGTGGTAACGGTTCTTCTGTCTTCCCTGGTTGCAAAATGAAAAAAAAAATATTTGATTTAATTATGAAAAAATTATAATTTTCTTTAAAAATAATATTAAAATCAAACCAATCCGGTTGAAAATGAGTTGATTGTTTTAATTTATTATTATTTTTTAGAAGGAAAATATTTTATTTTTTAATTATAGATTTTATTAATATTATTTTATTTAATAAAAATTCTTAATATAAATGTTAAAACTTTATACTAATAAATAATATAACATACAGTTGATGTATGATAATATAAATTGTTATTTTGTACTAACAAAATTATTTGCTAAAATAATATATTTACTTTTAATATAAACCTATGATATTTATACTGATAGTATAATTATTGTTAAAAAAATTCTATATTAACAAATGCTAAGAAAATATAAAATATTTGTTAAATAAATTTTTAATAGTAAATATATCACTATTAATATAAACTCATAGTATTTATAATGAAATTTTAATTTATGTTAGAAAAATCTATACCATCAAGAGCAATTCAATATTAAATTTTTAGTAAAAGATAGTTTTTACAGTAAATATATCATATTGGCAAATAATTCTATTTGTATATATTGATATACATTATTAGTGCGAATCGATCGAAAAAATAGAAACAAATATTTATTATTAAATTTTATTATGAATGATTGAAATTAGATCATGAAAATTTTATATAAATTTTTTTAAAAGATATAATTTTTTAAAAATAATTATATAACTTAAAAATTTAATCTTGATCACTTATATTAGTTGTAAGATTAAAATTTTTTATTCTTACTTAGATTTGTCATGTATTATTAATATATTACATTATTTTATAAACTCGATACTTATATAGATAATTAAATTTTAATTAGGACAGGAATTATAGCAAAAAATATTTTTATTATATATATAGTATAATGACTTCCAGTAAATAAATTCTAAATGTCGATCTAATTGAATCGGAAATTATTTTAATCAAATACATATGAAAGCAATACATAGTAGGAGAAGATTGTGAACCTGACTTTTCATTTGAAGGGTGCTGATTCATATTTCTTGAATTTCTCTATACGAAAAATGAGAAATAGAAGTAATAAATGAGAATATTTTGGATTAACTTAAAGGTTAAATATATTTTAGATTTTTTTAAAATTTTAGTTTTAATTTCTATTTTTTAAAATAAACTGATTTTAATCTTTTATTGTTAATATATTAAATATTGATATATGTTACCTGTTAAACATAAATTATTTTAAAAATTAAAATTAGTTTATTTTAAAAAATAAATTAAAAATTAAAAATTTTAAAATTAAAATTTTTAAAAAATATATTTAATCTAAAAATAAAATTTAATTAAAAGAAGTATAACTTGTGCTTTTAAATGTTCGTAAAATACTTTTTGTTTTCCAGCATTCATTGGTCACATGTACTTCCTTCTTTATCAAGTATGAGAAATTTCAGTCCTTTTTTTCTTCGAACTCTAGATATAATTATTATATAGAGTTGTACATGAATTAAATTTAGTTTTAGAAACTAAAGGCCAACCATATGATAAAAAACATAATTGTTTTTATTTAGTCAGATAGAAAGTAAAAAATATAATTTTGTTTATTTTTTATTTAAATATTTAATAATTATTAATTAATATTTTTATATACTATTAATAGTAATAGAAAAAATTTACAATAGTAATAAAATAAAAATATTAATAATTTTTAAATAATCAATAATATTAATTATATTTTTAATATATGTATTTCTTATGTTAACATAAATAGAAACAAAATTTGTTAGAAAACTTGTATTTTATGATGTCTTAGTGTCACATTACTTAATATTAGAGTGTCCAAACTCAGATTAGTAGATAAACAAAAAAGAGAAAAGATATCCCACACATGTGATTGGATCTGTCCAATTTATACCGTCCATTCTTCCTACGTTCACTTGCATGACAAACCACTAATCCAAATTATCTTTTGAAAACTTAAAAAGGCTGGTAATAAATTTATTTTTGAAATGAAAATTTTTTCATCAATATTTCTTTCTGCCATCACCATAGCATAAATAAGATTATTTTCCAATAATTTATTAATAATTAATATTGTTCTATTACGTACGTAGATCAATAAACTGATCTATGTTTCTGAACGAATTCCAACTTTTTGTATAATTGTGTCTTCAAAGACCTTAACACTAAATTTCATTGGAAAATTTCACTGTATGTCAAACACTATGCCAAAAGATAAAACGAATACATGACCTTTTCGCCACTATCCAATAATATTGGTGCAAGTATATATCTCTTTTGTACGTAACTTCGACTCATCATATTTTCAAGCAAACTTGGATACGTAAAGTTGACTAAATGCAACCATGGATTTTCATCTTATTGAAGAATCAAAAGTCTTTGCCAAATTGAATTTCAGAAATTTGATCATTTAATTAAAAAAATAAAATTTTTAGACGAATATTTTATTATAATTATATTTATATAAAATATATTAAATTAACATAAAATATATCAAGATGGTTATTATACCATTTAAATCATTGTTAAAATATCTTTCAACAAATAATATTTAATAAATAAAAATTTGTTAAAAAATTTTGATAAAGATTAAAACCATCCTTATTTATCATTTAAATTTATTACTAAAAGATATTTTTTTTATTATTGAATGATTATTGGATTGATAAATCTTATTTTTTATAAAAAAATATTAAATTTAAAGGGTTAATAGATCTGATTTATATATATAAATTTTAGATAATTTAAATATTTATAAGTAGTTATTCAATTATTTATATTTCTATATTTAAATAGTATATTAGATGTTAAAATAAAATTATGGGATAAAATATCTATTAAATTGTTTTATATAAAATTTTATAAATATGATTTATTTGATAAAAATTTTTAAATTAATAGTTAGATTGATGAATATTATATTATATAAAAAATTATTAAATTAATGTAAGTATTATATTTGATATATTGTCAATGATATATATATATATATAAAAGGAGAAATCAAATTACTCATTCATATTTTTTTAAAATATGCACAGTTTCATCAATTAAACCATTAAATTAATAAATTTTGTTGCATAAATTATGTTTACAAAAATTTGTGAGATTTAAAAGAGAATTGATGTCTCCTCTCTCTCTATATATATATATATATATATATATATATATATATATATATATATATATATATATATATATATAAAAGAATTATTTGACACTAGATGTCTAACTAAGTATTTACACCAACGTAATAACATTCTATGAATGCAAGATTTATTTAAGTAGTCGTTGAATCATACAAGAACATCTTTTATGTTTATGTGTATCAAATTTTAAATAATTTAGATATTTATAAATATGTTATTCAACTATTTATATTTATATACATTAAAATAACATATTAAATGTTAAAATAAAATTTTATGATAAGATATTTATTAATTTTTATTTTATATAAAATTTTATAAATATTATTTATTTAATATGAATTTTCAAATCAATGATTACATTAATAAATCTTGTATTCTTGAAAAACTTATTAAGTTGGTGTGATCGTTATGTTTGATACTGGTATCAACAATCCTTTAAAATAATAAGACAAAAGAAAAGGTGTGCCGCTTATCCTTGTAATTAAAGATGAGTATATAGTCCAAAGCCTATGGGTTGATCCACATACTTATGAATTAGGTGAATTTAAATATAAAATTGTTGATCTATTTATATATAAATTTTTTATCTAATCTATTTAACTCAAGAATTAAGTGGATTGAACTTGTGGATTAATATACTAACCTACAGACCAAATTTAAACGAGTCAGATTAGTTTGTCTCAAACTCCAAAGTGGTTGTGAATTTCACTTTTTCCATCGTGAAAATTGTGAATACTGGTTAATCTATTCTTTTTTTTTTTCATTATTATTTATTCTTATATAATTATTTACTTTATTTTTAGTTATATTATTAATTAATTATTAAATAAAAAAGAGAAAAATTAAAATTGATTTAAATTTAAAAGGAGAAAATAAAAAAAAAAATAAAATTAATTTAAAATTTAAATAATAAAAAAAAAACAGAATAGATAGGTGTTGGAGCATAATCTAACCATGAAAGTAATGGAGGTTTTACACAAAGAAAAATCATTTTTTTCTAACTAAAAGAAAAAAAATTTGTTTCTTTTATAATTGATATAAATTAACAACAACCTAAAAAAAATTTGTATTATATTTAAAAAATCGTATAGATTTAAATGCAATATTAATTTATTTTAAATTTTTACAAATATAAATAAATTTACTTTAGATTTACTATTTTTTATATTTAAATTTATATTTTTATCGATACTTAATTTTAAATTTTATATAATGAATTTTAGATACATTATGTATTTAAAAAATTGTGTGTTTAAATATAAATTTGTTTATCTTAAACATTTTACACATATTTAATTTTAAAATATTATTTTTAGTTTTATAATTTTAAATAAAAATTATTTTTTAAATAAATTAACTTTAAATTACTGTTTTCTATATTTTTAATAAATTTTTTAATTTTAAATTTTAAACAATAAATTTTAAATTTATGTATGTCACGACCGTATATCATCACATATTTTTAAAATCATAAAAATTTATCATGTAATCTATTGTTATTTTAAATTTTATGCATATATAAATTTAAATTATTTTTATTAAAAAATTAATTATTTTATTATTTAAAAAATAAATCTCAATTCTAAATCTATGTTATCATACAATTATGTCTGAGAGTACAAGGGAATAACATAAATATTAATCCAAATTATCATTAAATTTTTTCATAAGTTAGCTTAAAATCAAAATCATGATAAATTCAAATTCAGTTTTTACCCACAAAAACGAAGGTAAAAATGAAATAATGGAGGGACGTTGGCGATATGTGATTGGTTGCTCACAACAGGACAAAAGACAACGCACATTGGGATGGGCACTCCAGTGGGATGGACCTTCGTAACCAATGGGCCTGATTCTCCTCCTTCACTTTCGTCCATTGAGTTCAGCTAAATCGGGAAGTAAACGACACCTTGGGCCTAGCCCAATTAATGTGTTTATATGGTTTCATTATGCTTCCTTTTCGAAACGTTAACCTAGAATAATAGTTCCTGTTGGTGTAGATGAATTGAGATTCTCAGTCTCTTTATTATTATTTATCATCATTACACCATTTTAAGAAAGGGAATTAAATAAAGATGATAAAATTGATTGTATCTCTTTAATCAATTCGCACAACTCATCAAAAAACAAGATGAGTTGGGTTACAATATTAAGTCCGTCAATTTGTTAATCTGTTCATTAAAATGGAACGGAATGAATTGATCGTATCGCTTTTTTTTTAATTATAACTAAAAATTCAGAAAAATATGCTTATAATCACTTTATTAATTTAATTATTATCAATTAAATTAATCCTATTTAAATATACGATTTTGGTATTTTTTAATTTTAATTTTACAATCTATTGTTTTGATTTTTTTTAATTAATAAATTTTTTATTTTTTAAATAAATAAGCAAGCCAATTTGATAATATATCTTAACAGAATTCAGTAATATTTTCAATCTACTTTCAAAACCATGCATATAGGTTAACCAAATTTAGTTATTTTTTGGGTTGAGATAAGATATTAGTAGAAAATAAATTTTTTACATCGGTTGTCATAAATTTTTTATATTAATTATTTAAGTGGTATAAAAGCAGAAACATAAAAAATAAGACTTTATACATCGGTTGAAGAACCGACGTAGGAAGTCCTGTTGAAACATGAATCGATATAAAAAGTTCTACTTTCTACATCAATTGTAACTAAAACCGATGTAAAAAGTAGCACCTTCTACATCGGTTTGTTTTAACCGACGTAGAAAGTCATATTTTCTATATCGGTTAAGTTAAGTCACTTTTTACATCGATTATGGTTTTAACCAATGTAAAAAGTCTATTTTTTTTTATGTTCATTTTGTTTAGGTATACTACCATATTATTTATTCATAATACCTGCATATACAAACAGAATGGATAGGAAGACAATACAGAAATTATAAAATTTATATATTTAAACTAAATATATCATTATTTATTATCAAATCTAAATTTATAAAGGAAATAACTTAAACTTACATCAAATCAATCCAAATTGGCCACCTCTATCATAAATTTTCCACAACATCTTCTGACATCATCATTTTCTTAATCGGTTAGAGGGTGAGGATTTTGAAATATCTACAAAATATTTTTGAATGAAATTAGAGAAAATATCATGTTATGAATTAAAATGAAATCATTAAATTGTGACAATTGTAATTACCTCATTTTAAGAATGAACAATAGATGCTGAGACAATGTGAAACATATATCTTATCATATAATATCCACACTTGGTTCATCTAGCTTGCCTAGGGCACTTCAAAAAAATAGAAAAAATATAAATATAATTAGAGATGATGATATAATGTTAAAATAATATAAAATAATTGAATAGTTTTTAATAAAGTAATTACATGTGAATTATCCATGAAGACTTTTTAATATTTGATGAATGCGTCCTTTTTAATTGAAGCCGAGCATTCATTGCTTTACAATAAAATAAGAATCAAATGAATACCTTTGAAAATAAAAATTATATGAATATAAATACCAAAATCCTAAAAGCTTACACTTCTATAATGTTCTTTATGTCTTTCTTTGGTCTTTGCCAAGCAAAGCATAGAAAGACAAATACATTATGCTTTGGACAAATAATGATTAATTGCTAGTAGACCCTATAAAATATGGATGAAAATGAACCAAAATTAGAAATTTAATTGAATTTGTTAAATAAAACTTTTAATTATTGACTTATGATTGAAAATAAGGTGCTAAGTAATAGTCTTTATCAGTTTCAAGTCTACTCTGAAGGTATTCCTATGTGTCAGCTGCCTTGTTCCTAGTTTTTTGTATATAAACCGGGTCCAGAAATCCATAGAGGTGTAAGTTCCCTCTTTGCATATAGATGCGATACAGGTACATAATATTATAAATAATTTTCATATGTTAGATTTTGATACGTAATTAATTCAACTAAAGTTTATAAATTTACTTACATCAACCATAATTGTAGAACTGATACACATAGGAGATCGTTACCTACAACCAACTCCAAGATATCCTTCTTAATAATATAGAAGGGGATAACAATGGACTTTCTTATGATATTTGGTTGCATAATTATTTGCAAAGGTTGGTCGTTCAAATTAACGGCAATACCAAACAAACGTGTAAGCAACTCAACTTCAGGTTTCTTTTGAGTAGGCCCAGGAAGATCTTTTTCAGCACTAAAATCAATATCCTTTCCAAGTTCTTCCATATGAACCTAAAATAAATTCGGAAAATATTAAGAAATATATTATATATATTTATAAATTAGTAATATAAAATAAAATTATTTAATACCTTAAGTTGAGCTCGCTGCATAAGTCTCCTTGGCCATAAAATAAAATGATTGGGGGCTTGACCCATGATATGAGCCTCCTCAATAGGCACAGAAACAGAAGCATTTGCATCTTGAACCCGTTCAATCACCACTCTAATATTATCATCATCAATTTGTTGGTGATGGATGGTTGAACCCAAGGTATAGACTTTTCCAATGGCTACCAAACGATATGGATGATCAATATACAACTTAATCGTTTGCATCATCAACAACATCCTTTTCTCTTACTACATACTCCTCCGTTGAAGCAAAACTTGCCTCTGTATTCACGCGCCTAGGAGAAGGGGAATGGTGATCTTGTGTCTGAGTTTGGAAAAGTTCCAAAGATGCAAGCTCCTGCCTAAGCTCTTGTCTAAGCTTTTCTCGAAGTTCTTGCTGCAGTACTTGCCTCATATATTCTCTCATGACCTCCAACTTATCTCTTGACACCAGTCTTTCTTTGGATGCATGTGTGGAAGATAATCCAAAGTACTATCTAATGCCAACACCTCTCCAACAGCACGAACACGAATTGGATGCTCTAGCTGGCCAATAGTAGTACTCAGAATATCAACCCGTCCAGCTGGAACAAAGACTCCCTGTGAGTTTTGTTCAATCAAAGAATCCTACAAAATAAAAAATGGTTATTATCAATAATATACATGTTTCAAGCTAAATAAAAAAATGTTAAATTTTCTAATTACTTACAATCTTCTCAAGAACAATGCGAGAAGGCTCTGATGTATACTCTCTAGAAGCCTTTTGGCGTGCTGTCTTCCATCTTTCATGTCGTGAGGGTGGAGACGATGGAGATAGGAGTGTAGATGAGTTTGCTTCAGGTGATTGTTAATGTTCTTTCAACTTCTGCTCCATTAGTCTTTCCTCAAGCAATTCATAACCCCCACGAGATAATCTATGTGAGTAATAGTTCTTGGAAGAAATTTGCTGAGCCTTCTTTGTTTTCTCCTGTTATAAGAAATCAAATCAATTACACATATTGCACTTTATATTGGTCAATTAAAAAGATACAAAGTTTATAAAGATACATATAACGAATGTAGGATCCTTTCGGGTCTCAACAAATCTTTGCCAAGTGTCATCATCAAGGAACTGGTTCTCCTCACAAGAAGACACATCCTTTAATGACCTATATGTGTGTGTGTGTGTATATATATATATATATATATATATATATATATATACATTTACTAGTGAGATATGTCTTGAAACCCCTCTAGCGTTCACCAATAAATGAAAGTCATTTCCTTTTCAACAAGCTAGTATTTGACATATCATATATAAGCTACATAAAACAAGATGTAATTAGTTAGTGAATTATAAATATATGGACAAACTTAATGCTTTAAAGTTAAATATCATGATAATCCCCCAAATTTTATCTTTCACTATGATCTCTACATCATCCCAATCCTTTTTCAAAATACTAGCTTTTCTTTGTCCAAGAAGGACCACATAAATTTTAAACTTTGTTTTGTTTGGCCCTAAAGCATTCCTAGTGGCTTGATCAAACTCTATAGGAATCATTTGCTCACCACTCCGACTAAGGGTAACTCTCTTAACCGTATAACTCGTCTTCCCTTCTTTTGCCGAGACTGGCTACCGGACCCACATTGGGAAGGACGGTTCTCTGACAGGTTAGCCGTGTACTTATTGAAAGCAAAGAAAAAATGTATGTAAAAACTGTATTGAATATGAAAAAAGTAATAAACATTTTAAAATAAGTAAAAAATAAACATGGAATGATGATATAATCAAATAAATAACTTACTTGTATCATGTAGTAACATTTTCCCATATTCCTTCATGATGATCATCTGGAATAGCATGTACATCATCAATTTCATTTTCTTCATTGATAATAGTTATCGTTAATGATAAGGGAGTTTGAGAAATATTAATATTTTCCAGATCATTGATATCATCACTATGAATTGTTGTCTTTCCTTGAAGAACGATTGACCACCTTTTGTTAGAAGGATATTCAACATAAAA
Organism: Canavalia ensiformis; assembly: GCA_026541065.1. Classification (NCBI taxonomy): domain Eukaryota; kingdom Viridiplantae; phylum Streptophyta; class Magnoliopsida; order Fabales; family Fabaceae; genus Canavalia; species Canavalia ensiformis. Next base: position 2,212,519 of record JAMKYM010000062.1, read on the forward strand.
CATTTTTTTTCTTGGTGGGCCATGATAAAAGGGTCATCCCTATAAGCTACTTTATGAAAGTTAACCAATGTAAATCCCAATTCTTCAACTTGCACACCACTATTACGATCAACCCACTTATATTTGAAAATAGGCATTCTAAATTTGGTGTAATCAATCTCCCAAATCTCTTTAATTGTGGAAGTCATGACAGTGATTTTTATCTTTGGAACTTGAAAAATGCATCGACTTTGCCACCACCATAACCCCACTATTTTGCATGGTACTTTTATCATTCTAAGACTTTGTGTAAAATGAAAAATGATTGATATCGTATCCACTTCAACATATGACATCAAAGTTTGGGTCTTTTGCTAGCCACTTCAATGTATCAAAGGCACCATCATCATTCTTAATTGTTTCATTAAACCAGTTTAAGAACATTGTTATGCTCATTCAACAATCATTTCTCGTTCATTCGAACATTCTTTTCCCTTATAATGGTTTTGTGGGTAGATAAGTAAGGTTGGACCTCATCGGTATTATTCAAAATATACAAATGTGCTTGAAGGACATTTGCACGACTTATGCTTTTCACAATTATGCCTCGTGTACCTTTACCTTTGTGTCTTTCCTCATGACGAGACTTAGTATGTTCTATGGGTTCCACCTCTGACAAATACTTTATACAAAACTCAATTGCCTCTTTTGCAATGTATCTTTCAATCATAGATGCCTCAGGATGATATGGATTCTTTACATACCCTTTTAATATTTTTATGTATCGTTCAATTGGATACATCCACCTTAGATAAACTGGACCATGTAATCCAATCTCTCTCACTATATGAACAACTAAGTGAACCATAGTGTCAAAAATGATGGAGGAAAATACATCTCCAGTTGACATAAGATAGTAAAAGCTTCATTTTTCAACTCATCCAATTCAGGATGTCAATGGCTTTCCTACATATTGTATTGAAAAAGAAGCACAACCTACTTATGGTGTGTCTAACTTTTTTAGGCAAAATATCACGAATAACCACTAGAAGTAGTTTTTGCATCAACACATGAAAATCATGAGACTTTAACCCAACTAACTTTAGATCTTTCATGGAGACAAATCTTTTGAAATTTGAAGAATAACCTTGTGGTACTTTAACCCCATGTAGGCATTCACACAAACTTATTTTCTCTTTTTTTTTACGATGTATGACATGCCAAGGGAAAATATATCCACTTCCCCATAGATTATGACGCTAACTACTGTTGTATACCTATCTGAACCAAATCTAGTTGAGAATTGACACCATCCTTAGTCTTACCCTTTATATTGAGGAGTATTCCGATGACGCTATCATATATATTTTTTTTCCACATACATCACATCAATACAATGTTTAACATCAAGATTACACCAGTATGGAAGATAAAAAATATTGATCTTTTCTTCCATATCCTTGTCTTACTGACCTTATTTTGAGTCTTTCCAAAAACAGTGTTGATGTTTTTAACACATTCATAAACTTCTTGTCCAGTTAAGGCCTTTGGAGCAATCCCATTTTTTGGCAACTCATTAAAAGTGTTCCTTAATTTACGATAAGGATGATTAGTCCTATGAAATTTTTTATGACCAAGATAAACTATCTTCCTTCCATGAAGCATTTGATGGTAACTTGTGCCTTCTTCACATATAGGACATGTTTTGTGCCCCTTAACACTATGTCCGCATAAATTTTCATATGTTGGAAAGTCATTAGTAGTTCAAAGAAGCATTGCCTGCATCTTGAAATTTCCATTACCATACCCATCAAACACATCCACACCTTCTCTCCACAAATTTCACAAGTCTTCAATCAAGTGAGCAAGATAAATGTCTGTAACGGCCTAGATTGAAACGGGAGGCGGACAAATTAAAACAATGTTAATCTCAAAAGAAAAGAAAATGGAGCCGCCACCAATTTTATCTTAAATTAGGAAAAATTGAAAAACCTTTTATTTTAAACAAAATGATAAAAAAAAAGGTCTACGAAATCAGGATCAGTTCAGGAGTCGATTTATGCATAGGGAAGGGTGAAAACTTAAGCCCACAACACCCCTAATACATCCATCCTAAGATGGTTACCTTAAATCAACTTGTGCAAATTAGTGATAATTTTAAAATTATTTATTTTACTCCTTTAATGAATACATAATTTATTTTGGAACGAATGAATAAATAATTAATCAAATAAATAAATAGTTGGATAAATACAAAGTCGATGAATAGAAAATTTATTTAATTAATGGTTAAAATTAAAATGAGCATAAAATTATGAAGAAAAAAGTTATTTTGGATTGACGGTTTAATTTCCGCCCCTACGTATCCTCTGGTGTAATGAGGAACTCAAAGTCACGTAGCTCTTTTGAAGAAATGTTAGTTGATTAACTTTAATATTAACAATTTATGAAAAAAAAAAAAAGAATTTGAGAGCATCAAGCTGTCACAACTCAGGTGTCCAATTAGATGGATAATAAAACGTCTTGTTTAAATTACCTTTTTTCGTAGAATTAAGTTAAATTATTTGTAAAAACAAAATTGAACCAGGAATCATAAAGCTGTCACAACTCATATGTTCCCAACTAAGATATAGAATTAACAAAACATGTCATTTAAATTATCCTTTTTTCATGGAACTAAGTTAAATTATTTATAAAAATAAAATTAAATCAGGAATCATCAAGTTATCACATCTCAGACGTTTTCAAATAATTCATAAGGTTAACAAATGTCTTATTTAAATTGCCCTTCTTTCGTGAAATTCAGTTAGATTAGATTATTTATGGAAGAAGAACCGTGATAGAATTGTATATATACATTTTTTGACATTCATTTCTTATTATGTTATTTTTTTTGGAAGTTAAAATTGACTAGAATTATAACAAATCTTGAACATGCTAAACACAATAACATTGAGGAATGAAGTGATGATGACATTAATAACTATAATAATGAAATAATGGTAATAAAATCAACAAGAGGATTAGGATAATAATAAAAAAATGAAACAAATAAGAGAGTAAAAATAAATCTTAAATCTAGATATTAAAAATGATAATAAAATTAACAAAAATTGATAATGGTAAAGTAAAATAATTAATACAAACACAACCTATTGTAAGAGATCAATTAACCAAAATGAGAATATAGACAAAACCAACAATCATATGTAAAACATAATATAATAAGGATGAAGAATTACAAGTAAAATAAAGAAAAATAATAAAACAAGAGATATTTTAACAGTGGTGGTAATAATAATAAAAATATAAAAAAATTAATGGTAAAGAATAGAATATGTTAAAGAAAATATACCTAATAAACTTACTGGTAAACAAAGAATATTATTATTATTATTTTAAAATTTTATATCAATTTATTTAGATATGAGACTAATCTAAATTAGGAACAGAATTATAGTATATACATCATAGATAAGAAACAAATTTTAAAATATATTAGAAAAAATAAAATAAAATAAAATAAAAAAATTGATACATATCACTAATACTAAGATATATATATATATATATATATATATATATATATATATATATATATATATTATAAAAAAAAGGGAAAAAATATGTATTAAAATATAAAAATAAATTCCGATATATGATTTGGAAAAGGACTTGACATTATAGTATAAACAAAACAATTTATATATATATACATATATATATTATAAATAGAAAAATAAAATTTTAATATGTCTAATATATATAAAAAAATATAATATAATATATATATATATATATATATATATATATATATATATATATTATAAATTATAAACAAAAAACGATAGGAAAAATTCTAATATACAAATATAAACAAAAGAGGTGTATAAAAAGGATATGGATATATTTAGGGATGGAAGTAAGCTGCCAAGAGTTAAACTTTGAGTGTTCAAGTTTGGCCTGTTTTAAAAATTTTGAGGTCGTGAGCTCTGACTCGTTAAAGACTTCTTCTTTTTTTTTTTTCTGTCAAGGTTTAGCCTGATTTAAAGTCTACAAGGCTTGCAAACCTGTTTAAAAGTCTACATAAAAAAAATCAATAAATAAACTTAAAACCTATATAAATAATTGATTAAAAAGACTTGCAAACTTAAAGTTCAAAAAGATAAAAGCATCTCATTAAATAAAGCCTAAACATATATATATATATATATATATATTATGTAAATAAAATATTAAATAAATATTATACAAATATAATATATTAAAATAAATATAAATATATAATATATAAATATAAATAGGCCTCTCAATAGGTTAAATAGGCTTTTTTATAAGCCTAAGCCTGTTTATCTAAAAAGGTTTTTTAACAAGCCTGAGCCTATCTATTTATTAAACGAGCCAAGCCAAAATAGGCTTTAAACGAGCTGAGCTGTAGGGTCCTGTCCGACGGCCTTATTCACTTCCATCCTTAGATATATTATTATAAAAAAAACTTATATATATTTGAAGCACAAAAATAAAATAAAATAAAACCTAATGCATGTTATAAATAGAAATAAATGTATCAAACTGTTGTATATATATACATTATTATGAAAAAATGATATATATTTTAAGCATAAAAAAAGTTTTAATATACACATTATAAACAAAAGATATATATATATATATATAATATTATTATATAAAAACTTATATATATTTTCAATATAAAAAAATAAATATCTAATATATATATATATATTATAAACAAAAAGATATTTTGTGATATATATGCTGGAAGCTAAAAATAAATAAAATAATAATAAAAAATAAAGCAACTAGAATCTTTTATGTCAAACATGCATTCGTCTATTCTTTTTGTAAAACCTGGACCACTGGCCTAAATAAGTATTATCATATTGGTAAGAAAAAAAGATAAAGAAAGTAGTTGAGAATGGAAAATTTAAAAGAAGAAAAAAGAAGAGACAGACTACAATAGATATAAGACTCACCTAGTTAGATGTAACTATGTATCATTGAATAAGTAAATCAGCATAAACAACAAGCAGAGAAAAAAAAAAAAGGAAGAAATAGAAGGGTCCTAGCTGGGCAAACGGAAGGTTTTTTTTTTTTTTTTTGTAAAAAGGGTAGCATAACTCAGTAACAATGGATGTGGTAGGATATGTGAGAGAGAAAAAAAAGGAAAACAAATTAGTGGGTGCTTACATTTACTTCTCATGAATTATTATTTTATGGATGAGTTATTATTTTATGATTCATTTTCCAGAACAACATACTACTATATGTTTATCATTGGATAATATCACTTACCTGTGAGTGCTATTTCTTACTTCTTCCTTTGTTACTCTCTGGATTCCTCTTCTCCCTCTTCCTCATTTACTTCCGAAGGGGTTGTCTTTTTGATTTTTTTATTGTCCATAAAATCTTTTTTCTCATTCTTAAGCTGTCATTCCTTTTCTTCCTCATTTTTTCTTAATTATCTTCCTTTTTTATAAAATTTGGCTTTCATTTTTATAAATATCCATTAGATTAGTCATTTGGTTACCAAAATTATTTATCTCTCTTATTATCCAAAGTATTCTTTGTTGTACAAATCCATTTTAAGGATTTCTTCTTCCAGTAAAAGTTCTGCTGAGTTGATATTTGCAGCTAAACTCATGCAGACCTATAATACTTACTATTGCACCTGTATATAATATAATAAGTTGTGCATTCAACTTTTTCCATAAGGGTTGTGGCACTTCCCTTTTCCGTACTTACTAAATATGTATATAAAGATGAAGTAAATAAATAATAATAAAAAATAAATGAGTGAATAAAATATCAAACAAATATAATCAAGTAAACTAAATAATAATAGTAAAAATAATATATAAAAAGAGATAAAACTTATAAAATAATTATTTACAAATTAAATAAGTAATAATTAGGTAAAAACATAATAAACCTTTTTTATTTTTTTTTAAATAAAAATAAATAAAAATAATAAAATAAAATAAAATAAACAAGGCAAGAATTGGATGTTGAATTAAGAAAGAAATAAAAAAAATATTAATGATAGTATTAATATGATATTATTGATAATAATAGTAATGATGATAATAGTGAAACGAATAACGGAGTAAGTTAATTTAGATGAAAGGTTTCTTAAAGAAAAATAAATAAATAAATCATATATAAGAAATTAAAATATATATATATATATAGATATATATCTTAATTATTATATTTTTAGATTTTGATACATTATGATTGAATTAATAATAAAATAATAATAAGTAACAATTGAAAATAAGTGAAAACTTAAAATTAAACTAGTAGTTAAAACTAAAAATTAAAAGAGGATCAGTGATCTTAATAAAGTAAGAATTATTTCAAGGTATAACAGATATAACAAAATTTTAATTAGATTAAAATTGATGGTAATGGTAAAATAGGAACTAAATAGAAAATGAATAAAATATAATAAGAATAAATACTTGTTTAAAATTAATTAATGATTAAAAATTATAACTAAAAGATCATAAATAAATAGAATACAATTTATTTAGATTGTAGAAGAAAGAAAGAAAAAAGAAGAAAAAAAAACTTATATAGAAGAGGATTCAAAAGATAAAAGATAAAGTATGATACACAAAAATTAACATTTTAATTTTCCTTCATTTTTTTATGTAAATTTGTTATTCTATAAAATATTTCAAATAATTATGGAACAATAAAATTAAAGATAAAAATAAAATATGATTGAAGAATAAAAAAAATTGCATAAAATGCTAAAAATAATCACAACAATATTACTAATAATATAATGTAGATAAACAAAATTAATACCAAATATTCTCTAAACTAAAGAAAAAGAAAATAGAAAAAAGTGATTGGTAAAATCTAGTATTCACAACGTCTATGTCATTTTCAGGCTATTATGGACCTAAAATCATCATAGACAACATGATGTATTTACATTTCATGCACAACTTCGGAGAAAAGTTATAAATTGTCGAAAGAACAAGTCATGAACTATGCTTACTATTTAAATTAACATACAGATTCATTCCATCTATTGCAAGTCCAAGCATTAGGTTTCTTGGCTCATTCCCAAAATCTGGAAATAGTTGATCAATCATCTTCCATTGCAAACCATCAGCTAGATGACGAAGTTTTCCATCAATTTGTTCTTTCATATGATGTCATCTAAGGTTCTTTGCATCATGTTTATTACAAAACAACCGTTTGAACCTTGGAATTATTGGAAGATACCACAACACTTTGGTTGGAAGCCGCTTTGTGCTTTCATCGTAACTATAATCACCATCCTTCAGTTTATAATGTAAAACTTGACATACAGGTCATTCATGTAACCCTTCGAACTCATTTCTGTATAGTATGCACTCATTGAGGCATGCATGTATTTTCTTATACTCTATACCCATCGGACACAACACCTTCTTCACCTCATAATTACGCTTTGGTAATGTATTACCTTCCAGAATCATCTCACCAACATAAAGTAATTCTTCGAATCTTTTATCACTCCACTCATTTCTCGCCTTCAAATTAAATAATCTTAACACTGCTGATAATCGTGTAAACCTAGTGCATCCTAAATACAAAAGTTTCTCCAAATCATTACACAAGTTACCATCCATATTTTCTCGCTGAAAAGACTCATGTCACATATCAAGGATCATATCCTTTTGCACAATCTTCCATATCTATATCAACCTCCACCGTTTAGGACACACTTGGCATGCCTAATAATTCATTATGTCATATCCATCTCATGTAACTTTTGCAGAACCCATCACAAAGAACATGCTCTCTAATTTGATCAACATTCAATCGTCTCTCATTTAGACAATTAACACACAGATAGTAAAACCATCCATTACTCTAAGGTAGATTTGTTTGTGCAAAATTCAAAAACTTTTCCATCACATTCTTGTAGTGATCACTTGCTCGTTTAGCATTTATCCAACTATGATTCATACTATACAAGAATCATAGACACATGATTTAAGATACCCATTAACCTTGTCACTCATAATTGGTAATTTATTTTCCTTACTATTGGTAAGGCTATCCCCATTCAAGAAAAAAGTTTCTTATTCATGATTAATAGACTTCTTAAATCTTGAATACCATACTTGGTGAAATTTCAGGAGCATTTTGCATTAGTATCCAAGTATATAACTTGACTGTGGTGTCATTTACCATAATCAAGCATGTACCTAGAGACAATTCAAAATGAACTAAACCAAAATTTCATCAAGTATAATTTACAATATTTAAGATGAAATTGTTAATCACTGAATAAAAAACTTTAATCCTAAACTATCCAATATGGATAATTCAAGATTGAATACAATAAATGGTTTACTTATTCAGCAATATACTCATTGTATTCAAGCTCGAATAGGAAACTAAGGTTATGCTCATATTTGAATTCAAGAAAAGAAAGAAACTTAACTTGGAAAGATCAAGAATAATTGAGATATGTATAATTATGCTAATTATCATTTTAGTAATCAACAATAAGTGGTGATCAAGTGTGTGAACACTGAATTATGTCCGAGGATAAATTTAAAACCCAAAATAAATCATTTTGTTTTTTTAGTGTAAAATAAAAAAAAATAATAACAAAAAAAAAGAAAAATAGAAAAAGAAAGAAAAATAAATTTTTAGTTAAGAATTTAGTTAGAAAGTTAGTTGGATTAGTTAATGATGGTTAAGAATTAGTTAGGAAAAAAAGAAAAAAATAAAAAAGAAAATGAAAGAAAAAATAAATTTTTAGTTAAGAATTTAGTTAGAAAGTTAGTTGGATTAGTTAAGGATGGTTAAGAATTAGTTAGAAAAAAAAAATAAAAAGTAAAAAAAAGAAAATGAAAGAAAAATAAAATAAAGAAAATAATAAAAGAAAAACAAAAAAAGAGAAAATCGTAAAAGAAAACAAAAAAAAGGCTAAAGCTTCTTCACTTTTAAAAAAATTTTTCACTTTTTTTTTTTTGAAATTTTATCTATAAATAGGGACTTTCATTTAGTTCAAAGAGGGACTTTCATTTCTAAAAAAATTCAGAATTTCTATGAGGAGAGAGGAGCACTTTGAGTCATTGAAAGGGAGGTTCTAGGAGGAGTACCAAAGAGACTCTTGAATTCTACATCTAATGGAGCACCTTCTTGGTCTCCATGAAACCAGTTATTCATCTCCTTCCAATAACTATCAAGGGCATTGAATAACATCAATGGAGGTTAGATCTTGCTTCTATTTCGTTTTAATTTTCTTGCATCTTCTCAGATTTTCGAGTTCATCTTCGTCTCTGTTTTCATTTTTTTAATTTTTGATCGGTCAAATGATCTCCGATTTCAGTGGGATTTTTGTTGAGTCTCTTTGTCTTTCTCTCCTAGTTTCTGGAATGATATTATTTGTCTAATTTGGATCTAAAATGAAGTCTCTATGACCAGATTACTGAAGGATGTTCATTCTTGACGCGCAAATGAATAGCTTGTTTGATTTGTATACCTTGCTCATTTCTGGTCTGTTTTTTTGTCAAATTTGTTTTGTTTGATTCTATAACCTATATATTTCAATTTTTTGGTTTTAATTTTTCAGATCTACCAAAAAATATTTCTAAAAATTCTGAGATTTGCATTCAAATTTTACGCCAAATTTTCAAGTTAATCTTCGTCTCTGTTTTTCATTTTCATTTTTGATAGGTTAAACAATCTCCGATTTTGGTGATTTTTATTGCGTTCTCTTCGTCTTTCTCTCTAGTTTCTGGAATGGTATTATTTTGTCTAATTTTGATCTTAAATGAAGTTTTTATGGCCGAATTACTGAGGTATGTTTGTCCTAGTGAAAATGAACTTATGTTGTTTGGTTTTGTGCATAACTTGCTCATTTCTTGTCTGTTTTTTTGTCAAATTTGTTTTGTTTGATTCCTATGATCTATATCTTTCAATGTTTTGGTTTTCATTTTTTAGATCTCTGGAAAAATATTTTTGAAAATTTTGAGATTTGAATTTAAATTTTGGCGTTTCAAAATCTCTTGTGTTCTTTGAAGTTCTTTAGTAGATCTTGTTCTTTTAACCTTGTATAGGTATTATTTTTCATGTGTTGATCCTTCTATATGTATTTCCTTTTGATTTGTTTGTGTTTGTATGTCCTCTTGAAAAAAATTCTAAGAGTTTTCGATTCATACACATGCATCCTATGCTAAGTCTAGCTTAAGTCATGCATGATTAAGTCATTGAACCTAAAGAGTTAAGTGTTTGCTTCAATCAAAAATCAAATAAAAAAAACTTAATTTTTACGTGGGACCTTATGACCTAAGCTGGATTGGAGACAATTAAACAAGGAACATCAATGGAGGTTCAATCCAACCTTTTTTATTCCGCTTAATTTTCTTACTACTTCTCGATTTTAGTTCATATTCGTCTTTTGTTTTTTTTAAAATTTTCCGAAATTCATACAAATTGTGTTCTTAACGCCAACGAGTAGCGTTCTCTTACCGTGTCGTGTTTTAATTTTGTGTGGGATCCAAATACGGCCATTTACGACGATTTAGGATCTCACAAGCACATTTCGAAAACCATCGCTTTCAATAAAAATATTATAAACGTCTGCTTTTTAATTTTTCAAAATTCATGTAAACGGTTCTAACACGAACGAGTATAGTTTCTTCTACCGTCTCGTGCTTTAATTGTGGGATCCAAATACGGCCATTTACGACGATTTAGGATCTCTTAAGCATGAATTTCTAAAACCATCACTTTCAATAAAATCTTATAAAAAAACGTCATTTTTAATTTTTCTAGAAATTCATGTAAAAATGAAGTTTCTAACTTGTGAGCGATAACTGCTTCTACCGTCGTGTTTTGATTAGGTGTGGATCCAAATACGGCTTACGACGATTTAGGATCTCACAAGCATACGAATTTCTGAAAACCATCACTTTCAATAAAATCTTATAAAAAACGTCATTTTTTAATTTTTTCAAATTCATGTAAACTGTTCTAACGCCAATCAACGGCAATGCTTTCTCTAAGTCATGTTTAATCGCGTGTGGGATCAAATACTGACTTGACGATTTAGGATCTCGTAAGCATGAATTTCTGAAAACCATCCCTTTCAATAAAATCTTATAAAAAACGTCTTTTTTAATTTTTCAAATTCATAAAAACGGGTTCTAACGTGAACAGTGTAGCGTTTTCATCGTGTCGTTTTTAGTCATTGTACAGGATCAAAATACGACGGTTACGGCGATTTAGGATCTTTGTAAGCATGAATTTCGAAAACCATCATTTTCATTAAATTCTATTAGTGTCTGTTTTTTTTTTCTATCTAAAATCACCCAGATTCTTTTAGAGATCAAGTCTCTAACCAACTACGTAGCTCTTGAGTTTCCCATTCGCACTGCGAACAGAGTGATAGATCAAGTCCTGCCAGGCTATTTTCCATGAACCTATTTATTTTCTACTTATTTTAAGGGATCAAATAGTTTTCAAAATATCACACACTCGCTTTAAGGGTACCGTTCTCTTGAACGGGCGTAGTGGTGCCTAATACCTTCCTTACTGAATCGACTCCCAACCCAGATTTTTCTTCCTCAAGTTAGGGTTTTTCCAAATGTTTTCCTCTAAAAATAAAAATTTGGTATGCTCCACAATCAAATTAAAATTCTTTTTTCAAAATTTAGCTTAAGTCCATTGCCTCCATGTGAATTAGCATATGATGATGGAGACTCCATCGGGGACTTTAGAGAAAGCCCAGCTTATTGAGTGTGCCATATTGATCCTTTTCCCGTTTGTTTAGATGATCCCTTTCTATTACTTGTATGATTTATTTATCTCGTTATCCGCCTCTGATGTTTATTTATAACCTTAGGATAGACGAACGATAAATTGTTTATATATGTCCTGCAATTTCCATTGCTGTGTATCCCAAAAGATCGTATACCCTTCACACACCGCACATGCATGCATAATCATGGAGTGGAGCCCCTGTGCCGGTCTGTTGAAACTTAGAGTAGAGGGTCAGGTAATTGTCACCAGGGATGCACGTCCTGTTGGCTATCACGAAACCCCAACTAGAAATCGTCCTTTTCGGTGTCTCAAACCAGATGGCTTTATACTCGGTTCTGATCAACACTATGGAATTGAACTCGCTCTCAGTGACCTTTACCCTGTGGATTATGACCTGCCTTTTGCAAAGATACATAAATTAGACATCCTAGATCCATATGATAGGTAACCTTGGATTAGGACACGTAAAGTACATTATCTCATTGTAATGTTGGCATATACTAATCCATGCATATATTTTGTATACAATTATTCAATAAGGAGCATAGTGAAAAAGAGAAGTGGGAGAAAGCGATTTAAAATTAAAAAAAAAGAGAGAAAGCAAAAGAAAATTAGAAACTAAAATAAGGAAAAAAAAAGAAATTGGACAAATAAAATCAGAAAATCAGAAAAATTAAAAAAAAAAAATTCTCAAACTAATGAAGAGGAAAGAATTAGAAAATTAAAAAAATATATAATAGAAAAAATAAAAATAATTTCTAGAATTAATGGTTTAAAATGAAAATTTGAAAATCTAACAAAACAACTTCTCATTCAAAAAGGAGAAAATTTTGAAAAAAAAATCCAAAGGAGAAGAAAAAAAGAAAAATTTAAAGAAGACAGAATAAATAAAGCAACAAATCATTCAAAATGATCAACTTACAAATCTCTAATTATTTAGTGCATTCAAACATACATACATTCATTCATTCATCAAAGCATTTTATCGTTAAAGATCATCTCAACCTTCTTTATATTAACACTCATTAATGTTTTTATCACATAATTAATTTAACACAAAAATTGAAGAAACATAATTTTTCTTCACCCAAAAAACAATTTCCAAAAAAATAAAAAATAAAAAATAATCAAAAAAAAAAAAAAAATCAAGAAATCAATTTTTGGTGGAAAAGAGTAAACCCAAATATTGAGAGAGAGCATTTGATCATTCCAAAGATGGTCAACATTTAAATCTATAAATTATTTTATGCATTTCAAAACATTACATTCATTGAATAAATTTATCATCTAAAAAAGAAAAATTTTGAAAACTATCTCATCGTTTTCATTTCATACTCATTGAAGCATTGGTATTCACGCAAATGAAGTCATCGACTTATCAAAACTAATTTCAAATTTTAGAAAAATAAAAATTAAAGAAAGATAGTTTTCTCGCATCCTTATAGACTCATTCCCAATCAAAGATCATGGATAAGTTGGAAAGGAAAAAATGAAGAGTTGGAGAAATAAGGTGAAAACTCGAAAGATCAAATGGCCAAACTGATGGAAGCTATCCAATCATCAAAATGGAAGGACATGGTGGTGTCCTCATCCAAAGAACCTGGCCCATCATATTCTCCCCGGCTACAATCCACCAAACCTTTACCATCGACCATGCCTTCACAAACCGAGTGGGTCCACTAAGTGGTTCCCTCCATGGGCATGCACCCCCATTCCGCCAAACACAAAACCTACCTTCAAACCCTGAGAATCCCTCATATTACTCCAAACACTATACAACAACCCGCCCAAGCTCACCAAATAAACACTCTGGGGACGAATCTTATGTTCACCCAAGGACTTCATCCAATATACATACCTTTCCATCTTCATTAGCCAAAGAGAGTACTCCAAACGATCCTTCTAACGAAAATGAAAAATGGAAAATCTTGGAAGGAAGAATCCGGCAATCAAGGAAGTGCTTATGATAATGTTAATGCGCATTCCCGATCTATGTCTAGTCTCGATGTGGTTATCCCTTCGAAGTTCAAGGTTCCTCGACTCCGAGGAAATATCGTGAACGGTTGTCCGAGGAACCATTTGACCATGTATTGTAGAAGAATGGTCGCCTCGTGCTCATGATGACAACTTACTCATCCATTTCTTCCAAGATACGCTTTGACCAGGAGTCAGCTTCAAAATTGGTACACCCATTGAACTGGACATATATCTGTTCATGGAGGGACCTTAGCTAATGCCTTTTCAAGCAAGACATAGTATAACCCGGAGATGGTCGCGAGCGTAACCTCAACCCGTAATATGGCCAAGAAGGGAGAGGAGACCTTCAAGCAATACGCCCAACGACACGGGAGTCAAGCCGCTTCAAGTAACAACCTCCTTTGTTTGAGGAAAAAGAATCGTCAAGATGTTCATCGACGACACTCCAAGATCCTTTCTATGACAAGATGATCGGTAGTATGACTCAAGTAGTCGATGTCGTTTCATCATTGGAGAAAGGATCAAGGTGGCATGCTCGTGTGGAAAGATTGCAAGCATAAGCTATTAAAGGCAGTCAACGCTCTGATCGATCAGAAAGAAGAGGGCAAAAAGGAAGCTTATAACGTGGCTTCTGGTCAAGGCCAAGACATCTTCACGTGGCACATTATGGTCCAAATAGCTTACCAACCATCACCATACACACCCTATACACCATATCCTTATATTGCCACCACCTTCCAAAAACACCCTACCATCCTACTTTTTCTACAACTATCCAATGCAAGTACGCACTCACCAACACCATACATGATACAAACACAAAGCCACAAGCCAAAACCCTAATCAAAGCTCAAAAAGGAGAAGAAGCCTATCCATTCAACCCTATCTCGATCTCCTACACTCAGTTGCTACCTCGCTTAATTCAAACCTATAGTCGCTCTCCTTATCCTCTAAAGCCTCAGAAACCACCATATCCTAAAAATGGGTATGATGCAAACACTAGATGCGACATGCACCTGCTCATTGGTCATTCCACAGAGGATTGCCTAAGACCAAAGTGTAAAGTAAAAAACTTGATTGATGCAAAATGGTTGATTTTATTGCTCCTAAGAACAATCCATTACAATCGAAGCGAGAGCTCATCAACTAGCCGAGAAATAGGAGCAAGACAACGAAAGTTACCTTGTATATAAGTCGATATCGAGAAATCATCCAAGATTTTTCATACTTTTTCAAAATTAATCTTTGTAAATAAATCTCAATGAGAAATATAAAATTACATTTTTCATGTTGCTTGAGCATGTACCTTACCATGTTAACTTTTACTTGAAACTTTCCATTTCTTTTCATCATTTAACCCACTTCTTATCCTACACCTAAACAATCAATACCCATTGACAAACGCGAATCTTTGTAATAAATAATTTTGAAACGTCTAATTAATCAAACTCAAGGAGAAAAATTAAATGAGTAAAGCAGTAATAATCAAAATCCAACTAGAGATTTCAAATTCCATTCAAGGAACACTTCTAGAAATAACAAATGTCCCACTGGATCAAAAGTCCAAATCCAGGCAAAAATTTAGAGATACAAGTAGATCTGAATTGAAAGTCAAACAGTTCAGGCAAGACCAATATCCTGACCAGAAAATTCAAGGAAAGAAAAAATTTCAAGAAAAAGAAAAGAAAAAACCCTGGCTGGATTAAAATCAAAATAATCCAAGAAAAAGGGGGTTAAAATTCAAAAAATAAATCGAGAAGTCATGATCAAGAGGTCTTGTTGGATTCCAAAAACAATTCAGGAAAGTTAGGATCAAACAGGGCTCGCTAGGTCGAGAACCTCGAAGACGGCCTAGGCAAAAGTTAGGGCACACAAACAAAGGCCCGCTAGGGTCGAAAAACCTCAAAGAGGCGGCTTAGGCAAAAGTTAGGGCATACAATCAAGAGCCCGCTAGGGTCGAAACCTGCAAGGCGGCCTAGGCAAAAGTTAGGGCACAAAGGTCCGCTAGGTCGAGAACTCGAAGACGACTCAGGAAAGTTAGGCACAAACAAAGGCTCAGTCAGAAAACCCCTCAAAGGACTCAAAAGGGCAAAGTTGGGGCATACAATCAAAAGCCCGCTAGGGTCGAAACCGCAAAGGCGGTTTAGGTAAAAGCAGGGCACAAAGGTCTCCGCTAGGGTCGAGAACCCCAAGACGACTTAGGAAAAAGTTAGGGCACACAAACAAAGGCCCGCTTAGGTCAAAACCTCAAAGGGCTGCTTAGGCAAAAGTTAGGGCATACAATCAAGAGCCCGCTAGGTCGAAACCCAGTATGCTTCGAAGAAAGTTAGGACAAACAAAAGACTACTGGGTTGAAAATCAAAAGAACAACCTAGGCAAAGTTAAGGTCAACCAAGAATCCCAAAGATAATCCGGACATTTCGCATCTCATATTTTCCAAAACTAGGGCAAAATTTTTGCCATTTTCTTAAGTTTGGTTAATTTGACAATCAAGATTATGAAAAGTAAAGCATTGGCATTTTTCACCAAAAGGTGCCATTTGGGCAATCAAACCAACATCCTTCGCCCTTTCCTTTCAAAAATACTACCTTAAACATCATTTGCAAAATTTCGCATTTCCTTCCATTAATTATCCAAGATCACTTTGCATACCTCAAAGGTACACAAAAAAAAAGGAATGTGAAAAAATGTAAAAATAAATTTTTTGAAAGGTCATGAAAATCGGATGAATCCTCAACCATCACAACATGACATGATTATTCCCAAAAGGTCATCCTTACTGCCCATAATGATACCAAAAAGACAAAAGGAGGTGTCTCATCCAATAATGCTGACTATTGATGGGTCTCAAAGATCTGAAAAGTAACAATAACAAAATTGACCAGAGAAGCCAAGATTGAGTCAATAATTTCATCCTATTTTTTGGTTCCTTTCACACCAACTATAAGGTTGTCGAAATAACCTATCGAAAAAAAATAAAAAATAAAATCAAGAGAAACAAAAAAGTTTTTCACCATCTCATGGCATACATTCATTCCATAGCATCTATTAAATAATTATTTCAAACATTAAGAAGCAATAATCAAGTTAAAGCATCACATCTTTCTCAGATTCATTCAAACATCATGATAAGCATCCGACATCTCATAATCTATTGTCAATACTAAGTAAAACCAGGGAAAATTTCCCATATCAAAATCAAAAAAAATGCTTGCCTACAAAAATTCAATTTGAGGTCATCCTAATAAAAAAGTCAAGCTCAAACCTAGGGCAAACGCTTTTACAAAAATTCAATTTGAGGTCATCCTCAAATTTTGAGTCAAGTTTTCAAATCAGCAAACACTTGCCCACAAAAAGTCCAATTTGAGGTCATCCTCAAAATCTTAGTCAAGCTCAAACCCTGGCAAACGCTTGCCCACAAAAATTCAATTTGAGGTCATCCTCAATTTTGAGTCAAGTTTCAAACTTGGGCAAATGCTTGCCGACACAAAAATCAAATTTGAGGTCATCCTCAAATTCCAAATCAAAAATCAAGTTAGGGCAAACATTTCCGAAAAATTCAAGATGAAGCAAACTTCAAGTATGAATCAAGATTCAAACAGCAAACGCTTGCCCAAAATCTCCCTCAAGTTAAGCATTCTCGATTGCCAAAATCTTCCAAGTCTAGGCAAGATGTTTGCCCAAAAAGTCCTTCAAATCAAGACACTCCTCAATTATCAAGAATTTTCAAACCGGGCAAAATGTAAACGCCAAGTTTCTTCAAGAGAATAATTATCAGTTGCTTAAAAAACCCTTAAGTTCAAGGTCCAGAATAAGTAATAAATAATTTCAAAATAATATTTTTGAGGCCATTAATGAAAAGCTTTATATTCCACTCGCTGCATTCCTAAGGCACATCACATATTACTTCCCACACTGTCTCAACCCGGTCATTCCTTTACTTGCACTAAAGATCATTACTTTCATGTTGAGGCAATCTTCAATTCCTCCACAGGTTATTCTAGCTTGGTAAGACATCTCTTTTTCTCAGAAAATCTTTTGATGATGCTCTCTTTTCCATACCTATCCAATAGTCATTCCACACTTTTGTCCGCATGACAAACCAGCCTTTGTCGCTTGTCTTAACAGATGTCCTTTTTTAATTGCCAAACTGGGGCAAAATCATTCCCCAAGTTTCTTCAAGAGAATAATTATCAAATGCTTAAAAAACCTTACTTTTTGCTTGTCTTAAAAAGCCATTCTACTTTTGGAAAACAAACTTCAAAATAAGTCGTTTCTTCATTACTGCCTTCACAAATTCCAATCTTCCTTTTGCATTCCTTTGCACGACTATCTTTAATAATTTGTCTATGGGTCATTCTTTTACTTAAAAATTAACGTGCCATTTACGCACCTCGCCCTAACAGCGCTTTTTTGTCCCAACGTAAGACATCTATTTTTAACACTGTACTTGTCTATATCTCATGGACATCCTCTCTTTTCCTATATTTAATAATTTTACCACTTTTGTCATGGCATGACAAATGTACCTTTGTCCTTGTCATAACGTGAAAATAGGACTTTTCCTTTACTTGTTCTTAACAAAGTTATCACTCTTCTCCCCGGGCTTAACCAGATAAGCATCTTGCTTTCATCTGTCAACAAGAGGACTATTTGCATTTTACCTATCCTAAAACAGTCATTTTGCACTTTCCTTTGCCTGTCTTAACTTGATGTTCATCATTCTTCTTCCTGCTTTAACAGGATTTCTTGTTTCTTCCTATTAGCAACAGGTTTTTTTCTTCATTACCCGTCATAACAAGTTTCTCTCCTCATTTCAATGCTTGTACCTTAACAGATTCCATCTATATTTTACATTATCACACAGTCATTTTCATTTTTTGATTGTAGTCTAGGAGTTTGCATCTTTTCCTGTTATCATGGGATTTTGTGCATCTTACCTGTCTTAACGAGTGTCCCTTCACTTTATTTTTTCCCTGCCTTACCATGTTTACATTTCTCCTACCAAATGTCAGGATGCCATCTACATTTATTAGCTCGTCTTAACAAGATAGTTTTCTTCATTTACTTTTCGAGGCTCTAACAAGGCTTGCTTCTTCCCGTTTCACATTCCTTTTAATTTCACTTTGCCTGCGCATGTTTAATTTTTTCACCATTTCACAGCCTATCTTTACAGCGAGGCTTTTTTCCTCCATCCTATCAACAACAAGACTTTACATTTTTGTTCACACAATGTGTCATTTTCATTTTCTCTTCTTGTGTAGCAGCTTGCATCTTTCCCCGTCATCACAAGATTTTTCTACATTTCACTGCCTTAATAGGTCATTTTGAATTATCCTATCAAGCAGATTTCATGTTTAAATTTTGGCATACATCCCGTCTGCAGATTTAATCATTTGCATTTATCCTATCAAGGAGATTTCGATGTTTAAATTTCGATATATCATCCATGCCAGATTTGATTTGCATTTATCCTTCAAGTGATTTCATGTTTAATTTAGGCTCGTGATGTATACATCCCGTCATTTCAGATTTCATTTTGATTTATCCCGCTACAGGATTTCATTTGCATTTATCTTGTCACACAGATTTCATGTTTAAATTTTCTCAGATTTCATCCTATCACAGATTTCGATGTTTACCGACGCATACAAGATATCCTCCACGAGGATATGATTTCAAATTCTTCCCTATCACACGAGGACTACATGTTTACATTTTTTCACTATCAACAATAGACATCAGGCATGTTTAAATTGCATTTCAGCCTATCACATCGTGCCTCATTTTTAAATCTCGTATTTCATCCTATCACACGAGGACCGCATGTTTAATTTTCTGATTTCACCTATCACACGAGGCTCGCATGATTTTACTTTCTTCTTCGCCCGTCTATCACACGAGGCCCTAATGTTTAAATTTGCTCATTTCAGCCTATCACACGAGGCTCGCATTTTAATTTAGATTTGGCCTTATCACATCGAGGCCCTCATGTTTAAATTCGGTGACTTCCAGCCTATCACATCAGGCGCCGCATTTTACATTCCAGACTTCAGCAATTTATCACACGAGGCTCGTGATGTTTAATTTTTTGCATTTAAGTTTATCACACGAGGTTCTTACATGTTTAATTTTCTCGTAATTTCACCATCACACGACGCCCGCATGTTTACATTTCTCGCACTTGTTCATCACACGAGGTTCGCATGTTTCCATTTCTACACTTATCACACGAGGCTCGACAAGCCAACTTCGTATTTCCGCCTATCAACGAGGCTCGCATGTTTAATTTTTGCATTTCAAAGAATCACACGAGGCTCTACATGTTTACATTTCGCACTTCAGCCTATCACACGAGGCTCACATGATAATTTTCCTGATTTCACCATCACGCGAGGCTCAAGTCTTAATGTTTACATTTTGCACTTCAGATTTTATGACACAAGGCTCGATGTTTAATTTTCGCATTTCAGCCTATCACACGAGGCTTCGCATGTTTAAATTTCGCACTTCAGCCTATCACACGAGGCTCGCATGTTTACTTTTGCATTTTCACCATCACATGAGGCTCTGTGATGTTTAAATTTCTCAGATTTCACCTCATCACACGAGGCTCGTGATGTTTAAAATTTTTTCACACGAGGCTCATGTTTAATTTTCGTTTTTCAGCTTATCACACTTTAAGCTCGATGTTTAATTTTCTGCATTTCAGCCTATCACACGAGGCTCGCATGTTTAATTTCTCGTATTTCAAATTTATCTCACGAGGCTCGCATGTTTAATTTTTATTTGTATTAATTTTTTCTGCATTTCAGCCTATCACACGAGGCTAAAGGCTCGCATGTTTAAATTCTATGACTTCAACAGATCACACGAGGCTCGTGATGTTTACATTTTTGCAATTCAGCCAATCACACGCAGGCTGCATGTTTACATTTCGACTTCAAATTTATCACACGAGGCCTGATGTTTAAATTTCTCGATTTCACCATCACACGAGGCTCGTATGTTTAATTTTCTCGTGATTTCAGCCTATCACACGAGGCTCGTGCATGTTTAAATTTCGATTTCAGCCATCACACGAGGCTCGCATTGTTTAATTTTCTCCGCACTTCAAGATATCACACAAGGCTCGTGACATGTTTAATTCCTCGCGACTTCAAGATATCACACGAGGCTCGCATGTTTCTCTATACTTTCAAGATTTCACTATCACACGGGGCTCCGCAGATGTTTACATTTTTGCACTTCAAATTTATCACACAGGGCTCTGCATATTTAAATTTCCGCATTTCAGCTTCCATCACACGAGGCTCGCATGTTTATACTTTCTTCACTTCTCGTGATTTCACCATCACACGAGGTTTTTGCATGTTTTAATTTCTCGACTTCACTCATCACACGAGGGCTCAGATATTTCTTCTAATTTTCGATTTCAAATTTATATCACACGACGCTCATCGCATGTTTAAATTTCACATTTTCTAACCTATCACACGCAGGCTCGTCAAACATGTTTAATTTTCCAGATTTCTATCACACGAGGCTATGCATGTTTAAATTTGATTTCAAATTTATCACACGAGGCTCACGATGTTTAAATATCCGACTTTCAAAGATATCACACCAGGCTCGTATTTTTAATTTTCTCGTGATTTCACCATCACACGAGGTTTCCGTGATGTTTAAATTTCCGCACTTCAGCCTATCACATGAGGCTCGCATGTTTAATTTTCTCAGATTTAAAATTCATCACACGAGGCTGTGATGTTTACATTTTCGCACTTTCACTTCCTATCATGAGGTTCTAGATGTTTAAATTTCTCGCATTTGCCCATCACACAGGCCTCGCATGTTTAATTTTCTCGTATTTCACTCATCACACAAGGCTAGCGTCGATGTTTAAATTTCCGATTTCAGATATCACACGAGGCTCACGATGTTTACATTTTTCTTCGTTCGCCTTCACACGAGGGCTCGCATGTGTTTACATTTCGCACTTCAGCCTATAACACGAGGCTCGCATGTTTACATTTTCAGACTTCACTTCTATCACACGAGGCTCGTGATGTTTAAATTTCGTATTTCACTTATCACACGAGGCTCTCGTATGTTTGAATTTCGCATTTCCATCCTATCACACGAGGCTTACATGTTTAATTTTCTGCATTTCACTTATCACACGAGGCTCATGCATGTTTAAATTCAGATTTTCACCTATCACACAAGGTTCCGTGATGTTAACATTTTCAAAGATATCACACGAGGCTCGCATTTCAGCCTATCACACGAGGCTCTGTGATGTTTACATTTTTGCACTTCAGCCTGTATCACATGAGGCTCGCATGTTTAAACTTCTCGATTTCAAACCTTTATCACACGAGGCTCGCATGTTTACATTTTGCACTTCAGCCTATCACATGAGGCTCCGTCATGTTTAAATTTCTGCATTTCAGCTTCATCACACGAGGCTGCTGTGATGTTTAAATCGCATTTAAATCACACGAGGCTCCATGTTTAAATTTCCGCACTTCTATCACACGAGGCTCGCATGTTTAATTTTTGCACTTTCAGCCTATCACACGAGGCTCTACATGTTTAATTTTCGCATTTTCACCTATCACACGAGGCTCATGATGTTTATATTTTCTTGCACTTCAAATTATCACACGAGGCTCGCATGTTTAAATTTCTCGATTTCAGCCTATCACACGAGGATGTTTGAATTTTCGTATTTCATCCTATCACACGAGCCTCGTATGTTTAATTTTCTCGTATTTCAGCTTATCACACGAGAGGCTCGATGTTTAATTTTCTCGCTTTTCATCCTATCACACGAGGCTCTCGCATGTTTACATTTTCTGCACTTCAACCATAACACGTAGGCTCTATGTTTAAATTTCGCACTCAAATTTATCACACGACGCCGTGATGTTTAATTTTTCGAATTTCACTATCAAACGAGGCTCGTTTAATTTTTTAATTTTCACAAGGGCTTTGTATGTTTACATTTCAGCTTCTATCACACGAGGCTCTCCATGTTTAATTTCTGATTTTCCCTATCACACAAGGCTCTGCAGATGTTTAATTTTCTCTATTTCAACTTATCACACGAGGCTATGCATGTTTAAATTTCGTGATTTCAGCCTATCACACGAGGCTATGCAAGTTTAATTTCCTCGTGATTTCAGCCTATCACACGAGGCGATGTTTAAATTTCTCGCATTTCAGCCTATCACACGAGGCTCGCATGTTTTAATTTTCGCACACGAGGCCATCACACGAGGGCTCGCATGTTTAAATTTCCGTATTTCATCCTATCACACGAGCCTCGCATGTTTAATTTCTCGCATTTCACTTATCACACGAGGCTCGCATGTTTAATTTTCTCGATTTCAGCCTATCACACGAGGCTCGTATGTTTAATTTTCGCATTTCAAAGATATCACACGAGGCTCGCATGTTTAATTTATGCTAAGATTTCAGCCTATCACACGAGGCTCATGTTTACATTTTCGCATTTCACTTATCACACGAGGCTTTGTCGATGTTTAATTTTCTCGCATTCACCCATCACACGAGGCTCGCATGTTTAATTTTTCAAGATTTCAGCCTATCACACGAGGCTTTGATGTTTAATTTTCTCAGATTTCAGCCTATCACACGAGGCTCGTATGTTTACATTTCTACATTTCAGCCTATCACACGAGGCTCGTATGTTTAATTTTCTACTTTTCCGCCTATCACACGAGGCTTCATGTTTAATTTTCGCATTTCAAATTTATCACACGAGGCTGTGCATGTTTAAATTTTGCATTTCAAATTTATCACACGAGGTTCGCGATGTTTAAATTTTGCATTTCAGCCTATCACACGAGGCTCGCATGTTTAAATTTTCTCATTTCATCCTATCACACGAGGCTCTACATGTTTAATTTTTTCATTTCAAATTTTATCACACGAGGCTCGTATGTTTAAATTTCCGCATTTCACAAAGATATCACACGAGGCTCATGTTTACATTTTTGCATGTTTAATTTTCTCGCATTTCAAATTGCACTTAAGCCTATCACACTTCAGGCTCGCATGTTTAAATTTCGCATTTCAGCCAATCACACGAGGCTCCGCATGTTTAATTTTTTGCATTTCAGCCTATCACACGAGGCTCGCATGTTTAATTTTTGCATTTCACCTCTATCACACGAGGCTCGTATGTTTAATTTTCTCGATTTCACCCTATCACACGAGGCTCTACATGTTTAATTTTTCGCACTTCCACCTATCACACGAGGCTCGCATGTTTAAATTTCCGCATTTAGCCTATCACACGAGGCTTCGTATGTTTAATTTTTTGCATTTCAGCCTATCACACGAGGCTCGTATGTTTAATTTTTCTCGCATTTCAACCTTATCACACGAGGCTCGCATGTTTAATTTTCTCGCATTTCAGCCTATCACACGAGGCTCTCCATGTTTACATTTCTAAACTTCCAGCCTATTACACTAGCCTGCTCATGTTTAATTTCTACATTTCAGCCTATCACACTAGGCTGCATGTTTAAATTTTTCGTGCATTTCAGCCTATCACACGAGGCTCCGCATGTTTAATTTTTCGTATTTCATTTTTATCACACGAGGCTATGCATGTTTAAATTTCTCGCATTTCACCTATCACACGAGGCTCGATGTTTAACTTTTTCGCATTTCAGCCTATCACACGAGGCCTTGCATGTTTAATTTTCTCGCATTTCAGCCTATCACACGAGGCTCGCATGTTTAATTTTTCGCATTTCAAAGCCTATCACAAGAGGGCTCGCATGTTTAGTTTTCGAATTTCACTTATCACACGAGGCTCGCATGTTTAAATTTCCGCATTTCACCTATCACACGAGGCTCGTGATGTTTAAATTTCCGTTTTCGAGGCATTTCAGCCTATCACACGAGGCTCGTATGTTTAATTTTTCGCACTTCAGCCTATCACACGAGGCTCGCATGTTTACATTTCGCATTTCAAAGCATATCACACGAGGCTCGCATGTTTAATTTTCCGCATTTCAAAGATATCACACGAGGCTCGCATGTTTACATTTTTGCATTTATTTATCACACGAGGCTCGCATGTTTAATTTTTCAATTTCACCCTATCACACGAGGCTCTCGCATGTTTAATTTTCTCGCATTTCAGCCTATCACACAAGGCTCTGCATGTTTAAATTTCCGCACTTTAGCCTATCAAACGAGGCTTTGCATGTTTAATTTTTTGCATTTCAGCCTATCACACGAGGCTCTGCATGTTTAATTTTCTACATTTCACCTATCACACGAGGCTCGCATGTTTAATTTTTACATTTCAGCCTATCACACGAGGCTCGCATGTTTAATTTTCTCGTATTTTGAGCCTATCACACGAGGCTCGCATGTTTACATTTTCTGATTTCACCTATCACACGAGGCTCGCATGTTTAAATTTCGCATTTCAGATATCACACGAGGCTCGCATGTTTAAATTTCTCGCATTTCAGCCTATCACACGAGGCTCTCGATGTTTATTTGCACTTCCCAAGATCACATGAGGCTCGCATGTTTAATTTTCGCATTTCAGCCTATCACATGAGGCTCGCATGTTTAATTTTTGCATTTCAGCCAATCACACGAGGCTCGCATGTTTAAATTTCCATTTCAAACCATCACACGAGGCTCGTATGTTTAAATTTCCGCACTTCAGCCTATACACACACGAGGCTCGCATGTTTAAATTTCCGCACTTCAGCCTATCACACGAGGCTCGTATGTTTACATTTCTGCACTTTAGCCTATCACACGAGGCTCGCATGTTTAATTTTTGATTTTCACTTATCACACGAGGCTATGCATGTTTAAATTTCAGCATTTCACCCTATCACACGAGGCTCGTCCATGTTTAATTTTCGTATTTCAGCCTATCACACAAGGCTCCGCATGTTTAATTTTTCGCATTTCAGCCATCACACGAGGCTCGCATGTTTAATTTCTCGCATTTCAGCCTATCACACGAGGCTCTCGCATGTTTTATTTTCTCCATTTCAGCCTATCAAACGAGGCTCGCATGTTTAATTTTCCGAAACTTCAGCCTATCACACGAGGCCTATGCATGTTTAAATTTCGCATTCCAGCCTATCACACGAGGCTCGCATGTTTAATTTTCTCGTATTTATCACACGAGGCTCTCGCATGATTTTTTTCGATTTCAGCCTATCACACGAGGCTCTACATGTTTAATTTTCTGAATTTCAGCCTATCACACGAGGCTCATGCATGTTTAAATTTCTCGCATTTCACTTATCACACGAGGCTCGTATGTTTAAATTTCTACATTTCAGCCTATCACACGAGGCTCGCATGTTTAATTTTCTCCATTTCAGCCTATCACACGAGGCTCCATGTTTAATTTTGTGATTTCCCAAAGCCTATCACACGAGTGGGGCTCTCGCATGTTTACATTTTCGCACTTCAGCCTATCACACGAGGCTATGCATGTTTAAATTTCCATTTCAGCTTCATCACACGAGGCTTTGCATGTTTAAATTTTCGCATTTCAAATTTCTATCACACGAGGCTCCGCATGATTAAATTTCTGCATTTCAGCCTATCAACGAGGCTATGCATGTTTAATTTTCTCATTTCAAATTTATCACACGAGGCTTGCATGTTTACATTTCTGCACTTCACCTATCACACGAGGCTCGCATGTTTAAATTTCCGTTATCCTATCACACGAGGCTCGCATGTTTAATTTTCCGAGGCCATCACACGAGGCTCGCATGTTTAATTTTCTCATGATTTTCAGCCTATCACACGAGGCTCGCATGTTTAAATTTTCGCATTTCAGCCTATCACACGAGGCTCGTATGTTTAAATTTCTCGTATTTCAGCATATCACACGAGGCTCGTATGTTTAATTTCCCATTTCATTATCACACGAGGCTCTCGCATGTTTAATTTTCTCGATTTTACCTATCACACGAGGCTCCGCATGTTTAAATTTCTCGAATTTCAGCCTATCACACGAGGCTCTACATGTTTAATTTTCGAATTTCGCTTATCACACAAGGCTTCGCATGTTTAAATTTCCGCATTTCAAAGCCTTATCACACGAGGCTCTTCGCATGTTTAATTCGCATTTCAGCCTATCACACGAGGCTCGCATGTTTCATTTCGATTTCATCCTATCACACGAGGCTCGCATGTTTAAATTTCGTATTTCAAATTTATCACACGAGGCTCGCATGTTTAATTTTCTCGAATTTCATCCTATCACACGAGGCTCGCATGTTTAATTTTCTCGTATTTCAGCCTATCACACGAGGCTCGCATGTTTACATTTCCGCACTTCACCTATTACACACGAGGCTCTCGCATGTTTAAATTTCTACATTTCAAAGCCTATCACACGAGGCTCGCATGTTTAATTTTCTCGCATTTCATTCCTATCACACGAGGCTTCGCATGTTTAATTTTCTGCATTTCACCTATCACACGAGGCTCTCCATGTTTGATTTCTCAGATTTCATTATCACACGAGGCTCGCATGTTTAATTTTCTCTATTTCAGCCTATCACACGAGGCCCTCAA
This sequence comes from Canavalia ensiformis, assembly GCA_026541065.1. Classification (NCBI taxonomy): domain Eukaryota; kingdom Viridiplantae; phylum Streptophyta; class Magnoliopsida; order Fabales; family Fabaceae; genus Canavalia; species Canavalia ensiformis. The sequence continues at coordinate 2,239,891 of JAMKYM010000062.1, forward strand.
GATGTTTACATTTCCGGACTTTCACTTATCACACGAGGCTCGATGTTTAATTTTCCGCACTTCAGCCTATCACACGAGGCTCTACATGTTTAATTTTCTGCATTTTAGCCTATCACACAAGGCTTTGCATGTTTACATTTCGCACTTCATTTTATCACACGAGGCTCGCATGTTTAAATTTCCGCATTTCAGCCTATCACACGAGGCTCGCATGTTTAAATTTTCTAGATTTCATTTATCACACGAGGCTCGCATGTTTAATTTTTTGCATTTCAGCCTATCACATCGAGGCTCGCATGTTTAATTTCGCATTCACACGAGGTTCTTCATCACACGAGGCTCGCATGTTTAATTTTTGCATTTCAGCCTATCACACGAGGCTTCCGCATGTTTAATTTTCTCAGATTTGCCTATCACACGAGAGTGGGGCCGCATGTGAATTTACATTTCATCCTATCACACGAGGCTCGCATGTTTAATTTTTCTACATTTCAAACACTAGGCTCTCGTATGTTTAATTTTTGCATTTCAGTCAATCACACGAGGCTATGCATGTTTAATCTTTCGCATATCACACGAGGCTCATGTTTAATTTTCTCGTACTTCATCACACGAGGCTGCATGTTTACATTTTCGCACTTCACTATCACACGAGGCTCGATGTTTAATTTTCTCGCATTTCAAATTTCTATCACACGCAGGCTCGCATGTTTACATTTTCACACGAGGCTGCACTTTAAATTTTATCACACGAGGCTCGCATGTTTAATTTCGTGATTTCAACCATCACACGAGGCTTTATGTTTAATTTCTCGCATTTCAGCCTATCACACGAGGCTCGCATGTTTAAATTTTCGCATTTCCATTTCACACGAGGCTCGCATGTTTAATTTCCGCACTTCAGCCTATCACACGAGGCTCGCATGTTTAATTTTCTGATTTCAGCTCTATCACACGAGGCTGCATGTTTCAGCCTATTACACGAGGCTCGCATGTTTAAATTTCCGCATTTCACCTATCACACGAGGCTGCATGTTTAATTTTTTTCGTATTTCAGCCTATCACACGAGGCTCGCATGTTTAATTTTCGATTTCAGCCTATCACACGAGGCTCGCATGTTTACATTTCTCGCATTTCAAATTTCTATCACACGCAGGCCTGATGTCGCATTTCGGCCATCACACGAGTCTCGTGCATGTTTAATTTTCTCGCATTTCAGCCTATCACACGAGGCTCGTGATGTTGAATTTTTATTTCAACCTATCACACGAGGCTCCGTGATGTTTACATTTCGCACTCGCCTATTACACTAGCTCGTCGATGTTTAATTTTTCATTTCGAGCTTATCACACGAGGCTCGTATGTTTAATTTTCTCGTATTTCAACCTATCACACGAGGCTCGATGTTTAATTTTCTCTATTTCAGCCTATCACACGAGATCGTGCATGTTTACATTTCGCACTTCAGCTTATCACACGAGGCTCGCATGTTTAAATTTCCGCATTTCAGCCTATCACACGAGGCTCCCGCATGTTTAATTTTCGCATTTCACCATCACACGAGGCTCGCATGTTTACATTTCGCACTTCAGCCTATCACACGAGGCTCTCGCATGTTTTAATTTATGCATTTCAGCCTATCACAGGTCTTCGAGGCTCGCATGTTTAAATTTCTGCATTTCAGCCTATCACACGAGGCTCGCATGTTTAATTTTCGCATTTAAGCCTATCACACGAGGCTCGCATGTTTAATTTTTGCACTTCATTTTATCACACGAGGCTCGTATGTTTAATTTTCTCGCATTTCAGCCTATCACACAAGGCTCGCATGTTTAATTTTCTCGTATTTCAGCCTATCACACGAGGCTTGCATGTTTAAATTTCCACACTTCACACTCTATGACACGATGCATTTAACACAAGGCTCGCATGTTTAATTTTTCGCATTTCAGCCTATCACACGAGGCTCGCATGTTTAAATTTTTCCGCATTTCAGCCTATCACACGAGGCTCTCCATGTTTAATTTTTCGCATTTCAGCCCTATCACACGAGGCTGGGTATGTTTAATTTCTGCATTTCAGCCTATCACACGAGGCTCGCATGTTTGAATTTTGCATTTCAGCCTATCACACGAGGCTCGCATTTCTATCATTTTCGCATTTCAAGACTTTATCACACGAGTCTCCGCATGTTTAATTTTCGCATTTCAAATTTTATCACACGAGGCTCTGCATGTTTAAATTTCCACATTTCATCCTATCACACGAGGCTCGCATGTTTAATTTTTCATTTCAGCCTATCACACGAGGCTCGCATGTTTAATTTTCTCGCATTTCACTTTCATCACACGAGGCTCGCCGTTTAAATTTCCGCATTTCACCTATCACACGAGGCTCGTATGTTTACATTTTCTGCATTTCAGCCTATCACACGAGGCTCTTATGTTAAATTTCTGCATTTGAAAGCCTATCACACATGGCTCGCATGTTTAAATTTCTCGATTTCAAAGATATCACACGAGGCTCGCATGTTTCACGATTTCACACTTTAGCGTATATACACGAGGCTCGCATGTTTAAATTTCTGCATTTCAAATTCCTATCACACGAGGCTCGTGCATGTTTAATTTTCTCGTATTTCAATCCTATCACACGAGGCTCTCGATGTTTAATTTTCGCATTTCAACTTATCACACGAGGCTCGCATGTTTACATTTCCCGCATTTCACTTATCACACAGGCTCGCATGTTTAATTTTCTCAAGATTTCAGCCTATCACACGAGGCTCCGCATGTTTAAATTTATGATTTCAGCCTATCACACGAGGCTCGCATGTTTAATTTTCGCATTTCAACTTATCACACGAGGCTATGTTTAATTCTGTTTAATTTTCTACATGTTTACATTTCAGCACTTCCTATCAACGAGGCTCGTCCATGTTTAATTTTTTTGAAATTCAGCTTATCACACGAGGCTCGTACCATCACACGAGGCTCTCTAATGTTTAAATTTTTCGCATTTCAGCCTAATCACACGAGGCTCGCATGTTTAATTTCCGGATTTCATTTATCACACGAGGCTATGTTTAATGTTTAATTTTCTCGATTTCAAATTTCTATCACACGAGGCTCTGCATGTTTACATTTTTCGCACTTCAGCCTATCACACGAGGCTCGCATGTTTAATTTTTTCGCATTTGAGCTTATCACACGAGGCTCGCATGTTTAAATTTCCGATTTCAACCTATCACACGAGGCTCTACATGTTTAAATTTCTCAGCATTTCAGCCTATCACACGAGGCTCTCCATGTTTAATTTTCTCGTATTTCACTCTATCACACGAGGCTCGCATGTTTACATTTCCGCACTTCACCTATCACACGAGGCTCGATGTTTAATTTCTGATTTCAGCCTATCACACGAGGCTCTGCATGTTTAATTTTTCAAGATTTCATTTATCACACGAGGCTCGATGTTTACATTTTTGCACTTTAACCTATCACACGAGGCCTCGGATGTTTAAATTTCTGCATTTCAACCTATCACACGAGGCTCTCCATGTTTAAATTTCCGTATTTCAGCCTATCACACGAGGCTCGCATGTTTAATTTTTCATTTCACTTATCACACAAGGCTCTGATGTTTACATTTTTGCACTTTAACCTATCACACGAGGCTCGCATGTTTAATTTTTTTGTATTTCAGCCTTATCACACGAGGCTTTGCATGTTCACCTATCACACGACACATGTTTACATTTCGCACTCAGCCTATCACACGAGGCTCGCATGTTTAATTTTTGCATTTCCTATCACACGAGGCTCTCATGATGTTTAATTTTTCTCGTATTTCAAACTTCAAATTTATCACACGAGGCTCGTGATGTTTACATTTCGCATTTCAGCCTCATCACACGAGGAGGATGTTTAATTTTCTACATTTCAGCCTATCACACGAGGGCTCCTATGTTTACATTTTTTTCAGACTTCATTTATCACACGAGGCTCATGATGTTTAATTTTTTCTCAGATTTCTCACTTATCACATGAGGCTCGCATGTTTACATTTCTACACTTCAAATTTATCACACGAGGCTCGCATGTTTAAATTCTCGCATTTCTCTTATCACACGAGGCTCGCATGTTTAATTTTCTTCGCATTTCACCTTCATCATCAGGTCTTACATGTTTACATTTTTGCACTTCAAATTTATCACTTGTAATCTCCCGCACTTCAAATTTATCACATACACGAGGCCGATTGCATGCTTAAATTTCTCAGATCTTGTCCTATCACACAAGGCCTCGCACGCATGAATCTCTCGAATCTTGGTCGTCACATAAGGCCGCATCATGTTTAATTTCGTATCTTCACCTATCACCCAAGGTCTCCATTTAAATTTCTCAGATCTCTGACCTATCACACAAGGCTCCCGCATGTTTAAATTTATTAATCTTACGCTCATTCACACAAGGCCCCCATTTCGTTTTAAATTTCTCAATCTTGGCCTATCACAAGGCCCCTACATCGCTTTAAATTTATGCATCTTGGCCTATCACACTAGGCCCCCGCATGTTTAAATTTTATCATTACTCATCACATAAGACCAAATGACGCGTTTATTTTTCCAGATCTTGGTCATCAACAAAAGGCCTCAAAGACATTTATTTTCTAAGATCTCCGCTCCTATTCAAATACCTCCTCTGACGCTATCATTTCTTCTCGCACCTCGGCCTATTCAGTCCCAAGCACGTTTACTTTTCTACATCCCGGCCTATCTGAGGCCCCAATATCGCTAACCTTTTGCATCCTAGCCCTGTCGAACGGGTAGTTTCCATCTTGCTTTGCTTGTCTTAACGGGCCATTCTCCTTCATTCTTGTCTTAATAGGTCTTTTCATTCCACTTTGCCTATCTTAAAAGACCATTCTTTTCCATTCTCGTTAGCCTAATCTGCTCAGATTCCAAATTTCCACATTTTGGCCTACCGTATCGCCCCCGCATATTTAAGCCCGTCATACTCATTACACAAGGCTTGCAAAACTTATGCAAAATTTTCACATTTGAACTACTATCCTCCAATTTATTAGGGCAGGCATTCCTAAGTTTTCGGTCAAGCCCGTAACTTTTCGGGTACCTCGAAGCATCATTCAACTCCCCGACATATTCACGACTTGCCAATAAGGCTTGCACCCATGCTGATTTTTATCTTACCTCGGACATAATTTGTTCACTTATTCATTTCTACAGTGATAATCTAGAAACTTGTTTCTTATATTATCTGGTAAGAAAAAAATGAGTAGAAAGAGTAAACCTAGAACACCAATCTATGTCCGAGGATAAATTTAAAAACCCAAAATAAATCATTTTGTTTTTTAGTCAAAATAAAAAAATAATAACAAAAAAAAAAAAAGAAAAATAGAAAAAAGAAAGAAAAATAAATTTTAGTTAAGAATTTAGTTAGAAAGTTAAGTTGGATTAGTTAATAATGGTTAAGAATTAGTTAGGAAAAAGAAAAAAGAAAAAAGAAAATGAAAGAAAAATAAATTTTTAGTTAAGAATTTAGTTAGAGTAGTTTGATTAGTTAAGGATGAAGTTAAGAATTAGTTAGAAAGAAAAGTAAAAATAAAATGAAAGAAAAATAAAATAAAGAAAATAATAAAAAGAAAACAAAAAGAGAAAAATCAGAAAAACAAAAGGCTTAAAGTTTTTCACTTCTAAAAAATTTTTTCCCTTTTTTTTTTGAAATTTTATCTATAAATAGGGACTTTCATTTAGTTCAGGGGGACTCTTCTTCATTTCTAAAAAATTCATTTCTAAGGAGGGAGAGAGAGGAGCACTTTGAGCTTGAAGGGAGGTTCTAGAGGAGCACTAAAGAGACTTTTAATTCTACATCTAATGGAGCACCTTTTGGTCTCCATGAAAACCAGTTATTCATCTCCTTCCAATATACATATCAAGTGGCATTGAATAACATCAATGGAGATTTGCTTCTACGCCAAGGATGTTCATCGCTATTTTCATTTTTAATTTTTGACGTCAAATGATCTCCGAATGAACTTAGCTGGAATGATATTTGTCTAATTTGATCAGGTATACACGCTTAATCGTGACATCCGCTTCAAGAATTTAAATTTTTGTTTGATTTGGTCTGTTTTTTTGTCAAATTTGTTTTGTTTGATTCCTATAACCTATATCTTTTTCAATTTTTTGGTTTTAATTTTTCAGATCTACCAAAAAAATACTTTCTAAAAATTCCGAGATTTGCATTCAAATTTGGCGCCAAATTTTCGAGTTAACTTTCGTCGTTGTTTATTTTGATCGTCAAACGATCTCCGATTTTGGTGTTTTTTGTTGCGTTCTCTTCTTATTTCTAGTTTTTGGAATGCATTATTGTCTAATTTGATCTTAAAGGAAGTTTTTATGGCCGAATTACTGAGGTATGTTTGTCCTGGTGCGAACCTATGTTGTTTGGTTTGTGCATAACTTGCTCATTTCTTGTCTCTGCTTTTTTGTCAAATTTGTTTTGTTTGATTCCTATGATCTATATCTTTCAATGTTTTGGTTTTATTTTTAGATTCCTGGAAAATATTTTTTGAAAATTTTGAGATTTGAATTTAAATTGCTCAAAATCTCTTGTATCTTGAAGTCTTTAGTAGATCTTGTTCTTTAACCTTGTTTAGGTATTATTTTTCATGTGTTGATCCTTCTATATGTATTTCCTTCTGATTTGTTTGTGTTTGTATGTCCTCCTTGAAAAAATTCCTAAGAGTGCATGACCATATACATGCATCCTATATGCTAAGTCTACTTAAGTCATGCATGATTAAGTCATCGAACCTAAAGAGTTAAGTGTTTGCTTGAATCAAAAATAAAAAACTTAATTTCCACTGTGGACCTTATGACCTAAGGATTGGAGACAATTGTTCAAGGAACACTAAATGAGGTCAATCCAACCTTTATTCCGCTTAATTTTCTTACTTCTTCTCGGATTTTCGAGTTCATATTCGTCTTTGTTTTTTTAAAATTTTCTGAAATTCATGCAAACGGGTTCTAACGCGAACGAGTAGCGTTCTCTACCGTGTCGTGTTTTAATTCGTGTGGGATCCAAATACGGCTTACGACGATTTAGGATCTCACAAGCATGAATTTCTGAAAACCATCACTTTCAATAAAATATTATAAAAACGTCTGCTTTCTAATTTTTCGAAATTCATGTAAACGGTGTTCTTAACGCCGAACCGAGGCATGACTCCCTACGGCTCTCGTACTGTAGTTCGTGGGTATCTGAATGCGGCTCGCATTTAGGATCTCGCAATACGAGTTTCGAAAACCATCACTTTCAATAAAATCTTATAAAAAACGCCTGCTTTTAATTTTTCGAAATTCATGTAAGCAAATTCTAACGCTAACTATGGCGTTTCTTACCGTGTCGTGTTAGCTCGTGTGGGATCCAAATACGGCTTTACGACGATTTAGGATCTCACAAGCATGAATTTACGAAAACCATCACTTTCAATAAAATCTTATAAAAAACGCTCTGTTTTTAATTTTTCAAATTCATGTAAACTGGTTCTAACGCGAACGAGTAGCTGCTCTCTACCGTGTCGTGTTTTAATTCGTGTGATCCAAATACGCTTCACAACGATTTAGGATCTCTAAGCATGAATTTCGAAACCATCCCTTTCAATAAAATCTTATAAAAAACGTCTGCTTTTAATTTTTGAAATTCATGTAAACGGGTTCTAACGCTAACGCAGTAGCGTTCTCTACCGTGTCGTGTTTTAATTCATGTAGGATCCAAATACGCTTACGACGATTTAGATTCGTAAGCATGAATTTCGTGAAAACCATCATTTTCAATAAATTCCTATTAAAGTGTCTCTGTTTTTTTTTCTATCTAAAATCACCTCGTATTCTTTAGAGATCAAGTCTCTTAACCAGAACTCACGTAGCCTCTGGGTTTCCCATTGCACCTGGGAATACGTAGGAGGCAGGATCAAGTCCGTCGTCAGGCTATTTTCCATGAACCTATTTATTTTCTACTCTATTTTAGGGGATCAAATAGTTTTCAAAATATCACACACTCAGTTTAAGGTACCGTTCCTTGGAACGGGCGAGTAGGGTGCCTAATACCTTCCTTACTCGTGAACCGACTCCCGAACCCAGATTTTCTTCCTCGGGTTAGTGGTTTTTCCAAATGTTTTCCCTTAAAAATAAAATTTGGTGGCGGCTCCACAATCAAATTAAAATTCTTTTCAAAATTTAGCTGAGTCCCGCCGCCTCGTCATAATTACGGTTATGACATATATCATATCGCCTAACTTGATATAGTTTTTTCTTTGATTTTC